>CM060844.1:35630000-36230000 GCA_030762175.1 Metallyticus violacea
GCAATGTTTGCAGCTTGGTTATTTAGAGCATGTTAGTTGTTCAGTTCTGAAACGAAGTGTCATTTATCTACTAACAGAAATGACATTGCTTAACCACATATATACGTTAGTATATGCAACGTGATAGCCAAATCATTGTAGATAAATTATTCTACGATCAGTTGGTTGCATTATATGCATCTTGTTCATACGAGACAAGTTTCAATATTTATATCTTTTATCTTCTTGACGTACAGAAATATAATATGTGTATCTTTTTCAATACAATAACCATTCACTTCATATTCTTTTTGCATTTGTGAACTGTCCGTGGAAAACGATGTAAGTCTAATAACTAAAATTGTTAGGAAGCAAAGGAAAAAAGTGTTGCATTTCCATTATTGATAATATTTTTTAAATACTTATGATTTTTTAGTAGAGTTTAACGCCCATTTTTATTACTGAGGTACCACAGGCGGTATACATTTATGATACGTGAGATGAAATGATAAATTGATAAAGGATATTTTAAAGAAGGAAGGGTTCTAAGCCTAAGTTTAGGGTACCTCTCCGGCATTTGCCATTATCAGGACTGAGAAAAACCTGGAAAAAAATCCCAGTAAGGGAGGACGGTCCTGGTGGGATTCGAACCCCAAACCTCCTGCTCTCGATTCCTCGCCTTAGCGACCTCGGCTACCCGTGGCGGTTTTATGATATTAAAACTACGATAGCCTTATCAAAGATTGCGAACTACTGGCTTGAAGCAACCCCTCGAAGCCTTTGTCTTTAAGCAGTTCACAAAAATTACTGGGAACCAACTTTTCTTTATGCAAATTGTGAATATTTCACAAAATTATAAAGAAAAGTTGACTGAATTGCAGAAATACGAGCTTAGTACAAGTTTATATGTTATCTTTCTTTTTATAATATAAAATTAATAGGCATCGTTTTCGTTTTAGAGAAATGAGTTTGTTGACTAGTCTATGGAATTCAATCCGAGGCGGATAGCCGAGGTTGTTAAGACACGGACTCGTAAGCTGATGATCTAGTTTCAATATCCACAAGAGTCATCCTTTCTTACTGAGGTTTTTCCGGGTTTTTCGTAGTTCTCTTAAGTCGAAATACTGGGGGGGGGGGATTTACGCTAATCATAGGCCTGGAAACTTCCTTTCTTAAATAAAAAAATGATTTCCCAGTTGATCCTTTCATTTCATGTATTACCAGTGTCCACTGCCTGTGGTGCCTCAGCAGTAAAAACGGCTTTAAGCATTATTTACAAGACATTCCACGCAATTGAAATTCCGTAGTCATGCCAACTTCCCATACAAGTTAGAGATCATGTAGACATATTCAGTGCTGGGGCAAGGAACGTCCCCTAGAGATCAGGTAAGTGGTGGAAGGTGCCTTGTTGCAATCAGAGAACGTTCGATAACCGGAAATGAAGACAACCTTCCACCTTGCCTTGGAAACTGGGTACGCTAATCCAGAGCAGGGTCCTAAATCTCAGACGTAGCAGAAGGGGGTTAAATTACGTCATCTGGTCAGCATTGTCAGCGGAAGTCGTGATTTACGAGGTGCATACCCATGAGAGGAAGGATGATCGTGTATTGAAACGGGCGAGGTGTTAATAAATCATGGTAGTCAGCGAGTCGAGTACATCATGCAGCAAGAGGGAAGTCATATCCTGCAACACGTTTCATTAACATTTTAAGTACAGGTAACCTGGTAACTGACATATAGGGCTTCGAAGTGAAATGGCAATCTCACGGATTATTTTGCCAAACATTAGGTTATTTTATTAAATACTCTTATGTTGGCAACGTGTATATGACATACGTTGTTACCGCCACGGGTAGCCGAGATCGTTAAGGCGCAGGCTTATGAGTGGAAGGTCTGGGGTTCGAATCCCACCAGGACGTCCTCCCTAACTGAGGTTTTTTCCAGGTTTTCCTCAGTCTTCATAACTGGCAAATGCCGGGGAGGTACCTAAACTTATGCCTGGAACGTTTCCTTCCTTAAAAAAATCCTTTCCCAATTTATCACTTCATCTTATCACCAGTGTTCACCACCTGTGGTGCCTTAATAGTAAAAAGGGCATTAAACATCATTAAAAAATACATTGTTAAACACTTTAAAGGCTATTTGAGGAATTTTCTTCAAATTTTTGTAATGTGCGTTATAATAAAAGTTAGAAATTATTATATTTCGAAAACGCCTCTATTGGGCTGCACCTCCGGAAGGAAGGGGTGCGGTGAAGGAAACGTGGTTCCTGTTACTGTTTCCTGATAGAAGACGTCTTCATGTCCCTCAGTTTCGTACCCTACGCCAAAGAGCACACCACACCAATCCATTTCGTCTAGCCCTTTCAACCTGTAACTGAACCAATTGCAATACAGAGTGGAAAATTCCAGTAAAGTAATGAATGATTCATCCGAGCAATCGTCAAAGTGTCCAGGGGAAACTACAGGTTAGGATTGCCGGCTCCAAAGACCTCCCGAATGCACAAGTTACAAGCGTTACCACCTGACCCACCCCGGTCGGTTGTGCTCATAATGCCACTTGCTGCGTCTCTTTGCATGCTGTTTCTTTCTTCAGAAGATTTTAGTCTTTAAACTTGTTCAGAAGTTAATAAAATTGGTCCCATGTCTTCTATATTGTTGTATATTACTCCTCTTTCAACCAAGCAGTTTACAAAATAAAATTTGCTTTGAAGAACCTCGCACAGAGACAACTGGTATTCGATTTCAGCGAATTAAGTGATATTTTGACGAACGAAATGGCATCTGGGATAAAAAAAAAATCACACGATCCTGGCTCCTTTGGGCAACGATTATCACAATCTATGACATTCAAGTATGGGGGACGTGGCCCTAAGTAAATTATCTACCTAGTTATTCTACACTCCCTTGGCAAGACTTATTGATCCTGTTCTGTTAAACGAAAGCATCTGTTAGACTCTAAATTGCAATATACAATTTATTACAACTTATAAAATGGTCAAATGGTTAATACAATTCCTACGTGTCCTGTGCTACGCACCGTCAATTATCGGAGCTACTAGAGCTGCAGTCTCGAGCGACAGCGGAGAGAGCCGAACTCCTCAGTCCCGAATGGGAAATAGCAGAATAGTGGGAATGCACATCTTTCTGTTTGCATGGCCGCTTATAACAGTGTAAATGTTGCAAGTATTACTTTTTTGCTGTAGGTAATGTAATCTATGCGTTATCCTCCGTAACTTTCTGGCTGCAATATGTTGTTCCGTTTTACAAAACTAAGTTTTTCATTTTTTACCACGTGTTTTCTTATTAGAATTCACAATATATATTAATATAACGCTATCTCGGGTAAATCCTAGAAATCGGTGAACCCATTAAATATAAATTATTAGGGGATATATTGTAAAATCAGCAAATCCCCTTTGCCTGCGTAAACGTATGTGTAAAGCGGATTATGTGTGTGGTACTATGCTAGCGAGTAAATCATGAGTGTAATGGTGGCAAATCTCCTTGTACTCCGGCAGAGAGAGAGAGAAAAGCATCAGGACGTGACGATTCGAACCCACTACCTTTTCAACTATAGCATGACACTCTAACCGTCTGAGCTATCATATCTTTGCGCTTGAAAGCCTTATTACCTAGCTATCACATCACCTTCGGCTTTCTCAGCCACCGGTAAGCAGTGACTCGGGACTGCAACTCTTGCAGCTCCGAGAATTACACTTGTTGTATGGATAAGTTTTCTGAATTGACTGTTTACTAACTGATGTCCACTCTTATTTGCCTTTAGAACCTGTATAGCTTGGGAACCAATCACGCCTCCTTTCGGGAACGGCAGCGGAAGGGGAGAGTTGTATTGTGGCTTCAACAGATGCAGGCGGTTATAACAGTCGTAACGCTTGAAACCAGCGATGGAATGCAAAAAAAAAAAGAACTTTTTAGAATGCGTGTTAACAGTTAATCACAGCGAAATCTAATGGGCAACTACAATTGTAACACGTAAAGGAAATAATTGCTTCGGGAAATGGCATACGCCGTATATATATATATATATATATATATATATATATATATATATATATTTTGTGTTTATCCGTCCTTTTTTTTTTTTTAACTTAAAGTAACCTATCATAAACCTAACCAAAGCTTGCAACTTATGCGTTAACAGTATAAATTTTCTAAGCATTGTCCTCACTAAAATAGGTAACATTTATTATAGTAAGAAAAGCGAAGAAAATTCATGTAGATTAAAACAATAAATGAATAAAGTTGGCCCATGAGGAGTAGCGAATCCACTACTTTCCCGTTGATAGCACGACGCTTTTCTAGCGAATGAGCCACAAGGCCGACATGAGCAATATGGTAATTATCACGTACATTTAATTGACTGGAGTTGTGCTCGGTTTTCTCTGCTACCCTCCGCTACCGTTCATGAAAGGAGGCGTGGCTTGGTTCTCAAGCGGTACAGGGTATAACGTTAAGTTCCACTTTTCTCTTAGTAGAGGATACTATAAACCACCAATCAGAGATAAGTATCTTCTGACGCTACTAATTGTCCTTTCGAAATGACAAACGTGCTCCCCCAATAATACTATGTTAACGAACTACCACCAATCAATACAATTTATTTGCAACTATATGGCTGCTTTATTAACTATAACAAGTGGTGAGGTAATTTGTTATAACTATAATTATGTTTGTGTTAATTATATTGTCAAAACACAAGTTCTATCCAATATTGAAAATTACCCTCTCCCCTTTTCACTTTGGTCTAAAGATTTTTAGCGGTGTACAATGGCTCGGCAGACATGTGTTCCCATTAGAAAATTATGCTACAATAAGTTTCAATCAATGTTATCATAGTATGGACCCATCTTTTTGCCACACACTGTATAATTTCATAAAATTAGGAAACTTTATATGAAAAATTTATCTCAAACATTTACTATACATAGACTGGTTACATATTGATTGGGACGTATGCTGAAATAAGTACACTTGAGTAGTACGTATTGATTAGATATTTTAATAATGTTCCTCTCTTAATTTCGCAAGACCGTATTAGTCATCAGCAGTATTGCAAAGCACGGCGAACATTTACTGCAAAAAATCATAGCACCATAGGAGTAAAAATATATTTTCGGAGATATACACATATATGTATGGCATCTGCACAGGAGCCTCAAAGCTTTTAGACGCGCGTTTTTAGTTTTCAACAAAGATAATGAGAGGGCGCCAGTTTATCGAATGCTTGGAGCAGAATTTTAGAAATTCAAAGGGCTGGTGCATACAAAAGAAACGAGCGTATCACTGCAGTGCATGATGCAACGGAAATATGGGCCAGCACATGCTTTTAGGGTGAAATGCGACAGACCATGAACAAAGAACGTCTTGCTGCGCCCTCTAGGTAGCTGCAGTTGGATCATTATTACCACCGTTTCGGAGCTATGACAAGGCGAAAAATTCATCTCTGAACTCTTGATTTGTGCTGCACATTTTTGCAAATTGAAGCAGACGTCCGTCGCATCATAGCGTTCAGTAGAGGACCAGAGCCGGCAACTATGTACTTTCTTGTGCTATTTGTAATTTTTTTTCATATATACAGGGTGTCTCTAAAGTCCGTAAACACATTTCTTTATTTATTACACAAAAACCACAAATACAGTTTTTATACATATGCCACATTAAAGAGGAACTCAAATGGTTTTGTTTTAAAAGTCTGATTTCACAATGACTCGACATGAGAATCACATTTAAGTCGAGCCATAATCTTTATAGCACATCCTTAGATACAATGGTACCAAATTCTTTAATTATATGCTTGACTTTTTCCAACCCTCTCTACGATGACGAAGATGATGGAGGTCTGCAGCGATTTTCCCCCACTGGAAGCTCCCTAATAATTCGTGTCTTGATTTTGACGATACACAATCTTAGATGTATCCTCATTGGAAGAAGTCACAGAGATCTGGGAGGCCAGTTTTCGAAACAGTTATTATTCCCTGCTCGTCCGATTCAGCGTTGAGGTGGCTCGTTGTTCAGAAAATCAGGAACATTGTTATGGTAATGGGGTGGGACCCCGTCCTGCTGAAACAGGAAATTGTCGGAATCTTCTTGCATTTGTGGGAATAGCCAATGTTGTATCATATCCAGGTACACAGTTCAGTTACAGTGTTTTCGGCGAGGAATAGTGGTCCGTAAAATTTCCGGGAGGACATTGCGCAGAAAACGTTCACTTTAGGTGAATCATGCTCATATTCCACAAATTCGTGAGGAATGAAAAACATATATAATAGAAAAGTATATAAATAAAATAAACACAAAAGAGACGGTACAAAAGTAAATAATTTACATCTCCATGCATATATATATAGATAATTCCAAAAAATAAAGCGGCTCATATTCCCCTACCTCCAACCCGGTTACCTACATCTTCCGATCTTAGCTGCCTTACTTTGTTTAAAAATTAACCTACTCCCTCTTCTTTTTTCCTAATCGCCAGCAAAGTCCGGCACTGCCATTGCCATCTCCCCCCGTTAACAAACTGGGCCGTAGATCTCTCTTCCTGCATTCTTTCGTCCCCTTGCATTATGCCAGAATATGCTCCCAAGATTCTTTCTCCGCACATATAGGGCAGATTCTCGTAACCCCCCCCCCTCTGTCCGTTACTTTAGTCATCCGCCACGAGCCTATCTTAAACGATGAGAGCCGCTGATTGCAGAGTTTGGCCCCTGTTTGTATATAACGCTCATCCACCATCCAATTTTCAGCTTCGATTATATTTCCGCGATATTTTTCTGCATGCTCCGAAAGAGTCAGTTATCTATTAATCTCCTGTTTCCCCGCTACGCGATCCAAATGTTTCCCTTTCGTATATTTTCCAGACCCCTTTTCGATTTTGAAACCCACGTGTTATTTCCCTCCATTCTCAGGTACTCTCTAATTGTCCTAATTAGTGTCTGATCTCCGTGAACAATTAGTAGTCAGTATTTCACTTCTATTCGCGACAGAAATATACCTTTGTAATAATGTCAATGATTGTATAAATTTAAATTAGTATTGTGGAAAGCTAATTATTTTTAAAGAGTCGTTATTTTCATTAAAACTGATTTCAATCGTTTATCATGCGACATGATAATATTCAATAAAAAGTTTTCAAACGTTTTACACGATATATTTAACAGATTAGCGTTGTTTAATAATTATTTGTGTATACTCCTGTCTGTGTTATTTTATTTTATTAACACTTAATTTAATTCAATTGAATGTATATTCACAATTTTATATGACTTGTTGAGGCTTAACTCTGTCAATAGTAAGTATTGGTGGTGGTCTGTGTATTCAATGCTCACAGTTGAGCATCTCTTGAAACCTGAACATGGAATTATATTCGGCAATTCTTGGTCACCGTTCGCTCTCTAGCAAACCCGTGAGGGAATTAATCAAGATTATGACTGTCAACGTAATACAGTAGACGCACAATAAACGCATTAGTCGAGGTCCGTGATTCAATCCCCCCACTCCTCTGTTTAAATTCTTGTACACGATTATGGCCGCTGCCTTTCACGAGGAATTGATGTCCTTTCTGCGCAGCCTAGCGACTATTAAGTCTAATAGCAGTCTCTTTACAATAATGATAAACGGCAACTATTGTTACGTGCAGAATTTTTTTTTCAGGCGCTAACAAAAAGCTTCATCAAGCAAGCCACAGTTTTGCATGTAACGGGGTCGGCATTTGTTATAGTCTAGCGGTAAACCGAAAATGTTCCAGATTTGGCTCCCCAGCACTATGGCTTATATTTTTGTTACCACTAGCCGCAAACTGTACAGCTACTGGTATTGACTTATAATTAAACCAATTGCACTGGAGAAAACTTAATTGCCAGTCGCACGAAGCTTTCTAACAGAGGTTAGTTCAAAGATGTCTTTAAGTAATTGAGGCGTTTGGATGTATTCCAAATGGTTTTACAAAGGGATAACGTTAAGTTAAGTTAAAAGTTATGGCATCTACCGCCAATTTCACGTAAATAATGTTATCTACTTCGAGTGGCTGCTCGCAAGAAGTTGATATTTTCACAGCTATTGCGAAATAATGATCATATATTAAAGCAATACCTTCCAAATGATTCGGAGTTTAATGACTCAATTAAGGTTCTTGACTATGTTCCATATGTGTCACATAACTTATCTC
Source organism: Metallyticus violacea (assembly GCA_030762175.1). Classification (NCBI taxonomy): domain Eukaryota; kingdom Metazoa; phylum Arthropoda; class Insecta; order Mantodea; family Metallyticidae; genus Metallyticus; species Metallyticus violacea. The sequence continues at coordinate 35,638,167 of CM060844.1, forward strand.
CTGTATCAAACAGGAGCCTTATTTACCCTTACAGCAAGAAACATACATCTGAGACTGCTGGTGTGGTAGAGCTGCAAGCGACAGCGGAGAGAGAGCTCTGAACGATAGATGACGGACTCTTGTTTGCGTGTCGCTTGTAAAAGTGTAGAAGTTGCATGAATTATGTTTTTGCTAAGCATAATGTAACCCCTATGTAACTTTATGGGTGCAATATATTGTTCCTCATTACAAAACTGAGTTTTTCACTTTTTACCACTCGTTGTGTTTATTGGAATCCTCAATTCATTCATACACTAGTCTTAACGCCAACCCCGAGAAACCAGTGGACCCAGTGTTTTGCTGCGGCTCGCTACGGCTTCATAGCCTACGCTCGCTTCCTTTGTGTAAATAACATTAATAAGGGCGGGTAAATCACTGTGTTGGCCGCAAATCTCCTTTGATTCCAACAGAAAAAGAATTTCGTAAATTTCGATTTATTGCGCATTGTGTGCATGGCACTGCGTTAGCGAATAAATAATTGTAATGGTGGCAAATCTCCTTTAACTCCGGCAGAAAAAAAATAAATAAAGTACCAGGACGTGAGGATTCGAAACCACTAACTTCACAACTATAGCATGACGCTCTCACCGTTTGCGCTATCATGCCGTTGCGCTTGAAAGTCTTATTATTTAGCTATATCTTTGCAAGTTACACTACCTTCGGCTCTCTTTGCTGTCACTACCACCACACCAGCAGTCTCGGATGTTTCTTGCTGTAAGGGTAACAGAGGCAAAATGCACATATATGAAACCACCATGTAAACAATGTCATCTGTTATCGATACAAAAGCTCTCTGCATCTATTGTGATTAAAGTTTATTTTGAATTAAAATAAAGTTGTTAATGTAAACTGATTGTGACCATGTGCCAACATTTTCTCTGTCCAGTTTCTAATGTAACAACATAAATAATTTCTCTTTCGTGCTAAAATGTTTTGTAGATGAAGCTTAATTTCAGTTATCATCATTTACACGAAGTGCCAAATGATATTGATTCAGTGCATTATTGGCGTACTATGGCGTTTCAGGAGAAGATGGTTTGTTGAATTCATCAGCATCTTGTCCAAAGTGGGAAGATAATTGAAGGAAAGTGTAGGCTAGCAGGCAAACTTACAGACTAAGAACAAAAGACATATATAATATTAGGCTAGCATCTAACAGTATTATGAACTATGTAAGTCTCAATGGAATCTAACATAGAAAGTGATCAGTTAAATAGGTGATAGCGAAATCTAAAGGGGCAAATCGCTCAAATTCCCATGAACTTACTCCCCATACGAGTAAAAATCTGAACAACTCCCACGCAAGCTGTTATTATTATTATTATTATTATTATTATTATTATTATTATTATTATTATTATTATTATTATTATCATCATCATCATCATCATCATCATCGTCATTAATCATCTTTAATCCTGTAACAAAAGCACTGGAACTCATCAATAATGAGAGATGCCATATAAAATGAAGTATATTTATTTCATTGTACAAATAAACAATTTTAACATCATAAATGATCGTAGATTATTCCAATCGTTTAGTCGATTTCGCAAAGACTAGAGTGACAATAATGCATTTATTTTAGGATTTGCAGAAATGTACATTCTTTCAACGTAATCCTCTGCCACACTTTTGGAAGACGCTGGATACCCACAAATAGCTAAGGCGTTATTGTGCATCGTTGAGTAATAGCCCCTACTCCAACACTGTAGTCTATCTCTGCGGCTAATTCCCTCTCTGTCTACAGTCAATTCACCTCCAGCACTGAATCAAATCAATATAATGGACTTCGAGGACGGAACACTTGCACCTGAAGCATCTTCCTTGCCGAAAGACTGCCACCCAATGGGCTAATCGTTCTATATGGGAAGATTTCATTGCCATAGGCTTCTGGGAGACGTCTTTCATATTTAATCTAGTATGTTAGTCGCTTTTAAAAATATTATTTCAGCGGCGCGGTGCAAAAGTATACCACTTGACAGTTTCGCTTTCATCCATCCCTGCTGAATGGTTTGCACAGCTATTTTCTATGTTCATTACTAGCGTGGCGGTAGCATTGCCACTAATTTGTATCCAACCCTCTAAAATGAGTTGTTTTTTATTTTAAAGAGAACATAGTGTGTCCCGACAAATGCCCAAAAAAACTAACAGTTTTTTGGTGGAAAGAGTGACTTGTAGAAATAAATTACTAAATGTTTAAATTTTGAAGAGGTCACTTTCTCTGCAGCTCCTTGAAAGAATTTATTCAGTTAAAGCCCAGACTTGTATTATTCACTTACAACTGCAATAAAGGATAGAATACACACGCATATTTAAGCAATTTGAATGCTTGTTTGAGCTCTGACCTGTGTTAATTATTCAGCACATTGTAAGCTGCTCCTTGGAATGACGAAAGGAAAACAATCTTCCGGAATTGACTCAATAATTCAAAAACTGCGCTCGTCAATATTCCTTTTGATGTTATTTCCTGAAAGATAATGAGCAATTGATTTTTGTTAGTTTTCAGCACTGCATTAAAAAGACATTTCAGTTAAATTATTGAAACACAACTATCAACTACTCTTACCTTCTTCTTAATTTCTTATTGTATAAAAGTATACCTAATAATCGTGGGGTTTAAAATTCAAAACAACTCTTAAGTATAACTTAAATTCATTTTGAATCATGGTATATATTCACTTTTTGGGATAACGCTGCAATCTGTTAAGTTGAAAATAGTTTCTAGTTTAATTTTTAAATAAATATCCGATATACAAATATCAGTATGGACAATTTTAGTAGCCTTACCGCTATTGCCGAAGCTTCTAAAATTTTATTAACTGTACTTAACACCGTACAAATGCGACTGAACATGATAACACAGAGAGGGAGAGAGAAAGAATTTAATTACTATAATTTAACATTATAGTATTATACCTATTCAAGGTACACTGGGAGTGAAAGTTCAGAGTTCCACATATTTTATATTTTTTCTGTAACTTTTACTGTGATTGCATTGCTATAAAACCAATATATATATATATATATACCAAATTTTATTCAAATTTGAAAATACTTTGCGAGCTATAAATTATTTCATAAATTTGATTTCGTAAATATGTCGCATAATCAAAGTGTCCCAAGCTGCTATTGAGTTGAGAAAATTGGTTGGCATTTTTGCAAATGCAGCTATGAGCCACATACAAAAGTTGTATAGAAAGATATTTTTAATAAATTTGATGAATGAACTGTGATAGTTTGTTAAATATATAAGATATTTTCATCTTTACATTAGTAATTTTAATATAATACATTTTTAATTATTATTAGTATTAGCGTTATTTTGTCCTATGGAGTATTACAATGGGTACTTCTGCACATTCTTGGATATTTTAATTGCATTTAAACATAAACTGTGACACGCGGGACAGTTTTAATGTGCGAAAATAAAGTTTTGAGAAAAACGCACTTTTAGTAAAAAATAAAAAAAAAAGTGGGAAACAATGTTATTTAAAAGGATACGCAGAGTTTTTTAAATGATTGTGCAGCCCGAAGGGTGGAGGGGACATGTTGACTCTCTGTGGACGTCCAAAGGTTCAAGAAATCATTTGCAGGAGAAAAAAAAAAACAGCCAATGCGGATATTTCTTTGTCCGATAAGCAATTGTTGAAAGACAGCTGAGCTGAGCTTATAGGACTACTACGTTGGCATTTAGTATCACGCCACTCAATGAATAGTGAAACAAACAACACGTGTCTAATCCTATAGTAGATTCTCCACGACGAGTGTTCATTTATGATTCGTCTGTACCGAGTCCGCTGAACAAAAAGCATCAGGTGAACCTTGTGATTCATAAATTAGTATTAGCCACTCACTTTAGACGAACTTATTTCTGCTGGTGGATCACATGCGGTGGACACCGAGGATACTTGCGATAAAATAATGAATTGGGGAAAGAAACTGTGCTTTGCATTCCTATTTTTAGGGTACAGAGGAAGTAGGGTAGGGGACAGAGGAAAACCTGGAAGAAAACCTCAATCAGGGAGGACGATCTTGGCGACAATCAAACCCGAGACTTTAGAGGAACTAATTGAAACTTTCGTCAGGAGATCAATTTAATTTATAAAAGGGAATTATGAAGGGCAATGTGTGGAAAATAAAGGCTTACATTTTCAGCATCTCCTTGGTGTCAAGGGGGTGAGTATATAAAATTTAAGTGCAGTAGAATTCATTCGACTACTACTTTAGTATTTCTGTCTACGACCCTGTCCTTTCGGCTCGGTTGTAGTGTATACGACTGGCCGTAAGCGATGGCTTATCGGTTGATGCAGTGCTCAATGCCGCTTCGGTCATCAGCTAATTGGGTGATTCGATATAAACATATTGTCAAGCGCAAATTTAACTTACTTTGTCAGTTATGTATATTTTACAGAAAGAAAGATAAATGCAGTATGTTACGTACTAACTACAGCAAATAAAGAAATGCTTAATATAATATAATGAAAATATAAGTAAACTTTGACATCGCGTATACTGTGCATATTAATTTTTTCGTAATCTTTAATGCAATTAAGTGAATTTTAGAAAGCCTTCCTGTTTTTAATCACTTCAAACAACAGTTTGGAATGCCAAAGTCTGATTTACTGTGGGAAGTCGGGACTAAAAGAGACCAAAAAGGCAGCAGTATCCTGAAGTTAATTATACAATAGGAAAAGTAGAGAGTTCAAAGCGGAGATCTCCTTTCTTTCACACAGATGTTGGCTTGGAAATTCGCACCAAATGCTCAACCAGCCATTGACCGGAATGAAAACCGTCGGCACACTTCCGGATTAACACCCTACAAGTGATAATGATCAAACCACCACCTAGCCTTAATTTCCTTGGTTAAAAGATGAAGGTTAACGTTCTGAAGTCGGGACTGGAAAGCTACATCAAAGGCAATCAGGTTCTAAGCCACTGAATACAAGGCAAACTTTGTCTTTAGATCGGGACAGAGGAAGAATTCAAGAATTGATTGGCTTAGCAGCGACCTAATAAGTTGCCTCTTTGCTCCGTTCATAAACTTAAAACTTTTTCTTTGTGCTACTTTTGAGGGATGATTAGCTGGGCACAAGCGATTAAAATTTACCTTTTACGATTCAAAATGCTACTGCTGTACATTGAATGGAGTCTTAGTTAAGGTATTTAAATACTTTTAAGTTTATATTAATTACTTCATCATAAAATGTTAATATGAATACAATAATTAAATAACATCCTTTTTTCTTTATACTTATTATGTGTTTCACTCGTTATAGGCCCCTAATTTGCGCATGTAGCTTTCAAATAAATAGACGTAATTCAATGACATTTAACACGGATATATCTTAGTGTATGGAAAGTTAGTAGTAGGAATATATTTACTTTATTTGCACTATTACAATAAAATTCAATAAGCGCATGAATCCAAGGAACTCATCCCTGGTGATCTAGCGTTTTTATTTATTTTTTTTTATTTTGTTTAACTCTCGTTTTAACTGCTAAGGCAGCACAGGCGATGACCTGATGATACTTAAAAAGAAATGATAAATTATGATTTATTTTTTAAAGGAAGGAAGCGTCCTAGGACTAAGTTTAGGGTATCTCCCAGGCATTTGCCATTTATGAGGACTGAGAAAAACCTGGAAAAAACCTGACAGGGAGGACATCCTGGCGGTAATCGAACCTTAGAATTTCCGCTCACGAGACGCACTACATCCAAAATAAATAAAGTTATCAGTTTGTTCTATAATTTGTCAGTTTATAAAATGTTTGCACGTTAGTGGTGTTTATAAAAAATGGCCGTTTTTTGTATTGCTAATTTTCACATTATATTAGGCAACGGTTTCATTCAATTTGTTGACAGCAATTTATAGTAAGTCTTCGGTCACGCCAAACAAGATCTTCTGGTTTGCAAATAAAACTGTTTTAAATAACATTTCTGCTATTGTCGATTGATCATCAGTGTAAATGTTAAAAATTGCAGGTGACAAGGGATATGCTTGTTTAACCTCTTGGTATTTCTACCGAGCATTCCTCCTATGTCAATGGCAATGTTCGTCCTAAAATACCGGCTTTTAATAGCTGGTAGGAAACATTACTGAATGCCTTTTTTGTCATAATGTTCCACAACTTGGTTCGTAGTACCTTACCAAAGGCCTTTTTCGAAATTAATAAATAAGATATAAGTGGTAGATTATATTTCTGCTGTTTTTGTATAAGTTATTGCATAACAAAGGTTCTGTCTGAGCATGAACGAACTTTTCGAAATCCACATTGTTCTTTGCTTAATGTTAGCTGCGTGTAATCCTCTTTTAATATATTTTACATGTCTCTGTAATTAATTATAGAAAATTAAGTGTATACTTAAATTGCACGGTTGTGTTTCCATTGCAGGATAAACACATCAAATATCCACCACATGTTGTGGAGTCGGGAATGTCAAACGCACGGGTATGCGCTTAGCTTCCAGAAGAAACCAATTACATCATGGTCGGATAGAAATTTAGGGGAGGCCCAAATGCCAGTTTTCCCAGGATATCCTGTATTTGAAGTGTTTCTAAAACAATGAGCCATGATTACACTGTCGGCTCCCCCTTCCGGTAAACCCTATGCGTGCAGGCATGTCCAACGCGATTCGCATTGCTTCAAGCCTATGTCACATACGCAAAGTAGAGTGCACTTGTTTTATCAGAGGGAAAAAAAAAAAAAAAAGAATTCTTGCCGTTAAAAGCGTTAGAGAAGAAAGTAATGTGTGGAGTGTTTTTTTTTTTTTTTTTTTTTTACTCCTTGCTTACTACCCTTTACGACATGAAAAAATCCATCCCTTGTCTTAAAATAGCCAAAGCCTTTGTTGTGTCCTTTTTAACACTGTTCTGTTACTTAAGCACATTCCACGCTCTTCATGAAGCACGTTTCACAAAGCGAGCTTTAGAGTACATCTTTTTTAAGTTGCCCTACTTTTTAAATATATTACGTAAATACAGAACAGATATATATATATATATACATATTATGTTTATAAAAGGTCATTATTTATGATTTTAAAGGTTTGTAATATTTTTGGCATATATTTTTTTAATTCTGGAACCTCATTGTAGGCAAAAAAAAAAAAAAGGGGGCTACCTACGAAATATGGTAGGTTATTACTATTTTAAAGCATTCATTCGTTTTCTTTTAATTCTGTTTTTTAAGATGAAGGGTCAAGGGAAAGAATCGGGTAATTCAAAACTTTCTTTTAAATTCAAAAAAATGAGAATTTTGATTTTTGAAACGGTAATTGACAAATGAAATAATATGTAAAAAGCTATGTACTAAGTTTAAAATGTAGTAAATGGAATAAAGCTTGAGGTTAAGTCCGACTTATCTCCACGAAAGGTGGTCAAGATTACCAGCTTTCTAGGGAAAAAAACCAGGTAAGGCATTTGAAATAGAAAAGTATTAATAAGGCTTCATATTAAATTTTCTATCATTGCAGTAAATATCATAATGTGCTTCGGGCACTTTGCGGCATGGATTTTAATCTCCCCTGAACTTTTCTTAAAAGACCAGCACTTTCTGTATGCTATAAATTCGTCACACGTTTTTATTCCTGTGAGGGCTTCCTAACTCATTTGATTGCCATTGCCATTTCAAGCAATATGCTTAGGAATAGTGAGGATTCTCCCATGGAAATATTTTGAGGCATACGCCTACCTCTGCACGCAGTCCATCAGCAATCATCATCCAACAAGGAAACAAGGAGTTGAATTGTGTGGTTGTTAGTTTGGGGTCGTCCTGAACGAGGGCTATCCTGAACAGCCTCCCTGTCTGCACGAAACACTTTCACCCGTTTGCCACTGTGCGAACCACGTGCTTTTCACATATTCCCTTATAACAATCTTCCTGGGACTTCAGTTTTGATTTACAAACATTGTTCCAGTTTCGAAAGCATATTGCTAGAGCGCTTGCACTATCCACCTCTACTCCAAGGCACCGCAGTATCTTACTTTTACAGCTAGAGTCGTTCTTGCACCAGTTGTGCCTCCTTTCACGAACGGAAGCAGAGAGCAGCTGAGTGAACCGAGCCCAATTCCAAGGAATGCCTGCATAGATGCTGTAATGTCAACAAATACAGGCGGATATAACAGTCGTAACGCACAGAAACAACAACCACTGTATGCTGCCAGAATTGCCATTACTTTTATTCTCACCTAGTATATATTTCGCAATCTTTGTTTAAAAAGTACTTCAAGATATTCAACAGGAATACACATATAAAAGAGTTTCCTCAATAAGAATTCTTGGATTGGATTTTTAGGAATGGAGAAGGACATATTGGTTGTTTGTGCCTACGGCCCCATTGCGGACAGCACCGGGAAGAAGCGAATTGACAATCTTGATCAGGGTCTTTCCAGCAGAGAATCCTACAACAGAAGTTAACAGATCGACAATTTTTGGCAAGAAGATGATCTGCCCTCTCTCTCTCTCAGCTGGCAGCTGTTGTTACAGCTATGTTTCAGACACAAAATAAAGAAACTATCAGATGGTCCTTACAAAGGTCTACCAAAACTATTTGTTACGCTGAAACTCGTGCCAAAGACAGATCTGCATGGAGTCCTGCATGGACAACAGTGTCTTCATCCACCATGTTCTCTACAGTCCAGATCTGGCTTATGTGATTTTTTTGTTTTGCATTCCCTAAAGTACAATAGAAACAAAGAAAGATGGTGTCCATCATGCACAAAATAGTTTGAGTGAATATACTTGCTAGAAAATACTTCGAAAAAATGTAATGGTCGAAACTCTCTCTTTTTCAAGCGTATGCTTTTATTATCAAACTTTTCACTTCTAGAAAACTAAATGCATGATAATTTAATTCTTGAAAATTTTAAGTAACATAAACAACAGATGCACGCTAAAATTTCCAAGCGGAGTGGGTGAACCTTAAATTTTAATAAGCGTTATCTAAATTAATGTGTTATTCAGAGCCAAGTTTTAAAATGAAGCCCTCTATAGAAAAGTAAAGCAAAGTAAAACCAATGTTTATGATAATAGTGTTGGAAGTTCAAGCTGGAAGATGTGATGTGATTCTGTTACAGAATCGTCCCTGCCCTGGAAATACCACTGATCAACTGGATTACTAATAAGGCAGGCTGAGCATGACTCATAACAAGAGTGGATATGACAGCAGACGTCAAGTGCACTCCTCGTTCATTCTTGAAGTTATCATCGGTCATTTTGTGACGTATGGAGAAGCATCATTACAATATTATCATGGTTTAAGTCTTGGAATTTCTTTTACTGATTTCTTCTTAGATATCTGAGAGCACTGTGTGTTAAAAATCCATCCAGAATTCTTTTAATTTACTAAAAACAATTGACACAAAATCCAAGATAAAGATGAAATATTCCCAAAATAATAAATAGTTATATTCATTTATAATAACATAGCCAACGCTGTTGAGAAAACAATTGATGGATTAGAAGTCATCCAGTTTATTTATTCTATTATTTTATGTTTATTATTTCATTCCACACAAGACTAAACGAAAGTACAAAGTGATCATATTTTAAAGTCTTGTATTTAAATACATAGAATGCCGATTTTAGTAATTATATTTGCCACTATACAAGAATATTTTTCGTACATCTGAGACGTGCTCTATCTATTATGGTATATTTAGAGTCATCGTGTGGCCTTTATTTAACAGATCACAACCATGCGATAACAGTTTTTGTCCGGCAAGGCCACTAAGTGAACAGGATATCAATTCTCGTAGAGCCCAATTTAGAGAAGACCTCGTATATTGCTACCCCACGAGACCTATTCAAAGCTAAGCAAAATTCATTTTATAGAAAAAGGTTGTATTTCTGAATTTTTCTCGTACCAGAAGGAACCATTTAATTAATGACCGGATTTTATAATATATATGAAGGTAAGTTATTAAGGAAGCTACAAATAGATATAAAACTTAAACAAATAAGAGTACTGATTTGAAATATAATTTTATCACAAGGGTTGATGGTCTGAGCTTTCCAGATAAATTTACTTATACATTCGTGAATTTATCGGTAGTCTCAAACTCTCTCATGATATTTATTACACTATTTCACGAATAAAATAACACTTAAAATATAATTCTTCGAAACTTGGCTTACAAAATTGTAATAATTGTATATTTGTACTTAAACTTTTCAAGTAATCTTCCGACAGAAGAATGCTGATTTTCAGTAATGCCAATAGAGAAAAGCAAAATACGGAATATCTATTCTATCCAGAAACCATGAGACTGAAATGAACAAAGGTCAACTATTACAATCGCTACCGTTTGATTTTCTAATACCAATTAGAAAAGAAAAAAAAAGATAACATACAGTGTCTCTCTTTTTCTTTGTATTCTGTGGTTGGGAATTCCTAATGACAAGATCAATTTGCACATTTGATACATCACCAAAACGCTTTGAAGAACCCTCCATTTTGCGTTATGATTGTCGATTGTCCATGCTTTTGTTGCTATCAATAGCTCCCCACCGCCTGTAGCAAAAGTGGCCAGTGAGGCATGCTCAGGAATGATATAATGAAGGTATAAAGTTGGCTACACTGATTACAAGACAAAAGCACTTTGCGTGATAAAACGGATTTTTTTTTCGATGATTTCACTCCATAATCCGGCTGTGATTGGTCAAAATTCAAAATTTTGTTTCGTTTCATCGGCCGAATTTAAGATGACGTCACATTAGTGAAATAGTCAACATAATTTCCCGGTGCATTCTGGCACTTGTCCCATGATTTCACAAGCCCCTGAAATCCAGCAATATGAATTACTTTGAACTGCTGTCGCAACCAGGCAGTGACATACTTTTCTACAGTTCATCGTTGGGAAAATGTTCACCCGAAAGTTGATGTTTAAGAGGGCCGAACAATTGGAAGTCCGGGCTATACGCAGGATAGTCGAGGACTTCTCGCTTGAAATTTCGCAGCGTCTCATTTGTCTTGTTGGCAGAAGATGCACGTTATGATTCAAGAGCAACACACCTTTGGTGATGGGTCCTTGTTGCTTACGAAGTTTGTCCTTGAGACTGGAATGCGGTGACCAGTATCCCTTCGTGATCCTAGAAAATATGAGCATAACTTTCCCGGCGGATGGTGTCACTTTAAGCTTTTTTTTCCCCCAGAAAAGAATGCAGGATGTTTCCACTGCTTTGTCTCTTACTGGTAATGGTGACCTAAGACTCATCACGTTTGACGATTCGCGCTAACATATCGTGGTAGCGATTGAGGTACTGTAATGCCAGCCTCATTTGTATTTTGTACACGTGCGGCACCTTTCGTGTCCGGACATTATAAAAGCCGAATGAGGCAGGTCATGCCGTATGAACAAACAATAGCAGCGGATACAGTGTCTATAGTTATCATTCTGTGCTCGGATTAAGTCAACTCGTTGCAAATTCGCCTCTTTGGCAATCTCCGTTGGTCGTCCGCCACTGTGTTTGTAAACCTCCTGACATTACATGCACTTCACGTCACAGATAGCAAGCATGTTCTTTGATTCCTTACGACAACTCAAAGGTGCCGGCATTTTGCAAATGCTGTGTCGCTATTGTAAACATCGATTGTCATCATTAATTGCCACTTATGCTGCCATCTAGTGGCAATAGACTCAGGTGCTCTTTCAAACTTGTAGTGCCCCATGTCAGTTATTTAATTACCTACTCTCGTACTAATAGTACATCATTAATTTCTTTTCCACTAACTTTAGGCCTTCCATTTCATCTCATTTGATTGCATTGGTTCTGATACAAGATTGAAAGTGCCAGAGGAAGTGGGCTGATGGCGGCGGCTTGTCCACATGAAAGATTTCTGCCGAGGTTTCTGATAAAGAAGCAGCTCTTATGAGGGGGTTGAAATCTTTGGAAAGAGAGTAGGGATAACTCCGTCGATATCGTGGTGTACTATCTGTGAACAATGTATGGGATACGGTCTACATTTGTGGTTTCCCTCACAAAGTTCCTTAACTACTAGTCTTATTAATCCATTAAAACGAAATTCAAGGCCAAACTACACCAAGCATTGTAGCAATTTTTTTTAAACAAGGCAATATATTTTTGTTAATAATTTTTATGTTTCTAAGATGCAACATATGAACATCGTCAGTTTCTGAAAATGTCTTTACATCTCTTAGAATGAGTTAAGCAAATACATAGTAAACGAAATAATATTTGTGTATTCAAACGGCGAACTACGTCCAACTACTATATCATCCATGGACCGCCCATTACAATCCGTCTCTCCCTCTCGCCCTCTGTCTCTCTCGCGTTTTGAAGTTGAAACAAAGCAGCATCAATGGCCGCTACTCAAACCACAGCAACTAGTAGCAAAACAAACGAGGCATGCCATGCTCGACCACAGTCACAATCGAACAGAACACAAGCGATTTTGTACCTCGAAAATAAAAGCAACGCGAACTGTCCAGCGCAAGCCCGTGAATGAGTAGGGGAATTGAAAAGAAAAAAAAAGAAATGCAGAGAAGCTTAGGATTTTACACTTGCAAACGCTATAGTGGCCATAATCACATCAGCAGGAACGGTAACGCGAATTTTTGGCGGTGTCTGATGCTGTTATGCGTTTCCGGGGAACATGGTCCTAAACTCTGGATGACGTTCCGTTCAAAGTATGGTACAATTGCGGTCAGTGCGCAGGGGTCTTCGTTTCGAGTACCGCATTGGCAGCTCGTGTTTGTTTAATTCCGTTGTCAATGAAAAGGATTTATGTACTGCAATAGGCAATTGAATTGTAATCTGAAACTAACGTGAAGTTAATACTGCAGAGATGTAATTACAACACTTAATACCGGCATTACACCACTAGGTTCACGTTACTCTCAGCTTTATCTGCTTTTAATGTGACTAAACATTACGGCGCTATGAATAAAATGCCCGATTTGCATGGATTTCGACTGACGTAATTCTTGATCCTCGTGCAGTTTATGTCGACTAAACAATAGAGAAATACGGTTATGTTAGGATGAAACGCACTGTTTAATACAGATTGCACACAAATTCCTGTATGCGGTTTCTAAGCGCTATCGATGCAACCTTTGGAACCTCAGAATTCCAAGCTAGCTATTGTTACATCGTTAACTAAGTCCTACGGATCGCTTGTACATAGCCGATTTTCTTTTGTTTATAAACAGTTGGTTGTTGTGTTATAGCCAGGGTTAGAATTTATGTTGCAAACATGTCTATGTGTATGTCGCAGATGGAAAATGGTACTACAGTGAAATGCAAAATGTTAAACCTTTAATATGAGTAAGATATACAATTCTATGATTAAGTATATTTTGCTATATGGAAGTGAAATATGGGGATGGGGGAGAGCTGAAAATGTAAATAAAATAAAATTAAAGTCGATTTTTGGAAAAGTGCTCTCGGGCTCTGCAAAGGAACGTCAAACTGTGGGGTCATAAGGGAGGTGAGTTGTTATGAAGTTATGGTTAATAGTAAAACAAGAACGGTGAAATACTGGCCAGTCCACAATTTGCTAAATGCTATAGACACTAGATGCAAAATATAATACCAACATTTTAAGCTGCAGAGGGGGAAAGAGGACTCGGGGGAATTCGCTTGGGTTCATTATGGCAACAAGGAATTAATAAAATTGTATGGAAGTAGGTTAGAACAAGGCTAGATGATGTCAGCAAATCAGAAATCGAAGCAGAATGTAACAGGAAAGTCTCCTTGAGCCTATCGAATGAAATGAAATTAACCTGGGGTAAAAAGGTACCTATATGTTCGTTCTAGCGAGAAAGGCAAGATCAGGAATGGCTTGGTATAGGTTAAGAATTTGGAACGCTAAAATAATGGATAGTTCTGGTAGGAGAATTTGTCTATTTTGCGAACGGGAGGAGGAATGGGTACATATTCTGACAGAAAGCACCCATTTGCTGTTTCCTTTTTAAGGAAATTATAGGACGACTGCCATGCTGGGACCTATTTGAAAGTCACACTAATTGTATAAATACGGGCATTTTCCTAACCAAAGTGAGCGAATCTAAAGAAATTTATTTTCTGTTTAAATGCAATACTAGTATAATTATAAATAATGTAATGTATTTCCATTCATCTATAAATATTCTTTCCATTTTTAATTTTTATTTATTTCTATAAATATTGTTTTATTTGTTTTATTGTCTGTTGCTCTTTCTGATTGTGCATCATACTTAAATGTGTACGGTCTACAGCCCATGCATAAAATATATTTGTAATGTATATATAGAATTTTGTAACAATAAAGGTACACCTGCTACTACAGTTACTACTACTACTACTACTAGTACTACTACTACTACTTCTACTACTACTAGTATTACTACTAGTACTACTACTACTACTTCTACTACTACTAGTATTACTACTAGTACTACTACTACTACTACTTGTACTACTACTAGTATTACTACTACTATTACTACTACTACTACTAGTAGTACTACTACTACTACTAGTACTACTACTACTTCTACTACTATTACTACTACTATTACTACTACTACTACTACGACTACTACTATTACTACTACTATTACTACTACTACTACTATTACTACTACTAGTAGTACTACTGCTACTACTACTACTACTACTACTACTATTACTACTACTACTACTACTACGACTACTACTACTACTACTTCTACTACTATTACTACTACTACTTCTACTACTACTACTACTACTACTATTACTACTACTACGACTATTACTACTACTATTACTACTACTACTACTACTACTACTACTACTATTACTACTACTACTACTACTTCTACTACTACTACTACTACTACGACTACTACTACTACTTCTACTACTACTACTTCTACTACTACTACTACTACTACTACTACTACTACGACTACTATTACTGTATCATCTTTTCACATATTTAAGACAAATCACACGTCTGCACATAAATCAACTTTTATTTTATTTTCATTGTTTATGGTTTAAAAACTGTCAGATAATTTGAAATTTATTTTACCAGCATCAAAGTTAGTTCGGATTTTGCATGAAACTTGGAACACGGGAAATCGACCATAACTAGTGGTTAGAGGCGGTAGACTACTATACAGTTAACGTTGAAGCCATCGAGAATGTGCAAACTGGGTGTTTCGGGATATAAGGCCGTGGTCCAATGGGATTCTTCTCATTCATCTTTCCAGACATTTCGTCCACGACTGCGATGGACATCTTCAGTGCACTGGATTTTCCATTTCCATTAATAAATGAGTCAACCAGAGCTCAGTTCCACACTTCCCATTAACGAGTCATTCACTGTCTCGTCTTCAAGAAGTCGGTCCTGGTGGTGTAGTGGTTATCATACTTGCCTCCTACACCCAAATCCCGGGTTCGAACTCGGCCAGGATCGATGGATTTTTTCGGATGTAAAAATCCTAAGTATGACTTCCTTCGGATGGGAAGTAAAGCCGTGGGTCCCGTGTCGTACATTTACGGTACGAAAAAGAATCTCAAGCCTGAAAGAGAGACCTCTGAGCAAAATTTGTCGGCCGTTTCACGCCCTGAGTTGAATGGGACGCTGATGACCTGAGATGTTAAAGAGCGTCCGTAAATAAATAAAAAAAAAAGTCTTCAAGATTACTGCGACCTCACTACTGACGAAGTCCACCGCAGTCACGCACTAAATGTCTGGGAAGGGGAAGGAGAAGAAGCCCATTGAACCACGGCCTTACAACCCTGAACACCCAGTTTGCATAATTGACACCTGCAGTGAAAGCCTACGTCCTACAACGATAATTGTTGAGCGTTCTAAACTCTGACAGCGCCTCTTAAATAAAACCCACCAAGTTCCTATTTTGTGATAAAATTGATACGTCATACATCCAAGCAAACTTCTTATCAAACTGTGCTACACCCTCTCCGAAGGTAACACAACTCTCTTTAGGAAACTCTTAACATATTGGGGGGGGGGGAAATGACAGAATGTTCCAACTGTTGCAGTAGAAAAGTCGCACAAGTAGATAAGTGAAGTTGAACACAGTGCTATTCAGTTTGAGCTGTGCCATATTGGTGTGATTTTAAGCAGTGAATCAAATTTGTAATTAGATCTGGACTTAACTGCACAACATACTGCTAAGTGCGGAGTTATTTATTGTGATATTGAACGGAGCTTTAGTGAGTAGAAAGCAATTTGGAGAAATGGTAGACCGGTTTCACGTTAGAAAATTTAAAACAATATTTTGTAAGTAGAAAATTCTCGTGTGTAACTTAAAGTGTAATTGCAGAATATTGTTTTTTTTTGTGCTTGTCAATTTATTTATATGTTGTGGCAAAAATGAGGCCATAGGCCTTCTTTTCTGCTCTACCTATCTAAATAATTATACTGATTTTGCAGTGACAGTATCACAATTATAACATTGACAGTAACGTGCACAATACTCGTATATTATAAAACATAAAGAGGTAAATAAATGTGTACTATGAAGAATTGGAAGAGCAATAATACATAAAATAAAAAGAAAACCTACCAGTACTACGAAATAATAAGGAATATTTATGTTAGTAATAGCAATAAGATACGTAAATAGATATTTTTATAAGTTAGGATACTTGGGGAGTTGCCTAATGGGGAGGTGGCGCTCTTCGGTTTACAAAACCGCGTGATAGAAGACCAGCGGGGCATACTGATCACATGTCAGCTTGCAATTCTGCCCTCTATCAATGAAGTCGTAAGACGGAGGTAGAGGAAACAGCGATCGCAGGGCGGGCCATTACCCGATCTCGAGTTGTAACGCCATAGAAGAATATCAATAATAAAATGAAAAATTTTACTACAAAACCAAACAACAAATATCTGTATTGTGGCGTATGTCTAACATTTTTAATAACTTAAACAATTTCTTATGAAATGCTTCTAAAGTTTGGCAGTCTCTGACATCTCTTTGGAAAGATTCCAGAGACGGGCAGAAGTCATGGTGAATGATGAGTAAAGTGATGTTTTGATGCAATGCAATAATAACACGTGTCGGGTTTTAGAGCGTGTGTTAAGGCCATGAGAGGAAGACAGATTTGAAAACGAGAAAATAGATGAGAATAGTTTTGAAAATTACAGTGAAACAATGCATATTTCTATTTGTGTTACATCTAGAGAATATTTACTTGTTAATATTAATAGTTACAGCTATTAACTCTAAAAGAAATCTGTAAATTTAACCTTCAGCATTTACCTTTGCTGTAATACAGCATAAAAAGTTTGATACATTTTTTTTTAAATTGTATTTAACGCCTGTTTTTACTACTGAGGCACCACAGGCGGTGGACACTGATGATGCATGAAATGAAATATATTAGGAAAGGATTTTTAAGGATGAAAACGTTCCAGGCCTAAGTTTAGGGTACCTCCTCGGCATTTGCCCTTTATGAAGACTGAGGAAGACCTGGAAAAAATCTTAGTCAGGGAGGACAGTCCTGGCGGGATTCGAACCTCAGACCTCCCGATCACGAGTCCGCGCCTTAACGACCTCGGCCACGCGTGGCGGTACGTTTGATACGACAATCTTTGAAGACTTAGCCCAATTTATACAAAAATAAACCCTATTTTACAATTATAAAGTTCAGTATACTAAATTAGTATTAAATTTTCTTTGCAAGCACTAACATTTACATCTGCTGCAAAAGTGAATTGACACATTTCTAGTTGATACTCAAGTTCAAAGTGCTTGATGTAAGGAAAGTTCAGTCATATGGTTGCGCTTCTTTTCTTTTCTTGTAGCCCACTGTAGCTCAATGGAGGTTTAATTGCTAACCCTGCCCTAGTCTGTCTAGCCAAGTTTGCCTTCTGAAATCTGCAGAAATATCAAATGTTGTTTTGTAGAACAATCTCCTTGGAGTTTTCTGTTCGTAATGAGGCCTTACAAATCCCTCCAATTCAACTTCTCATCACTGCAGTTGGCTTTGTAGAATTTTAAACGACTCTGAGAAGAGTGGGGTTCCATCTCAGCTAAAGAATGGTTTCTTCTTTCAAGTCTGACAAATTAATATGACCGAGTTATGTTGGTGTTCCTGCAACTTCCTCCTTTTAATTTGACTATGGTGCGTGTCGTATTTCATGGGCGTATACTGATCAATAAGTTTGGAGACACTTGAAGAACAGTCGCGAATATGACAGGGAAATGACTATTTTGGTTTTGTGTCGGAATATATAGCAGGGTGTTTCAAAATAAGATCAAGAGACGTTATTAATTTTGTTGATTTAAAATAATGAATTAAAATGTGCTAAGATGTCAATAATTGGCAGATAAGAAATGAATTCCTTGTCAGGTAGGGAATGAGGGAAGCTGCAACGCAGAGACAACCTAATTTACGTTGTACCGTAGTGCAAAGAGGAATAATTGTATGTTTTTTTATGACAACTGTCCTTACCCTCCATAATTGGTCGAAATGATGCACAGAATGCATTATCTCAGTCGATATAAACTATTTTATTTATTCATGCAACAGTTGTAGAGCATAAAGCTCTGTACCTTACACTCCATTTAATCCAGTTTATAAATTAATTATATAATATAACTTTCTTTACCCACTCACCTGAGAATTCCCTAAAATATACAGATGGTTCAAATTTATTAATAAAATTTTAATCCATTATCAAGAAATTTAAAAAGTCACAAAGGTACAAACTAGTGAGCTGGAGGTAAGGGGTGCATTTCCATCAGGATCGTCCTCCATAATAGAGTTTTTTTCCCTAGTTTTTCCTCAGTCCTCATAACTGACAAATGCCGTGGAGCACCCTAAACTTAGACCTGGAAACGTTTCCTTCCTTAAACCTTTTTCTCCAATTTATCATTTCATCTCATGTATCATCAGTGTCCACAGCCTGTGGTGCCTCAGTAGTAAAACGGGCGTTAAACACTATTACAAAAACAGTAGGCCAGAAAGGCCTAAGTTGCGAACTCGTGAGCGGGAGATCTGGCATTCGAATCCCGTCAGTACTGTCCTCCCTAACTGGATTTTTTTCAGTCCTCATAAATGGAAAATGCCAGGGAGGTACCCTAAACTTAGGAATGGAACGTTTCCTTCCTTTAAAAAAAATGCTTTCCCAATATATCATTTCATCTCATGTATCATCAGTGTCCACAGCCTGTGGTGCCTCAGTAGTAAAAACGGGCATTAAATACCATTCAAAAGACATAAGGAACCAGTTTCATAGTTTTCAGAGAGAAAAATTATTAAAAATGCAAAGAAAGTAGTAGCAGACAATTAGGGAGTACTTGAAGCTTGGGCGTTCTAGTGTTAAAAAAAAACATTTTAAAAGTATTTATATTTCAGGTGTATGACAATACTCGACTATATCCTCCGTCATGTGACGGAATTAGAAAAATAATCTGAATTGATTTTACAATTTGACAACAGTATAATGCTTGTGTTCAATGTTCTACATAAAACTATTGAACATTCTCTATAGACATGTGCAAATTATGTTAGCTTGGCAGAGTGAAAGTTCCGTTTTTTCTTGTATAGAACTGCATTGGATCGGTGCATTTCGTTCCCCCGGACGAATGCCTGTTTGCCGGAAGAATCTGTAAAAATGCACCACATTCCGTGTTTCCGAAAAAACCTCCCATGCAGGTTTAAATTGTATCCGAATTCCGCGCATCTCTGACCACAAAGCTATAAAGCAAGGGATGATAAAAAAATTCGAAACACGTCCTGCTGCGAAAATCTCATGCTCTGGACCCGGATGCTGAGTGCGACCATGAATCATTAATTTGAAGGTAAACAGGTTAGCAGTGAGGGGACCATCGAAGCTTGTTTTGACGTTACCTATACTAAAACAAAGTGTGGAGTAATCACGGTCTGTCACAGTGCGAATTTCCCAGTTACCTGGCGTTATTACAGGACAAACCTTCCTTAACTATGTAAACCCATCAGCATCTGTTTGCCTATAGCGACCAATTAATCATCATATTGTAATTAACAGTGCAACGGCTGCATGCGAGCGATAAATGGAATAATGTGCCAAAATATAATGCGTCCACACAAGGTACGCTAAGTGGCAGATCTAGACACCGACAGTTCGCATAGTTGTTTAAAGCAACATGAAGACTACCCATGCTAACACGGTGTGCAAATACTGAGAATGAGTGAATGAAACAGTGCGAGGGACATGTTAACTTAGAGTAGGAATCCCAGAGTTTAGCATCCCAAAAACAGAACAATGAATAGTAATAGTGTATATTTATTGCTATAAAGCTTTTTAACAGTGTTTAACGCCCGCTTTTACTGCTGAGGTATCACAGACAGTGAACACTGATGATACATGAGATGAAATATTTTGGAAAGGATTTTTTTAAGCAAGGAAACGTTCCAGGCCTATTTTTAGGGTACCTCCCGGGCATTTGCCATTTATGAGGACTTGGGAAAACCTGGAAAAAAACCTCGGTCAGGGAGGTCAGTCCTGGTGGGATTCGAACCCCAGAACTCCCGCTCACGAGTCCGCGCCTTAACGACCCCGGCCACCCGTGGCGGTCTTATAAAATTCTATACACACGTTACAAATATATTTTAATACTGGGTCGTAGACGGAACTTATTTAATTAAGATAAACAATTAGAAGGAGATACAAATAAAACAACCGTTATTATTAATCCGAGCAGATAGAATGATAACCATAGACACTATATCCGCTGCTATTGGTTGTTCGTACGGCATGACCTGCCTCATTCCTTCCATATACCTACTGAGAACATCTGAGAAAAACGTTCTTTCCTGAAAACTTTTTAAGGCAATCTAGAGGTCTATTGGCATGCTGGCATCTGTTTGCGAACCACACTAACTGATTGAAAATGGAAATTTTCCAAGCCAAATAGTGCGAAGTTGAATAAATTTATTTTCTGTTTAGAACGCAATATTTAGTGTAATTATAAATAAATAAACATTAAAGTGGGAATAACATATTTACGAATATATGAAGGGATAAATATTAAAATAATAATAAGCGCGGAATCGATATCTCTCTTTTTCCGGTTGTGGCGGTTGTACTTCCCCAGTAAACAGTTACACTTAGGCGCGGCCCTTAACTCAAGTAACCTCATATATACAGAGTCCGAAAGTTTAGATATTTATTTGGGTTAAAATATACAGGCATTGGGTACTTAAAATACTGTAAATAAACACTAATATCATTAAAATAGGCCTTTTAAAGTGAAAACACGGAGTAATTGCATTTATTATTAATGAAAATGGGCATTTAAGATACTTAATACTTTCTTTATCACATAATTGAAGTACTTAAGTTTACTTTTCTTCGTTACAAGCAACAATGTGTTTTTTAAAGGTATCACTGCCGCTTGTAGAGCATTTTTCATCATAGAAAAAGAACGTTCGACTTCCACTGAAGTAATTGGTGCATATTTAAAACAAGCTTTCGTACCAGTTACAACAGGACATTAACCCTTAAGGACATCATGGAAATGTTGATTAGCCATAGTAAAGTAATTTTGAATAGCCCTGGCGAAAAAAAATGCGCAGCGGTTGGTATTCGAGTTCATTCTTTGTTTATGTGTTTATAGGGGAATCAGGTTAGTATCTCTCTTACTTCCATACTGAACACATTGTAGGGACGGATTATTGCACCGCTGCACCACTTTCATCTTTCTCGCTTGCAATCGTTTGTTACATTTATGCAGCCGAGAAGTTACCCCCACCACAAATTTCCTGGAGATGTTTTGCGCGGATGGATACAAGGTCATTCGCCAGGACTATTCAAAACTACAGTACTTACCATTTCCCCGTACTTATATGCCCGAGGTAACCTGCTAATGAAAGTTCTGCTATTTAAAGAGCTTAAGTGAATGGGTTGAGGAAAAAGTTTTTGACTGCTTGAAAAAAAATAAATGTATAACAAGATTCTCAATAGATATTTTTATGAGGTAAACATGCCATTTCATTTGTATAGCTTTTTTCAATTGCATAAATTGAATTCTTTCAATGTGTTTTAAAATGGGTAAATAGTCGCAGAAAAAGATTTTGAGCCTTAAAATAGGCAACAGAAGGCAAAATAAACATTGACCCTACCAACCCAAAATCTACAGAAACATGTTCATTTCTATCTAACTCTTAAATATATCGACCCAGATATAAAAGGCGTTTTGCCTAACTTCCGGGTTCTGAATATTGAAATAAAGGTGCTTGGGATTACTGAAGCTATGTTTTGTACATGTACTTTAGTTTAAATGTGACATCTTATTTATATATTTTTTAAGGAAAATAATATTCATTTTAATTCCATGGTTGATTTTCACGTGCATGCAAATTTAAAGGACTAGAGCCTCCTCCTAGGGGGAAAAGTACAAAAAAAAAAAAAAAAAAAAAAAAAAAAAAAAAAATATACAGCTTTATAGTTTCTTGCCCTTATTGAGTCCTTGCTATTTCCTACTCCCCTCACTTCTATTGTGCACTATACTTGACCGATGATCTCCAAGAAGTTCCTTGAATGTGTCTGACCATCTTCTTTGTCGTCCTGGAGTTCTCTGTCCTGAGTAGGGTCCCACATGGTGGTTATCTGCGCCTATCTGTCCTGTTGTTACCTGCCCCATTTTCATTTTATCACTGCAGCTCTATCCATGATACTTTCTGATTCTGTGATTTCCTGTAGTCTAGTGTTGGAGATCTTGTCTCTCAGCGTTGTACCTAGGTCTGCATAATATTTTAAATTGTCACTGAATCCTAGCAAAGTTAAAAGGAGTGTGCAGGTAGTAATTTGGAAGTTTAAGTGTATATTTGTGAATATTACATTAAAATACAAATAGTAATCAAATAAAATAAAATAACTAACATTAGTAGTGGCAAACATGTGCACAAGGTTTGAACGTACATGGCTCCAGTTGATATATGTGACAATTATCGATGTTGTACTGCCTATATTTCAATATTTAAATTGATTTGTGTTCGCCCGCTCCCATATTTTATCATATTATTATTCATGCCTGTTTACACATACATAATGAGGACAGGTTTACCTCTCATGTGTCATATTCTGGAATGAAAGTGATGGTTTCAGTAATGACATGGAACTAATGCATGTTTCCTTTGCATACAGTGTAGAAATTAAGTAATGCATCAATGAAAATGAAACGTTTTAATTTAGAAATAGGCAGAATGGAAAGCTTTGCATACAAATGGGCGTTTTATCTAATTTATTGTCTTTTTTATAAATTTACTGGATCTAGGAATAAGGTGTTCTCAAATGAAATTAAAGGATACTGACGATATTCGTTATATTGCCAACTAGATACCTGGAATGGAGGGGTTGGCATTACCAGAAGAGGCAACCCAGAGTCCCTGAGAATCCTCGAGCAAATGGAAGAGAAATCTCCATTATCACAAAAAAGAGACTGCTCGGAAAGTTTTGCTGCAAGTATCTGTACATAGTTGGAATGTAATGACACGCTGGTATTACTTGATTATCATAAAATAAAATAAATGACTACTAATCTATGAATCAGTTTACGTGATGGTAAACTTGTCTGCAGATAACATGATAAATTAACGACAAATATATTAATATAGTACTTAGTATGCATTTCCACACACAAATTTGCTTTCAGGATCGAATTATGTACCTAAGTTTCATCAGCAGTGATTACCTTTGAAAGAAACTCCGATACTTCCTGTAACATCATCTTCAATTGATTGCAAACTTTTTTTTTTCTGAATGGTGTTTAACGCCCGTTTTACTACTGAAGCACCACAGGTGATGAACACTAATGATAACATGAAATGAAATGATATATTGGGAAAGGATTTTTTTTTAAGGAAGGAAACATTCCAGGTCTAAATTTATGGTACCTTTCTGGAATTTGCCATTTATGAAGACTGTGGAAAACCTGGAAAAAACCTCAGTCAGGGAGGACGGTCGTGGTGGGATTCGAACTCCAGACCTCCCACTCACGAGCCTGCACCTTAACGACTTCGGCCACCAGTGGCGGTGCTTGCAAACCTCCAAGGTCAGGGTGGCCGGCCCAAAGGGTTTTTAACCCCTACGCCCTTTTAGCCATAATATCTTCCACACAATCCCAGAGCTTCTTTCTTTATAGATAGCTTCCCAAAAAGTCGTTGGTAGCTGGAAAGTTATACATTGAACATGTTTAGTCGAAAGACTGACACCCAATGAAATTTTCAGAATTTCTGAAAGTGTTCTTAAAGCTACCCGGCGACCCTCTCTCACAATGACAACAGAGCTGTTAATGTTTTCTTTCGTTAGAGCACAAACTGGAGCACCAGGTACACCTTCCTTTTATATTTCTTGCCTCCCCTATAAATTTTTTAACTATTTTCAAGATGTGATATAGAGAAGAACAAACTCCCCAACCGCTTCCTGTAACATTTCAAAGGCCTCAACTGAAATTGAGATGAACGAAGAATTTCATAGCAGCATTTTGCTCGTCAGGTGTCACCTTAATTTTGTTGTAGGAAGAACTGAACATGTCTCAACTAGCACAACTCTCACAGACGGGAACCGGAAGTGACAACAATGAAACTAGTACCACGTGTACATTACGCATTAAGCTAACGAAATGTGCTAAAGTTAAATTTTAGAGCAATAAATTATGCTTGAAATAACTATGCCCTTGGTAATAATAGACATTTTTAAAAACTCTTATGTCAGCTGATGACCAAGAGATTTTATCTAGTGATGAAAATACATTGCGTTGTTTGAACTACACCCTGGGACAAAAAATAAACCTGGACACTTATATTTTATTATATTTTATTCTTAATTTTTATATTATGTTCTTAATTATTTTAAAATGAAAGAATACATATTTAAACAAAAGATTGTTTTATTAAGCACCTTAAATTACAAAAACAGAAACAAAAACTTACCTCTGGTGAGAAAAGTGACCAAGGACATAAAACAATGACAACGTTTGTTTTAACTGTGAGTACATTTTTCTGTGCTTGAAACATTAAAAACGTATTTTAATAACACTCGTCATCCATCTCTGCCTTGACAACTGTATTTATACGTTTTGGCATGCTTTCTATCAGGTTAGCTGTGGATTCTTGAGGAATATGCTCCCAAACTTCAAGAAGTGCTCGTCTCAATTTCTGTAAAGTTTCTGGGTGCGACAGTCTTGTCTTAACACGCCATTCCAGCATGTCCCACGCGTGTTCAAGTGGATTCGTGTAGCGACTCCTTGCTGGCTTCTTGGAGATAATCTCTGACCATGTGGGCAATATGAGGGTGTGCATTGTCGTGCATTAAAAGAAAATTATCGCCTGTAAATGGGTCAAATGGTATAACATGATTAACCAAACATTCATTTATGTGCCTATCAGTTGTTAGACTTCCATTTTCTACTAAAACTAACTCGCTGCAAGATCCATAGACACTTCTGCCCAAACCATCACTTCACCATCTTCAATGGTAACTTTTTGGAAATGCAGCATTGTGCAAATCGTTCTCCCCTGCATCTCCAAACTCTTTCCTGTTCATCCGATGAGCGCAGATTGAAACAGGAGTCGTCTGTGAACAGAACACAGTTCTACTGTTCATTTCTCCAACCCCTATGATCATTTGCAAAACGCAACCGATCCACTCGGTGCATTCTGAGCAACGTGGGATCAGTTGCACGTGTACTTGTAATCAGTTTACTTGCTTTCAACTTTCTTCTATCCTTTTTGGCCAAAATCGGGCGTCCATGCAAGTTAACAAATCATTTTGATTTGTAGCTCTCGGACTGCCCAAACTTGATCTTTTGGTATATTCTAGGGTTTCTCTAAACTGTTTTATGGTACCATGGACTGTGCTTCTAGCCATCCAATGTAACTTACACTGCGTCCATCATCGTTTAGGGCTACAGTTCGAGCCACATAATTGGATTATTCTGCTACAATGGCTTATGTATAAAAAAATCAACGTAGTCTGCATGTCTCCATGACAACAAATGCCTAGTATAATATTTTATGATAAAAAACACATTGCAAAATATAAGCAAATATTAAAGTGTCCGGGTGTATATAAAACTACAAAAGAAATGAACCTATCTATTCCAAAACAGAAAACGAAACTGATTGCCTCTGTAGGTAAAAGGGTTTTGAGATCAAAAGTTGTAGTAGAAGATCATATCATTAAAAAAGTAAATATTTTAAATTTATTTTATACTACATATCCTACTTAGACGAAATTGGCATGAACCATAAAATTGCCAGGTCTCATAACATATGTGAAATCATTAACAGAACATTAAATAATAAGAAGAACGATACACAAACTAAACTGAATGAAAGTATAGCTATAACAAATTGCCTGTATGCAAGTAAGACTAGGGTCATGATCAAGAAATATAGGAATTGACTACAAGGTGCAGAAATACGATTTTTTCGCAGTGTAGCTGGAGAGATTGAATCACATTAGAAACTAAACAATCACAAACAACTTAGCAGTTCGCAGCTTATCAATTATGATTTTGGAACATATACAAGTATGGATCAAGATAGAATACCCAAATTATTGCAAAACAATGGATGTAATAAATACTTGAGAGCTTATATCTTAAAGGAAACGAAACCACATATCACTTATGGTGCAGTGCCTGTAACAAAGTGGTTTTAACGACAATGCTTTAGACATACATTGGATAAGCCACTACAGTTCACCTTGGTATGGATAAACTGATCCTCCTGCAGTGGTCACGTTTTAGTTCCTCTCTCCACCGATTGGCTGCTGGCCAAAGCGCTGATTCTACTTGCTCTGGTCAACAACTTAACACAGCTGGAGGCTTGGGTGTCACCCAACATGAGCATCTACCTTATCTTTGTCCTCCTTCTTTTTCAGTTTCCCAATTCCCAGTAGAAAGAAGATAGCAGAAAATGTTCTAAGTTACTGCCTAAAAACCGAAACTGCTGGTGGCGATCTTTTGGAATTTGAGTGTTTCTACAGAGATATCTCTTCCAAATGAGACTTCTATTTTAGTTAGATAGGTTATACTTTTTGTAAGTACATTTGTGTTATATTTCTTCTTAAACGCCGCACAATACACAGAGACACTGCCCTTCTCTCCCAAAGTCATCGGGCAAACAGAGTTGCGTAGTCCAGATAAGTGTGTTGAATAGAAGCATGAGAAAAGATTGTTAACATTTTAAACTGTGGTGAAACTAACAGCTTTAACACCCCCTCTGCAATAGCATGCATTCAATATAGCTAATAATATAACTTTTGTTTTGTTATAAACATCTAATTACTTAATAATCGGCAAACAATGTCTTCACCACAGATTTTGATACGTTCTTATGGTTTCACCCCCCTCTTAATATAGATTATTTAGTTTCTTCTTTTCCCATGATCTTAATGTCTAATCATTCCCGATAATAATTTTCTGTTTGGTATTTTAGTGGAAAACCTTACGTCTTTGTAGTATGCAGGCTTTTGTCGAATAATAGTTTGCAGAAAAGGACAGTCCAAGGGAGAAAAAGCCTTTGTTAAGAGCCTAGGGTAAAAGGGCTAAGATCAGTCTTTTGTTATCGAGGGGTGTCTTGAAAGTGAACGTGTGTTCTCACATACAAACACGAAGTTAAATGCCTCGGGAAATATTTTTTAATGGTGGATAACGCTCGTTTTTACTACTGAGACACCACAGGCGATGAACACTGATGATATATGAAATCATATATTGAGAAAGGATTTTTTTTAAAGAAAGAAACGTTGCAGGCCTAAGTTTAGGGTACCTCCCCAGCATTTGGCATTTATGAGGACTGAGGAAAACGTGGAAGAAACCTCAATCAGGGAGGACGGTCTGACGGGATTCGAACCCCAGACCTGCCCGCTCACAAGTCCGCGCCTTAACGACTCTGGCTTCCAGTGGCGGTACCTGCGGAAAGGAAAACAACCTCTTAGCTGGAATACGGTAGAAAGTTTAAAACTCCGAATGAGAAAGAGAGAAATTTAAAGGTTCGATAATGTGATAAATTAATAATAAACAGGTGAATCCAATATAACCAATTTTAAGTCAGTATTCCAATTTAAATAGAGAAGGGATGCAAACGTGACTGTTCCATGGGAAGTTATGTCCCAAACTTTTAGAGTTTGAGTCGCATATAAAAAAGCGGGTTTGGGCATCGAGCGAGACTCTGGTACTCACGACTTATGGCTCTCGCAAACTCTACAAGATTGAGCATTCAGTTAATCTGCAAGCGGCTCTCTGGTACACACATGCATCAAGGACTCTGTCTGTAAGCGGCACTCTTGAGTATTCATTCTACTAGACCACTCTCTCGCTCGGCTTTCGGCACTCTCGCACTGGGTATTTCGATTCTGCATCATTTTAGTTTATTCGGTTTTCGACTATATATAAGACAAAGCACTGTTTTATAAGAAGTACAGGGAATAAACCAAACGTTCAAAACAATCTTCGTTTGTGACGCCCGATTTCCTTCCTCACCCCAGTTGAGTTTTAGCTCAACGAAAACAGCAGGAATTCCCTGAGACAACACTGTTTTCCTTGGGACAGAAGCAGTGTTTCAACGCTCACAGCAAGATGCATCTTCGCAGTCTAGGTCTTATTCGACGCCAACCGCACACACATAAAAATACACCCGCCTTTCCCATCACTTCTAATGGTTCTGTCTCTCCAGACACTTTTAGACCATTGATTATGCTAACAATAGAGCCAGAGAAAGCTTTAGTTTGAAATTTAATTTAAACTAACGTATATAGCAAAATATTCCGGTAATGATTAAATTTAATTATAACATTGCCTGCCGTGAAAGCATAAAGAATGTCATTTTCCTTATTTGTTAATCTTAACCAATAATTCTAGCTTATTCACTTAGAAAACGAAACAAGAGGAAATTGTACATTTTAGATAATTACTTAGAATATTCGTACGTATTGATGGAGAAAAATCAAATACATTTTTCATTAATGTATTTTAATATTAATTTAGGCAGTTATCGTTTTCTTTTATGATAAAATTGCTTTTACTCCGAATGACTTTTCAATTAAAGTTTACAGACAACTATAATATAACTATACTGTCATAAAAGTTCCTATCTCTTTCATAATATTGTTAAGAATTTTAATTTTATGTTTTGTTGGTAAATTTATGCATGTGTGAATGTGTTCTTGTTAATGTTGTTTTCTTTTGTTGGAATTAATTTCAGAAATGAAGTATTTTAAAAGACCGTCAACGAACTTGCGACCCATACGAACTATTATGTGCAATATATGTATACCTAGTTTAACTGGTATAATAATTACTACTACTACTATTACTACTACTACTACTACTATTACTACTACTACTACTACTACTACTATTACTACTACTGCTACTACTACTATTACTACTACTACTACTACTATACTACTATTACTACTACTACTACTACTATACTACTACTATTACTACCACAACTATACTACTACTACTACTACTACTATTACTACTACTACTATTACTAGTACTACTACTATTACTATTACTACTACTATTACTACTATTACTACTACTATACTACTACTATTACTACCACAACTATACTACTATTACTACTACTATTACTACTACTACTATTACTACTACTACCGCTACTACTACTATTACTACTACTACTACTACTACTATTACTGCTGCTACTACTACTGCTACTATTACTACTACTATTACTACTACTACTACTACTACTACTGCTACTACTACTACTACTATTACTACTACTACTACTACTACTACTACTACTCTACTACTGCTACTACTACTACTATTACTGCTGCTACTACTACTACTACTACTATTACTACTACTACTACTATTACTACTACTACTATTACTACTACTACTATTACTACTACTACTACTACTATTACTACTACTACTACTATTATTACTACTACTACTACTGCTACTACTACTACTGCTACTACTACTACTACTACTACTACTACTACTACTATTACTACTACTACTACTACCACTTACTACTACTACTATTACTACTACTACTACTACTATTACTACTACTACTACATAGACAGAAATAAGTTGTAATGGTTTAGGCGACATTAATTTAACCTAAAATGTATCAATCACATAACTGATTGTTACGTGATGTTTAATAACACAAACTTTATTTGAGATGCAACGTTAATATACATTTAGCCAAGAATCATATTCCATTCAAGATTTTTAGAGTTATAGATCTATAAACTTATTTTTCCCACTCTCTCATTTCCTTATTATTTCAAATACTTTAATGCATTTTGCAAGAACTGTGTTCATACATTAACCTTGCTAAGATGGAACGGTCTGAGAGAGAGATGACGTAATAGTTTTCGTGTGAGTGGAGGTTTAACTTAGAAGCGAAGACGTTATCTAGAAGACAGACATGGGAAGTTGAGAGAGTGAAGTGGCACGGTGCGGTGTAGTTCTCTCCAGAACACCTACTTGTGTTCCTGCAGACTAGGATCAACTTCCGTGTAGCCAACTTGGGCTGAGTGATGTCTTCCGGACGAATCCGGTCTCCGAAATGCTCGAGCAAAATCTGTGACAACAGTCCGTGTTATACAAAACCGTGACTCTACGCCGGTTATTCACTTGAACAAAAAAACAGTTGTAGACAGCAACGAACTTCTTTTGTTTTATGTTTACTGGAAAGCTTTTGTTTATTAGAGTGATATCCATTTAAGGATTGTTTGGCCATGTCTTTAATTGCTGGGCTTTCTAATGTTTCTCAAGATGACGTTTTAATGGCGATTTATTGCGTCTGTCTTGTGGCAGTAGTGAAAGTATAAACATGGTCTCAAATTTCTTCTGTCTCGGTTTCACAATGCAGCCTTGTAATGGATTTGTATTGGTCCGATTACAACTTAGCGTTAATACATTCCATAATCCCTGATTAGCAAAACATAATTACCCCAAATTTAATATCGCATTAATGCTTTAAATTGATTTGAACATTCGAATTTAACGTTGTGTCTTTTGGTTGCTATTTTTTCTTAAAAATACAGAAATGTATACACACTTCAAGCAAAGAAAAAATGTGTTAAAATAACAAAATTGCATTTACACAAACAGAAAATGTTGAGCACTAATTATCTTAGACTTTTACAGTTACAACAGTTGCTCAAAATGTCCATCATCGGCTTCGATATACTTCTGAATACGTTGAACTACTGATTGAGCAACGTTTGCGAAAGTGTCCTCAGTGATTGCAGCACATGCCGTTTCAATTTCTTCCCGAAGTGCTGCCAGTGTAGCTGGTTTTTTACGGTATACAACATCCTTAAGAGTGTCCCATAGGTAGAAGTCCAGCGGAGTTAGATCCGGAGAACGCGGTGGAAACTCAATCGGACCTCTTCGTCCTATCCAATGCCTTGGATCCAGTGCGTGGAGCTTTTTGTTGTGCGAGGTCTCCCAGATCTGCCCTCATGAACATCGCATACGATACCATGAGTCTCAAATTTGTTTCGGATGCTGCAATTGTTCCTCGCGTTGGCGACTCTGTTCTGTACACACGTCTCCATTGCCTTTGAACTTCAACAACATTCTCGGTTTTCCGATTCCACTTCAAAATTGCTTTCCGCTGTTCAAACGATAATCTTGGCTCCATTTTGTTGTAGTAACGCTAGCATAATGTAATATATGAGTCACGTCTGTTTACAGAACATCATACAATAATCTTGGCTTCATTTGTTCATTGTTGATTTACCTGTCACTTAGCAACGTTATCATAATGTATGTGAGTCACATCTGTTTACAGAATTTCATACTACACATTACTGATGTTCTTCGGTTCAACTTTGAAATGAATTAAATAAATATCTACTGTGTATATATTTGGCAACCTCGGTATAATATTTTCCTACCCCTAGTGAGCCATGACACAATTTCTTCGCGCCAAGCGTACGAATTTACCGTTGAATGATTCTTGAAACAGCTTCACCGATATTATAAAGACATTACTCTGATTTAACCGCCAGGATAATGATTGGGCTGCACATTAATGCAACGAGCATGTAAAAGCATTTTGGTTGCCAACTTTCAACAGTGTAAATAACGAATCATCAGTGGTGTAACATTTTAGACTTAATCGACATTTATGATAATACGATTCGTAAGGTCCAAACTATTGTTATATTATTTGTTATTATATCTAAAAAAACATCAGTTGTTTAACTATAATTATAATAGGTATAACACGTACAATAAACATTTATAACATTTGCCAACTGAGGTATTGTAAATTTGCAGAAATTTTATTTTGAGTGGCCATGCAGTCCAATCCTTATAATTTAATATACAATTTAGTATGAATTTTGCAACCCGCGTATTCTCGATTTTGAGTCTAGTAGTTCTTATTATAGCGGTTGAAATGTTCAGATTGTAAAATGAAGAGAGTGGACTAGCTCAGTTCTTTAAATATGCTTGTGTCACTCTCTAGAAGTTGTCTTATCTGCATTTCCATTTCTAAAGGACCTTGTTTAATACGGAACGGATGCTTCTCAACCCTTATCTTGATCCCAGCAGTATTTCCTCAAAGGATTTTAACTTTTTGTCCCCCTCTGCTTTTCCACTTTATTTCTGAATGTTGGCTGGTCGTTATCAAGTTTCTTAAGCATTTCTCCACGCACTTAAAGGCAAATGTTCGCGTTTCTTTGTGTTCAACCTGTTTTCGCCGTAAGATTATCACATTTTGAAGCAGTTAAGAAACCAACGCCTTATAACTGTCTTGATAGCATCTGCATTCAGTGGATGAGGTGGGAAATATATGCAAAGCTCTACAGTCTATGTCCTTCGCCAGAAAGAAGGGGAAAAAATACCGTACATTAAATTAATACTATTAATTCCAAATTTCTTTGCTTGTCTTTTACAAATAAACGTAGAATGTGTATATGTAAAGGAGAGGAAAATATCTCTGCAAATCCAGACGCGTTATCTCAAAGAACAGCGCAGAATACTAAATAAAATTACGAAAATATAATCTTGTCACGGCAACGATTATTGTAATCCACCCACTGCCTCCGGCCCCTCACTCATTTCCATGGTAACATTCCATACACTGGCGAACTCTACAAAACTATATACAGTACGTCTAATTATTCAACGAATAGTTTAGTTTGTATTAGGACTGGATTATATCAATTTAAATGCTAGGTTTATGACAATTTAAACAGTTATTTTCTTCATTAAAGAAGATAGTTCATGTTATAAAATACATTCTGTAGAAGTGCTATTGTAACAACTGTTTGATCCAAGCGGCTTTATATTGCAGTATTTCAAAGATTCTCCTATCACAAATCCCTGTCAAAGAACAGAAAAATTATAATTGTGTACCAAGAAGACGACATCCCCATATTAATGAGCGAATGCGAATGGAGCAGGGGGTAATGGACTCTTCAAATTGTAGAATATTGGAACAAAGACCATAGTGACAACGATTTCTGAAAGAAAGAAGTTTGGATCACAGAGCGGTGAAGCAAGAGGGGGGATTTGGAAAAAAGGTAAGAAACGCATGAGGGACATTAATAGGCAGGTGACAGTTTCGAATTGGATAGAAAAATTTTCGCTGGAGATTAATCGGAGCTGAAAATCGAATTGGGGGTGGAACGTTACATCCAAACAGGAGCCAAACTGTACAATCAGGGACTCCCTTGGTTTAAGTAAGATACCTGGCAGATGAATAGAGTAACAGACAGAGAGAGTACCAGAGTCTGCCCTATAAGTGCGGAGAAAGAATTTTAGGAACATATTCTGGCCTACTGGAAGGGGACGGAAGAATGGAGATAGAATTATCTACTGGCCTCGTTTGTTAACGGGAGGAGAGGGCAGTAGCAGTGCTGAACTATGTTGGCAGATAGTAAGGAGGAAGAGGGAGTAGGTTAATTTTTAAATAAGGCGAAACAGCTCAGATCTGAAGAGACAGACAATCAGGAAGGGTTTTGGGGGTAGATTTTTGGAATTATTTGTGCATATATGTTGAGGGATTGTAAGCAATTTACTTTTGCACTGCTCTCTTTTCTGTTTATTTTATTAGATATTTCAACTATTTTCTGTTATTATATATAAATTAAAAGTAATTATAGAAGTTTTATCTTTTTAAAGCTTTATAATTACTGTTAATTTGGTACATTGCTAATACAGTTACTTTATTTTTTATATTATATATATTTTTTATTTATTCATTTCATTATTATATGTACTGATATTCTCTTAATAGTTAAATATTGGTTATGCAATTTATGTATTTCCTAATGTATTGAGAAAGTACTTTCGTTCCCAGAACTCCTGCAACGTGAATGAGATAGATTTGTAACAAATATATTTTGTAAATGAATACACTACTGCTACTAATCGGCGCAACTATTTCTTTAAAAATTGAGTAAATGTTCTCGAGTATGATCAACACAAGCTTAATGCATTGCCGATCTGTATTTTCCACTCTTGCTGGGGAGTGAACAGTTGTCTCAAGCTTTCTTAATATCAAACAAGTTTGTTGACTTGCTTGGAACATTGCACACACAGAATCCTCTTCGAAATTACCGTAGTATTTGAAGCAGAACTGTCTTCTAGAACATTTTCAACATATAAATACGTTTACGAGGAAGTTACTGAAGGTTTGTTAGCGTAACAATTGCCAACAACAAGGTACTCCCAGAGCCACGGAGATCAAAGTACTCCATATATTCCATTTCAAGTTTATACTAACTTCCAAAAAATTATATCTCATTAAAACGTTAAACGAATCTCCGTGTATAAATGTATGACGTCTGCTTTAACAGTTTCGGACAAAGATTTGTATAAGGAACAAACGCACCTTCCGAGGCGGATGAGGGATGCTGGCTAGAGTTTTGGTTCTTCCATCGATTTTAGCAAAGGGCGAAGACGGTATAATCTCATCTTTGTTATAGAAAGGGATCCATAGTACGCCCCTGGTATCAGAATTAACAGCGCTCCCATTAATGTAGCCAGTACTGGAATATAACTAGCTGGAAACTCGCCTCACTCCATATCCAGCGGAAATCCCACTGCCGACATCCGGGATCTTGCAGATAGTGCCGTGTCTGCTGGACATATTCGCATTATACAAATGGAAACATATCTTTAAAGCTTGGGTATCCTTGGCGCATGTCAGCCAACTGTGTAATCCCCAACTAAACTTCGCTCGTGGACAGGTACTGATGGTAATCCTCTAGCGCCCAAGTTTCAAAGGGACACGCAGGGAAATCCGTCCTACTAAAATTGGTGGGAAAAATGCCAAGTTAGAACCCTACCTTTGTGCAGGAATCTTAATCCCACTTTTCAATATAAAACTTAAAATAATGTGCCCGCGGTTAAAACGGAAGCGCTACTGTTATGAAGTGGAACCATATTCGCTATACAAAGTAGTGCTGTTAACTCGGCAACATTGTTATGTGAGAAAAATCTCCCTTACTTTCCTGAAAATTTGTAACGACATGAAAAATCCTATTATCTTCTGCATCTTAGATGATTGAAACAGTGTATTTTTAAATTTCTGCTCAATTATGGAATAAAAAGTATGTAAAACCACAATACAATATGAAGAAAATTTGTTTGTTACTATAATCAAGATTTTAATTAGGCTGTTATTTCATTGAACAATAATTTTAAAGAGTAACAAAGAAATAAACCCACTATTTTTAATAACAGTTATTTTCATCCTGATGTATTTCATAGTGTGCCGGTTTTGAATTCACACGTATATCTAAATCAATACCTTAGTCCTTTTCCTTCTATCTTAAGTCATGACATGGGAATCACTACATGGCCGAAGTGTTCGCTGATTAGTCAACACGCCTCTCTATTAACGGACACGCAAGGTAGCTTGCTTTCCTACGTACGGACTAGAGAGAAAGACTTCTGAGCATGGCTTCGTGACTACGCAGTCAAGACCCTTCAGAATTGGGTGCCTCTTTCAATGTATTAATTATAAATTTTATGAAAGCTCTCGGTTGTACTCAGTGACTCAGGTATTAAGGTTTAAAAGGTAGTAGTTTTAAGAATATTTTAGAAATTTTAATTAAGTAATTTCTTTTAGTTAATTTTTATAATAGTTATTATTGCATTAAACTTTAAGTATTGTTTCAAAAAGATATTCCCTTGGTAATTATTGAATCCTTAATTCTTATTACTTTTGGAGCCCAAGTTATTATTATTGCCGTACCCGAGATTTGAGACAATTTGCCAGTCACATGGGATGCTTCTGAATATCATTACTTTTTAGTTTTTATAAGGACGCTGTTTAACATTTCTGGTCATTCACATCTCATTAATTCAGAGCGTGAAACGGCCGATAAATTTTGCTCAAAGGTCTCCTTTACTTCCCTTCCGAAGGAAGCCATACCTTTTTAAACAAAGTGAGACAGACAATCGGGAAGAAGGGTAGGGGATCATCAATCATAATATATTTTTTTTTTTTTTGGAATTATTTGCACACGTGAGGGAGTTTTTACGTTTGTACTTTTTGTACTGTTTTTTTTTCTGTGTATTTTATTTATGCACTTGAAATTTGTTTCTATTATATATGTATATCGTGTGAATAGTATGCCTATTTTCATTGTTACTGTTTTTACGTGTACTTCACAACTTTTTAATGAACCTTATATATACTCTTACACCGTGCATTTATTATTACTTATTGCAGATGTCCAAGGATCGCCGTATACTTTTCCAGACTAGACAAACTATATTAAACCGTAAAGGTTGTATAAAGTAGTAGCTGATATTACAACCGTCACACCTGAATACTGAGAATGTACTAGATATATTTAGTACAAATATTTTCTTTGATAACTGTTCCCTTTTTCAGTGGTTGTCGTTGTGAAAACGCTCTACCTATATAAATATGTGATAATAACGGTGCATTGATTGAATAGCAGTTTTGTATCTTATTTGGCAATGAAAATATGACAGAATATTAAGGGGAAGAAACATAAATATTGTCTAATTTTGTCCATCTCTATTATCCCTGTAATACCAAAAGGATGTTTGCGTTTTGAAAGTATATGTTGTTCGGGAGTCTGGGACAGGTATATAAATTATGGGATAATATTTATTTCCCATCAGAATTTTACCGAGTAAATGTAGACAAAATTAGGTTCATGTTTTTGTGCATGTAACTAATGTTATATTCTCATTAAAAATTACCTATTGTCATTGGAACTATTGATTCAGTTTTAGGATAATTTCAAATAAACATTTTAAAAGTTCAGCTGCAAGAATATATAAACATTTTTATATTTTTATTTCAAATGAATGCGTAAGGATTTATCTTAAACCTTTCAACATAATTATGTAATGGAACACAATTCCTAAACTGTAGAGAATAATGAAAAATGTGTTTGCTACCACAAAACAGTGTTTTGTTATTTTGTATCCATTACAGGATTTTTGTTACACACTTTATTATTGTAATGCGTTCTAATTATCTAATCTTACTCTATATGACATGGACACAGCATTTTATATACGGAAGGTGCGAGAAATTCATATAATTATTTTTATGGGCGTCCATTTGACTACTGCTGATACCTTCCTTATTTCCGAAATCCTAACTAAAAGTTCTGCCGCTGTATTTTCAAGTGAGTTTTATGGACGAGTGGCATATGTTCCCCACATACATTCCAAACTAA
The DNA here is from genome assembly GCA_030762175.1 of Metallyticus violacea. NCBI lineage: Eukaryota > Metazoa > Arthropoda > Insecta > Mantodea > Metallyticidae > Metallyticus > Metallyticus violacea. The sequence continues at coordinate 35,675,857 of CM060844.1, forward strand.
GCATTTTGAAAGATTATTGAGTTTTATGTTGCTAATATTTTACTGCCCTGAAGACTCCATGTAAAAATTTCACTGTTTTTAAGGAATAATTTTGAAGCGGCTTCAATGCCTGCTGTACAAAGGGAGAATCCACATGATCGTTTATTACAATGCAACCAAATTGAGACGGTCAGTTAATAGCAAAAAATATTTTTCAATTTGGTACTTGTGTCTGCTTGGGAAGTCTCTATGCGCGTCTACATCTTCAACAAGCTTGGCCGGGTAAAATGATGCATACTTTAGTGTGCAGAGTCACAGAAATTAATCGCGTAAATTAAACACAGTGTTAACCAAGATGAGCCTCTGCTTTTGAAGTTGAGAGTTGACAGTGAAAACAGCTCAGCAACACATGAGCAACATGTGATACCAAGATCAAGGGTAACTCGTCTGAAGTTTGTTGACTGTGCGCAAATTGTAACCGCAGATTTTGGCGAGGTTTAAATGTAATATGCTTGTCCTAGAGACTTTTATTTCTAGGCCATAATGATAGTAGTTAGTGTACTGACTGCTGGCTGGGAGGCCCAGGTTCGATTCCCGATACCTGCTTTGATTTTTCTAAGTTAGGGAGGTTTGAAACGGCGTTCACCCAGTCTCGGGAAGTGAGTTGAGAGCTGTCTGATGAAGAGGTGGCGTTCTTCGATCTCGAAAGCCGCGTGATACGGGACAGGCCGAGCACATACTCCTCTGCAATACTGCACTCCATCAATGAAGTCGTAAGACGTAGGTAGAGGAAGCAGAAGTCGCCGGGGCAAGCCAAAACTCACCCTGGGCTGTAGCGCCAAATAAGAGGATCATAATGATGCATATCGAACTCAAGTTTGCTATGTGACAGTTTCCTTAGCCAAAAAGTCTCCGAAGTTTAAAAAAAAAAAAAAGATACTCTGTTAATAATGGCTGGCTTTTAGAAGCAAGCTTTGGACAGTATTGTTTATTATGTTCTTGATGGACAATAGTTTGCTTTTTTGATTCACCAGAAGGCTTTTCGTGAAAATGTTAGCCACAGCAACGGGTGTGCTGAATTCCCATACGACAGTCCATAATCACAGTTTAAAGTGACTTTCAAATAGAATGCAGAAAGGATCCACTGATCCGTGCAGGTAAGCGCGGTTTAAAGACTGGTTGTCTGTGCAAGAGGGTACACTCGTCTATATATGCAGTTGATGTGCGACAGTGCTACCAACGTAACCGTAAAACGTTCAAATTGAACATCTTTGAAATAAGTAAAATATTATTTTAACAGTTGCAGTGCCTGTTGGGGTTTGTTTTATCATGATAACTTTATACAGCTACATTGTAAAACTATGAATATATTTAGGAATATCGCTGATATGTTTCTACACATCCAATGACATTCCTCATAAGCTACAACTTTACGGAAAAAATGCACATAATAAGCAATTCTCATTTAGAAGGTAATTACAAATGCCTTTTACGCTATATCTTTGTATTAAGACTGGGGCTTAAATTTTATATAACCGAAATTATTGACAGTATGCACGCTAATGGACGAAATTATGTATGTATTCAATTTTTGCTTTATTCTTCATAGTTTTAAACTATAAATACTTTTGTTTCAACCCTGCTGTAAGCGCGGTCTCCAAACTTTTAGACCGGACTTCACCTACAGGAATATCTGCGCATTGCATTGGCAACCAATCGCATTCCTAACGTTCCATGTGCCCAGCTCTGTACGGGTGCATAAGCAAATCGAGGGAGACACCCCATATGACCTGCACCTTAGTTCGCTGCTTACCAATCTGTAAACCATCTAAATTAATGATGGCGCTTAGCAACGGCTGAATAGAACTTGCCTTTGAGGGCGGTATGCCGAGAAAGGGCATTGGATGTAGGAGAAACGCCACAAGTGGTATTTCTGTCGATTGAATGTAATAGGGTATACAGTTTATCTCTGTGTTAGGTTTTATATCTATATCTATGAGTTTCGAGTGATTATTATTATTATTATTATTATTATTATTATTATTATTATTATTATTACTACTACTACTACTACTACTACTACTACTACACTACTACTACTACACTACTACTACTACTTCTTCTACTATTTTATATTTTACAAGCTCATTATGCTAGTTAATAATACATCTTTTTAAGATATCTGAGTTAGAAATAGTGATTTATTTTACTTAAATATATAATTTAAGTTTCATAGCTTGGCTGTGTATTATGAATACCGTGTCTATTTCTTTTTTGCAAAATTTATAATGGCATGCAGATTTGATGATGTCGGTCCTGGTGGTGTAGTGGTAACCGTACTTGCATTCTAAACCCAAGATCGCGGGTTCAAACCCGGGCAGGATCGATGGATTTTTTCGGGAGTAAAAATCCTAAGTATGGATTTCTTCGGAAGGGAAGTAAAGCTGTGGGTCACGTGTCATGCATTTACGGCACGATAAAGAACCTCAAGCCTGAAAGAAGAGACCTCTGAGCAAAATTTGTCGGCCGTTTCACGCCTTAAATTGAATGGAACGCTGATGACCTGAGATGTTAAAGAGCGTCCGTAAATAAAACAATTAAAAAAAAAGATTTGAAGCTAGTCGTTGCATTTATTGGGATATATCTATATTTAATTTAAATTTTTAAAGATTATACTTTATTTATATTACTAATCTTAATACTGTCACAAACTCTGGTATAACTGTCATAATTGATTTAGGAAGATATGCTATAACATTATGAAACCGACGTATTCTTAAATTTACTTTATAAATAACAATTTCTGACTACCTCCATGGCCGGGAGGTCCGGGATCTATACCGGTACCTACTTAGGGATTTTTCTAAGTTAGGGAGGTCCACCCAGCCTCGTGAGGACAATTGGGAAGCTACCTGATAGAGAGGTGGCGTTCTTCGATCTAGAAAGCCGCGTGACAGGCGACCGGCAGAATGCCGGCATGTTGATCACAAGACTGCCCTCTATCAATGAAGTCTTAAGACGTAGGTAGAGGATACAGAAGTCACCGAGGCAGGTAAAGGCTCACCCCGGGCCGTAGCGTCAAATGAGAAGGAGAAGAAATTACATTTTCTGGCCATTTTTACAACACTTGTCTTATACCTTTAATATACCGTTATATTTTGAAACCTCATACAAAAATTCTCTTGTAACTGTTTGTTGACTTTTAAATGCTTTCGAAGACCGAACAAAGAAAATTAGTAACAACAGAGAAGACAGGGGAATTGGGAAAGGAGGACTCGGGAGTAAGGTTCTGTACATGTTAGTATATACCTAGGTATATAAAATTATTCATAATATATTGGTGTATATATAGAGTTAATCATGGCAATTAATGTTATATTTTTGTGTGTTGTATATTTTGATGGTTAAAATACAATACGGTCCTAAGGCCCATGCGGCAGTTACACTTATATTTGTGTACCTCAAACCTGTCACAATAAAAGCCCATTACTACTATTACTAAATGCTGTAATCTTTGGGCATATTAGTCTGTGCATAATTCCCTATCTTGGGCTTTAATTATAAATCTTGTCTGCTCACTTCTGGGCTATTATGGTAGTAAGAAACTTACAATTTTGTGACATGATTTTAATTTGATAAAAACTTTAATTAATTCAGTACTACTATTAATGTTTTAATATTTTTAAATAATGTATGTTTCAACCACCATTAATAGGTCTAAGGTCTATTCCGGTTTAATGAACCATTCCAATGTAGTTGCACTTAGCACATACGAGGGTCTGCCTATAGCTACCAGCTAGTGTAATGCTAAGGCAATATATATATATACATGTACGTGAAATGAAGGTGTTTTTAGGACCTCTTTTTTCAGTTCTGGAGTTCTCTAATGTGTCGTTAACGAGAACCACGCTTCCGGAGGCCTTGCACTTGAGCTTTTTACGTCTAAAAATCTTTCGACTTCGACCTGGCTTGAACCAGTGATCCTTAGGTCTAGAGGAGAGCGCAAATCACCTAGATAACATGTTACTCACTAACAGTGTGGCATGGGGATTTTGGATTTATATATTTTGAAATTGTGTTGTGCTGAAGTAGTAGGCATAGCAATTAGCCTAGGAGGGGCCTTTGAAATTGAAAAGTGGTGCTACACGCATGCGTTTTTTAAAAGTTAAGCAATTCCCTTCGTCTCTCTCTTTCTTAGAGGAACGTGAAACTGAGCCAGATTCTCCTGAGAGTCATCTATGGGCTCAGGGGCTTGTTAAATGATCAAATGTATGAATAAGGTATTAATAAACTAGTTTAAACATGAAGGGGACAATTTAAATTGTTTTATAACAATTATTAGTTATAGTATTTTATTCCTAATTTCCTATGTTAATTATTTAGAACAATAATGTGTTAAATTTAACGTGATTAAGCTTTGACTACATCCCCTATTGTCACGATTACTAATGAGCTTAGATATCAGGCATGTACTCCTAAAATTGAATATATTTGGCTTTTCGGCAATGTCAGATAATTAATAACGTGACAATATGATTTTTGTATATTATTCATGTTACTAATAACATTTCCTTTGAAAAAATGTATATGAAACAAACATTATACATTTTATAATTTAATTTTACTTTACTATTAGTGTAAAGTCCTTGATGCGGATAAAGAAATCACATGTGCCTTATCTTTACTTTACATCTTAGTGCATATATTAATCTAAGACGAACTTCACAGTTACCACTCAACTTAATATAGTAATTATTAATCGGAATATTCATTATGTGTTTTTCCTTTGTTGCAGCGTATCCTTGCCAGTTTCCAAAGACCTGGTCAGGTCGTTGGTTTCAGTCAGGAGTGCCACATCTTGTAGAGATCAATTCCACATCTATCGAAACCAAGGGAACATGCGTCGAGAGCGAAGGAGACAAGTTCCTCATCGAAGATAGGTGAGTACTCAATTTTTCAGAAGCCACACCTACTAGCAGGGACTTGTGTGGCATGACGGATGATTAAGGAATACAGGGAGTGAGTTGTGGCCCAAAATCAGTCAAAAAGTTGTTTTTTTTAAATACATTTTGCTGCAAATTTGTTCCTTAAATTTTTGGACGTCCACAGAGAGTCAACATTTGCATACCCCTCCAACTCCCTCCTTTTGGACTCTTTAAAGAACCCCGCGTGTTCTATTAAATCACAGTTTCCCAGCATACGTTTTTATAAAACAGCATTTTTCTCGAAATTTCATTTTCACACATTCATAAAGTCCCATGTTTCACAGTTTTTGATTAAATTCATTTAAATTTTACCAGAATGTGCAGCGATATCCATTGTAACATAGTATGGGACAAAAATCATGACAATAATAATTAAAATAATAATTTTCTATGAACATATTTATAAATTTTAAAGATTAAACTTTCTCATAGATTTAAAAAAGATTACCAAATTCACTCATCAAATGTTTTTAAAATATATTTCTATACAATTATTTTTGTATGGGGCCTCAAAGCTCCAATTGCAAAAATGCCAATCAATTTCTCATATTATGAGCCGCGGGACATTAAGACTATGCGTCATATTTATTTAATAAAATTTATGAACTAATTTATAACAGTAATATATTTATTCAATTTGAATTAAATTTGGTATACGTATTAAGCTAACAGCAATGCAATCACAGTATAAGTTTAAAAAAAATACATACATAATTGTGGAACTTTGAAAACTTCACTAGTAGTGTCCTTTGAGATAAGCAACAATGAGCGGAGAATTACCCCATCTGTGCGGAGGGGGAATCTTGGATACATGTACTTATTGAATGTTAAGGTACGGAAGAATGGAGAGAAAAGTATAACACACTCCTTTACCAGATCGAACAGAAGAAGATTGTCACAAGCAAGGGAGAAGAGGAGAGTTTAGGTAAATTTCTGAATGATGAAAACGAGACAGCTCAGGTCTGAAAAGGCTGATTTCCTGCGAGCGGGAGGGGGAGGGGAACAATTTTGTGTGTGTCATTCCTAACGGGACATCATGTTTTTTTTTTATTTTTTAAATTTTTAAGCATGTATTTGTCTATTTTCTTAATTTTAATTGTTTTATTCCATGTCACATTTTTATTATTGAAATAAGGTGTGAAATTCTTCTATTTAATCAAATAGACCTAGTTTATTACAAAAACACGTTGGATCCGTGCGTCTGTCGAAGTTTTATTGTAATATATTATTCGTGCCACTGAAATAAACACACCCATACTTCTAATTATTCAAAACTGAACGATTTTTAAATCTGAGACTAGACTTGATGAATTTTAAATGCTTTATTTATTGTCGCTTTGCCTACATTGACCTTCTCGCGACATCTGTAAATTGTGGACTGAACACTATGGATCATTCATCTGTAGGGATGACTGAAATGAATTAGTGGTAGAGATATTAAGCTTGAAATCCATGCTCCCTAAAGCTATCTAGCACTCACCTTCTCAGGGTAGGGTAAACTCCGAAAAAACTTTATTTGGTGCCTTGTGTAGGCCCCGCTAACAGATCCTTAACTCATTTTAGTTACATTTATTGCCCCAGAGAACCCGGACTGTTGTGTGTTTGTTAAAAGAGAATAATCATTTAGTCGTGTCCAATTTATTTATTGAACAGTTATTATCAAAACTAGAAAATAAATGTCATATTAAACGACGAACTAAACAATTTTCGCATGTAGATAAATTGAACGAAAGTTACAATTATAAAGAAGAACAAAAATATTAATAAAGTTCAAACCCTTAAACGTTTATATTTATTTTAATGTCAAGAGCATGTACTATTAAACTTTCCACAGTAAAAGGCAAGAAAGCTACACCACTGGCTTGCAAAATGTACCTTAGCCTATTAAAAGGATATTCTTTTCAACATCATGAAAAAAACTAACAAGCAAGGCTCGCACTATTAACTGTCTTTAGTACTTTTTTTAATTGTATTTAGCACCCGTTTTTACCACTGAGGCACCATAGGCGGTGAACACTGGTGTTACACGAGATGAAATGATATTTTGGGAAAGGATTTTTTAAGAAAGGAAACGTTCCAGGCCTAATTTTAGAGTACTTCCTCGGCATTTGTCAGTTATGAGGACTAAGGAAAACCTGGAAAATACCTCAGTCAGGGAGGACGGTCCTGGCGGGATTCGAACCCCAGACCTCCCGCTCACGAGTCCGTGCCTTAACGACCTCGGCCACCCGTGGTGGTGTCATTAATACTAACACAACCCTCATGTACTCTTTACAACATTTCCTTTAAAGTACGACAAAGTTCTAGATGCAGTTTACCTTTTAAACAAAACATATTAATATGTAAAACTAAATAATATCAAACCTGGGTCACGATTCCATTTCCAATGTCTAACAATCGTCCGAAAATATTTCCCCCGTGGATACTTCTCATCTACCGACCTACCACTGGGCAAGCTCAGAAGAGATAGGACAAAGTGAAGTGAGAGATTGCTCGCGACAACCAAGGTAAAGAACCCGCCTGATGCTTATTGAGAAGGTGTGTAGCAGCGAATTATAACTAGAAATTGAATGAAGACACATCGATAGATGGAGGGTTCTCGGCATGATCGGATTCGAACCTAGGACATCCGAGTTAGCAGCCAAAGTCGCAAACGTACACCACGGAGGCGATCTCCATCATAAAAATAGTGTGTTATGTTATTTGTTTTGGTCCAAGTATCAAAGTCCTTTGGTATCATTCGAAAGGCATTGCTGTTGATATTAAGACTCTTAATGCACATTTTAGATGGAAACGTTAAAAAGACAAGTTCTATGCTTAATGTCATTAGACGTGGAGCCATGGAAACTGTGCCAGGGCAGCTAAGTCGGAAACAGTTGTGAGGATAGTCAAATTAGTGACCATAGCAACGGAAGGAAGAGGACTACCTTCTCTTAAACCACAAAGACTCTGTTGCTCTGAAGTACTTGTGTCTAGACAGAAACCGCACCTTGCAGGGCAAACTGCCAGTGAGCAAAAGAGCTTCATTGGTTATCCGCTTGGAGAACTTTTCAGAGTCTATCTGAAATCACATTACTAAACCTGACCATTTCATAAATGTGTGTTTAAGTTTCAAAGCAATCGTTTATAGTTTCAGAATGTATTAGGCATATGGATGATTTTATGCATATTTATAATCGAGCAAATTTTCTTATGAAATTTTATAAATTTCAAGATACTGAGATTTATGTAACAAGCACTGTATGTATGAGGCAAAAAACCAAACTAAACCCTTATATACAATATATTAGCCAGTTCCGAAGGAATTCCTTACCCATTAAGCGATTTTTGGAAAAAAAAAAATGCTTCAAATACCCATCCATCCAGCCTGCTAGGCATCGAAAATGACAATGAAAAAATAATACACACACCACATACACGATTCGTCGAGTTCGTTAACCAGCAAAATTAGACCATTTGGGCTGGGGGTTAAAAAAAAATCGAAACAGTGCTCTAGCAGCCGCAATTTTAAATCTTTTTATAGAAAACTCGTTATATATGCCATTGAAACAAAATAGAAAAACTAATGTCGGAAAATCAATGAAATCGGACTATTAGAAGAGGGCGTTTATCTGAAACCCAAAATTTAAAAATCGTCTAGCCGCACCAATATTTGTTTTTGCACAACAAAACTCGGAGCATACCATTTAAATCAAATAAGAAAAATTCTGAAAATCAGTGAAATCAGATTATTATGGGTGGGAGTTTATCGGAAAACCAACATTTAAAAATTGCTCTAGCGGCACCAATATTTTGATTTTTGGCAGCGTAACTTTGTATATACCATTTAAATAAAATAATAAAAATAAAATATGAAAAATTGAACCATTAGGGGAAGGGATATACTTGAAAACAAATTTAAAAGGCACTCTTGCGCTAGTTTTCTCTATATCCTTTTCTGCTTTTATAATTTCTGTTAATTTGATACCTTGTTAATAGTGTTACTTATTTTTTATTCTTATTTTATATTGTATATAATATAAAATATTATATATAATATATAATATTATATATAATATATAATATATAATATTATATATAATATAAAATAATAAATAATATTATATATAATATAAAATAATAAATAATACTATATGTAATATAAAATAATAAATAATATTATATATAATATAAAATAATAAATATATATGTTAATATGAAATACAGTAAATTTTAATTAGGCCACCTTAAAATTAAACCTTCAGTGATGCTTAGCTATGGTTAATTTTTTTTTAAACTTTTGAACATGGACCAAAAAAAAAAAAGAATTCAGGGATTGTGTGAATCATGTGGATATCACAGAATTCAAAATTATATCTCTTTCTGTACATCAACCTTATGCCCCTTTGCCTTTCATCTTCAAAATTGGAATTATTCACTGGTGCCCTTATATGAAATTACCCAGTCCAGTGTACATTATACAAATGTTAGTAGCATCTCTAAAATCCTAATACCATCCGCTAATACCATAATGTACCATACAATGGCTGGACGTTCGCTATACTTCTGGTGCCTGCTAACCTTCTGTTGTTCGCAGTGCTCTTTGAGGATTAGGGGTTAATTTCGTAATCACCTAGCTTAACATTCAATTAGATTGGATTTGCACACAGCAAATATTATACAGCTCTGCAACACCTCCTGGTTTTAATCTAAATTTGGCCTCTAGATCAGGGGGTATCGTTCGAGAAACATTAAATTTATCCAATGGAAATAATTGCTTTTCGTTCTGCATGGGTCGCCGCTGAATTTCCTGCTTCGAGCAAATATCTATCATTTGGAGCAATTCATATTGCTTTTCATAGACTTAATACAGCATTAGATATGTTTCTGAAATGTTTTTTTTTTTTTTTTTTTTTTTTTTTTGCCATACTCTACTGAATGAATTATTTCTCCATTTTTCTAAACATCAACAATTCTGTTAGTACAACTATAGAAAAAGCAGAAATTTTAAGTAGTGGTAATAGTAGTATTGTGTTTATTTACAAAATATATATTACAAATCCATCCCATCCATGCCGGGTCCTGGGAATCGTACGTGTTTTTCCAGTATACTGGGAAATCAGGATTAATTTGACCTTCTGCAGGGATTACCTCTTTTAATACATTTTAGTTCCTCTTCTTAATACAATTGTGCTTTTAGCTTCTGCTATTGCAGTTACTTGAAGACATCATGCATTACTTGAAAATAAAACCTACATTTAACTAAGAGACAAATAATACATGTAATGGAATAAATAAATAATTGAAAAATAAAAATATATATAATAAGAAAAAATAAAATACCAAATAAAAATACAAAAGTAAATAGCTTACACTCTCTCATATATACTCCAATGTAAAAATAATTTTAAAATTGTGACTCGTGTTCCCCTAACCCCCTTCCCGGTTTTCTGCCGCTTCCGATCTGAACTGTGTCACTTTGTTTAAAACGTTACCTATTCCCTCTTCCTCCTTTCTGCCTGCCACCACTGCCCTCTCCCCCCTTTTATCAAACGGGGACGGTAGGTATCTTTTTCTCCATTCGTCAGTAGCAAGCCTAGACTGTGAATATAATTTTCATGCAAGATGGACCACGCTCCATATCAGCACGCCTGCAAACAATCGATTTCTCTTGGACATCTAAAATCCCCACAGCAACTGAAAGAAACTTTGTCGCAAAATGTTGGAATATTCTAAGTGATTGTGTACAAAATGTTGTGCGTTGGGTAGTGGAAAGAGTGGTGTAAATTAAATAAGAGAATGGAGGAATATTTTCAGTGTTCTGTAAGAGTATTTTATGTCCAAAACACTGATTTTCCCCCTATATTAATTACTATAGTAATTTTTATTTGAGGTGAGTTTAGAAAGACTTGGTAGAAAATATTCCGTTAATACTAGACATAAGTAGATATTTCAGGCTATTTGTATTATATGTTTTCATATTTCCTATCAATGAAATATAACGAAAAGTTGAATTTCAACCAGAAATAGCCGTATACCGCTAAAATGTATCGAGATTTTTACCTGTATCATTTTACCAATTTTTTTCTCTACAAATCCATGCAAGAATCGGTTAATCCTTTCAAATCTTTATCTACTAATTCAATTATGCCCACTGTATCTAAAGAAACTAGAAATCCTTTAAATTGTTTAATAACTACATTTAAGCAATAGTTCATTTAATTAATGTGACTTAAACAAAGTACTTTTAATCTACAGAGGTTAAACATAAATATGCTCATTTTGTTTCATTAAAATATTTAATATTATTAATATGTATCAATTCCTGTAATAATAAAAGAAATGAGCAGTATATGCAATTACCATCCTTAATTCGTTTTTGTTTTTCTCAGTTGGCATGGTAAATAAATTGAAATGTATTTCTCTACCTTCAGCTATTCCAAACTCACGATTTATGAATAGTTAGGTTAAGACTTAATATCAATTTAAAGACTTAATGGGCAATTTTAATATTATAATTTTACTCGTGGAAATAGCTCTAATAAATAGATTATTTCTTAACCCCAGTGGTTACTCCTTGTAACCATCTTTAATCTTTTTTCCTCTCTGCTGCCCCAGTGGTTCTATAGTGAAACGAAGTTTCAGCACCGTTTGCTACTACACTCTAGTGTAGAGATCTGATACTATTTGCAAACTGATGGGTAGGAAACAAAGGTATCCAAACATGAACCAGTTGCAGCGTGTGCACTGTGTAGTTTGTTGTTCTGACTAGCTGAAGTGCTTTGTGCACTCTTACAGCTTATGTTCATTTTCTAGGCTCATTTTTAATGCAATTTGGTAAGTGAGTGTTCATTATTTTTGCATGATATATTAATTTTATTTAGAAGGAACACACAACTTATAAATGTATTGTAAAATGAATAAATCTTCACCTTTCACTCTTTACAGGGAAAGTCGAACGATGTCTAAAAAGAAATTCATTGCACCAAAACTAAGTACAGAATTGGACCTTGAGCTGCTAGAGGAGATACCCAGCAAACGAAAGTGAAAGTGATGACGGAAATCTTGGGCAATCTCTGGTGCAATAGCTGATTTTGGAGGATACAGAAAATAATATGGATGAAAAGTCTAGTGAAATCACATAAGAAAAATTAGAACCTTCAAATGATTGTGATGATAGATCCCGGAAGAATATAGCTAGTCCCACTGATATGTTTCTTGCACTTTTCCCACTAGATTTGTTGAAATATGTTGTATATCAAACAAATGTGTATGCAATGCAGAATATGGGAGACTCCGCAAGTTTTTAGCATACTAATATTGAAGAAATAACACAGTTGTTTGCAATAAATCTTGTGATGGGCATATAGATATTGCCTAGTTATAAGGACTACTGGTCCTCTGATACTACTGTGAGAGACATGGCCCCTCTTGCTTCCATTCTCCTAAAATACCATTCTATACCTAATTTAACGAACTGGAGCCTTGACTGGGGATGTAACCCATACCACTAATCTAAATAAATCCCACCCATCCTGACTCTAAATGCCGTTACATTGAGGAAATATCAGGCTTATGCATTCAATAAAAATATAAACAATATTTAAACATTAATAAGATCGTCTTTAAGATGGATTGCCGGGAGGGATGGTGGCACAACCTCACCTCAAGCTTCCATACTCGCCTCTCTCTTAAAACCGTTAAGCAGCACACGCTTTTACTTCACGTTACGCATGCGCAGACTGTACTTTTACGTACATAGATGTACGTTTCCAACCGTCATTTTTGCTTCTTAACGAACTTAATCTTACAATGCATTTTACCCACATTGTCAATCCCCTATATATTACATTTTTTTTGTTATGTTATGAAATATATGTTTCTGGTTGCTGGGCAATTTGAATAGCGACAAACTGTTCGATCAGGTAAAGGAGTGTGGTAGATAACTTCCCCCTCATTCTTCCCTACCTTTATGTTCAGCCAGAATATGTGTCCATGATTCCCCCTCCTCACATATGGAACAATTTCCCCGCTCATAGTCATCAGTGATCTTAATCATCCATCATGCCCCTAGTCTGTCACGCGAGCTTCTGTTTGATGAGTTTGGTTCTATTTTAATGACTGCCTCATCTCCCATTCAGATTTTATCCCCAATTATACCTACAGCCAAAACATTTCTCTACATTGTGCAACTGTCTGCTGCCTATCCATATCCTTCAAGCGGTTCTTGGCCTTCCTCTTTTCTTTTCTGAATATGTACATTTTTTTTTTTAAAAAGCGTTTGATACCACCAAGCTATAGCGTTGCTCAAATATAGATAGGTTATGCTATGAAACAGTTAGCAGAGAACCTTATAGGATTAACTGCGCAGCACATCAAGCCACTCCACCTCACGACTTCATCTGAACCTCATGTTTCCGCCACTTTCAACAGCCATCAGTGTATGACTGGCCACTTCTGTTTTTCATCATCAATAATGGTGCGTATGTTGAATCAAAAAAAATTATCCCTTATTCTTTATGCTTTATTTTGTCAATTTTGCTTATTATACTTTTAGACATTACGGTATTTGTAGAAGCATAGCAGTAACAAAATATATGGTACTAATAGTGAGTGTAAAATATTATTATTTTAAAGCTTTATGGATGCTTTACTTATCAGAGTTTCGTCAACTGTAACACAACAATCTCCTTTGACGTTTTTGACCAAGAATCATTGCATCTATATTAAAATGTGCGTTGTTTTATCTCTCATTCAGAGAGCCATCAATGCCGAAGCGTTTGGTTACTCATTCCTCTTTCCCATAAACAGAGATTATGGATATTCACAACAGTTTCGTTTCTTTGACAAATAGTAAGCCTCCAACTACAGCAAGGGTAGTATGAAGCTGGAATTCTCTGCGTGGCCGAGTTTTAGATATTTAATATTAATATAAATATAGAAATAGGGAGGTGAACAGTTCATAAGGATGGGTTGACACTAACCAGACGGAAGACTTGTTCACAAGTACTTTGGAAATAATCTGAATTCACCTTGCACATGCGCATTTACTAGCTTGACTGTTCATACCAGCGGCATTGGGTTTACATAATTTTTCCACAAGGGCCATTTTGAGCCACTCCTATTAACAGTAGACCTTTGCCCTTTATGGGACATAAGAGGTCCTTCATTCGTTCAATGAGAGTAATACTTGAAACTCTTGTGCATTGCTAATGCACTCCAACAAAATCCCACAATTCCCGTGGAAAAAATAAAAATAGGTGAAGGCATTTATTTTATGATCCTCCTACACATTGTGTGTATGGTAATTTAAAAATTAATACATTGTTTTAATGTTTTAGTGAAATGCTCAGGCAAAGAGGAGGTGTGAGGTTGTGGGAAATGTTTACCTTCTCTACAAATAGCCAACTTTCACTTGTCGCCAGTTAGCATCCTACGTCATCTGCAATAAAAATCAAACGTGAACATGAAATAAGACGTAACATGTAAATGTACCTATTATCCAATAAAAAATAAAGTACAAACAAAAATAAACTAACAGGTGAATGAAAATGACTGCATCTTAGCAGACGGTGGTAGCGTTTATGCACATGCAAAGTATAGTATCTAATTTGCTTGGGGTAATATAAGCAAGAATATCTTTCGTATATTGCAGTTAATCTTTGTCCATTGAGTCCATTCTCTCTGCAGAGCCAGAGATCACCGCCACAGGTGGCCAAGGTCCTTAAGGCGCGGACTCGTGAGCGGGAGGTCCGGGGCTCGAATTTCGCCAGTACCGTCCTCCCTACTGAGGTTTTTTCCAGGTTTTCCTCCGTCCCCATAAATGGCAAATGCCGGGGAAGTACCCTAAACTTAGGCCTGGAACGTTTCCTTCCTTAAAAAAAATGATTTCCCAATATTTCATTTCATCTCGTGTATCAACAGTGTCCACCGCCTGTGGTGCCTCAGTAGTAAAAAGGGGCGCTAAACACTACTTAAAGAGCCATTGCTCTCCCACTACCACAGAGCTCTACAAACAGAGCAGCTGATTTCTGATTGGCTGATTTTTAAGTGTAAATTAGATGTAGACGCAAAACCTCGGATCTCTCAAGCTTCTAAGTTTACGTCTAAATGTACGTTTATTTTTATGTTTACGTGATTCGTTGTGAACGGTTCCATTACAATACATAGCATCTAACTTTCACGTTTTATTTTCATTGTGAATGAGGCCTATTACTAGCCACTCTTCAAATTAGTGCTCAAATTCTACAAACACAATGCCTTCTACCAAATACTTTGGCACTTACATTTTTTTTTCTATTTTGGGAACACATTTCAGAGCGGCGCATCTTGTTCTCATTGTCATCAGTTTCTGTGATATAATGTCTTCAACTACAACCGCTTTATTGTAGACCATTGCAGTTTCTAAAACGGTTGCTACAAGTAGGAAGGGGGTATAGCAGTTTTTTTTTTAATAACAGTATAAAAATTTAAAAATAAGAACAACCAAGTACTGGTTAAGAGTAATACTGGAGGTTCAAACACTTTTTCTAGCAGTTTGTCTGAAGGAGCAAATGAGGGAACGGTAAAATACGAATTGGGCATCAAAAATAAGGAAAGGCTTACGCAAAATTGGACTAGAGTTTATCTGGTTAAGCGGAGAGGACATTATGCGAAATAGTTGGAAAGTAGTTAACACACTATGCTGGATATGGATAAGCAAATTATTGAGACTCATTGCACAGAAAAAGTATTGCTTAACCTGCAGGTTCAACTAGATCAGTTGTGGGGGAGGGGACATTATTTAGATATTTGTGGCAGAGAAGAAAGTGGTCTCGCATGGTTCAGATTAAGAGCTTGGAAAGGAAATATAACAATTAATGCTCTCGGGGAAAGAATTTGCCTACTGTTGCGGAGAAAGCGATGCCTTGGGGTACATTCTGGCAGAAAGCAGAGCTTTTAAGAAATGAGTATTTAACCACAATTTCTGAATTCCAAACAAAATTCTGAACACCTGCCGTGAAGTGTTGTGCATGAGAGATACATACACAAATCGGGAATATTTCTAACGAAAACCAGACACAGAGGGTTAATGGCTATAGAAAAGAGAGGGGAGTTGGGGAGTTGGGTGACTAAAAAGAAGGGAGTTCGAGGGTAAGACTTCCATGCATGTTTGTATATATGTATATCAAAATATTAATAGAAAACGTGTGATTTAAGTTTATAGATATGTTTGTATATATGCATATGCCTGTCTATTTATGTATATGTGTATATTTTGATTGTTACAAGGACGGTGTTAGCATGTGCGCCTGTAAGGGCCATACGACGGTTATACTTACCTGTCTGCACTTTAAAATTACAATAACGAAAATCTATTACTTCTACTACTATAGCTTGGAAGATCCATTGAATCTTTTCTTCGCTACCTATATAACCCTTGCAGTATTCAAACACGTTTGAACACGGGAAACGCACCTCATGCTTTCAATAGTTTCCACTTCTCGACTACTACATTGTGTATCTCTGAAAGAATTCATTAAATTCTCCAAATCTGGCTATAGAACAATATCGTTTATAACTTAAGGCAGCATTTACGAAAGCTAAGGTTTGTGGCAACCTTATGAGCTTTTCAAGATTGCCAATTTGTAACGTCACAAAAGAAATACTTTTTTAAGGTTGTTGAAATATTTATTGTCCAGGGATCCGTAGAATTGGGTTTTATGTGTAAGAATTCAGAAAAAATAATAACATTTACGAAACAATTATTAATCGAAACATGAAAGCAAATGTATATTACGACAAATTGAACAAATTAAGGCAGCATATTGCACATGAAACATTGAATTATTGCATTAAGTAACTAACATTGTTAAAAAAGAATAAAACCATTGGCTATAAGCTTTTAGAATGTTTTAAAACGTTTATATTTTCTTTTAAGCAAGGGGCATATTCTCCAGATTTTTTTTTCTGTATGAAAATACAAGAGAACTACCCCTCTGGTTTGCAAAATGTACTTTCGCTTATTAACAGACGATCTTTTACAATATATGTAAATAAAAACCAAGAAAGTCCATCATTCCTGAAAACTGTTCAATAACATCCCCATGTCCCAGCAAAGCCCCATGACTACTATGGTTACATATTATATCTTTAAAATAAAACAAAACAAAACAAATGGAACAACAAAGAAAAACTTTGGTCTTTATGGTAAACAAGAATCTCCATTTTAGATTTCTAAAAGTCCGAAACAATTCCATTCCCCCTTTGGAACTTCTTACCTATGACTTATCACTGCGCGAGCTCAGAAGAAATAGGTAGGTGCTCTTGCCGACCTTCCAGCTTTTAGACGGTCATGTAGTAACCAATCATATTAATTCTCATGTGAGTAACCACGTTCACGTGACAATAGCTAGGAAATATTGATCGGCGGAAATTTCTTGAGTGTCAACGACACACGTTATTCCATGTGTTGTTGTTCTGAATTTAATTGTGACACTTATCAAAACCAGCCTAATACAATGCTTTTCCCACCAGTTCTTATAATTTAAATAAAATTCTCGTATTAGGCAGCATATTCAAGATCTTGTAAGTCAAAGTACAGCCGGAAAATAAAATAGGAAGAGGACAAGGGGTGCCTTAGCATCTAAACAAAATTGATTTCTCTGCTCTTTCTTTTTTATGTTGTTTTGTAACTTGTTTTATGTTTGCAATTATTATTAATGTACTCTGTTTTTTAATTTTATTATTTTGTAAGCCCCTGGGCTAATATATACGAAGTTAATGAATAACACTGAAATATTTGCGCCCATATATAAAGGGTAGATAAGTCAAAAGTTTTTAAACTTACATGCTTTAGCTTAAAGTTTCAAAAGGAAATACAAACCTCAGATATTTATCAAGATCCGTTTACAATAGCAATAAATATAGGTTTAAATGTAAAAATTTTGTTCTCCAATCTGAAAATTGCACTTCCTGATGGAGATTATACTTCTGGAAATTAGAACGAATGTCTCTCCTACAGAAATTGTATGGTTTTATACGTAACAATTATAAATTTATTTGTTCTGGCATATATTAGAGCAGAAAGTCTAATTCGCTCTTCGTATAGAAATGCAACTGAGACAACTAGCGTGGTAAACACGACTGAGCAAACCCAATTGCCTGCGTCAACGGAACTTAAATTCAGTCTTATCGGGAATCGCGCGTATATGAAATTCAATCGGTTCGCAGCAATGTGTACAAACACCGATTGCGTAGCAGGATGAGTGTACTGTGGACTTACTTGCGCAGACGAGTGGAAGTCAGATTGTATTTAGGAGATTAAAATGTAAAAGTTTTCTTAGGAGATTGTCTTCATTTGGAAAAGTCACGCCACTGACAGGACTGAAAATTGCCTTGCGGTCTGAAATCAGTGTACGGATGGTATTCTTGCTTGGATTCGACACACAGTTGCATTTGCGTAATTGAATTAGTGGCAGATTGTAGACTTAACGGCTCCAATTACCATCCATCAGGTTGCAAATTCTCTCTCTCTATCTCTCTCACTTTCACAACAAGCGCACCCGTCAAATTAGGATGATTAAAGCCATTAAAAACATGAAATCCCCTTTATAAATTATTTTCCGTGCTTTGACATTTCCCCGCAGGAGCACTAGTTTCTTGCCATGCCCATGTTCCAAAAGCCGCAAAAATATCCGCTCGCATCGCTGCGCCGCGATAAAATCCATTTAGCCGAGCGGGACCGGATATAAAAACAATGGAAATGTAAGAGGCTGTTCAATTGAACAGTAAAAATGGGGCACATCGTAATGCCTTATTAAAACCCCTAAATATCGGACCGGATTATTTTTTTTTTCCCCAGCTGTTAATAAAATCAACGAACTGCTTGTTCGCATTCGATTTATCCATTTGAATAAATGTTTTAATTACAAGTGTTAGGATTTTGTAAAACGCGTTATTTTTAGTTTGAGCTCATTTTTAGAAATATAGTTTTTTATAATCGAATTATTTTTCATTTTTCTCTCTTTTCATGCGCATGTGTGTGTGTAAGGCAGATGGAAAGACTGATGCTAAAATCAGATTAAGCCGTTTTACGGAGTTAAAAATTCACAGTGACTTTACTGGTGCTAATTGTACCACAGTTTTTAAAGCAAATTTCACCCTTCAAAACATCTTTAAAAAATAAAAAGTCCATTGCGAATATGGGAAAAAGAGTTAAAAAATAAGACGTTTTCACTTGATGAAAGTTTTTCATGTTCCAAGCCAGGTAAAATCGGGACAAGATTAAAAGCTTTCGAAGCCATTTCGTGGAAATTTAGGGCAAAGGACATTAAAAGGGTTTTATATTCGCGTAACATGATAACGAATTCTAACGGTCAGTGACGCAGAGCGCATTTAAGTATAAGCGCATTAAATATTATGAATTAATCTGTTTCTCGTTATAAAAGAAGCAGAGGAAAATGTAACATTTCTACGTATATAGATTAGGGTACACTAGGTGCAGGAAATAAGAAAAAAAAATCTCAAATCCCATTTCGACCTTCTACAAACAGAAACATTTGCCTCTCTACTGCAATAAAAGACACAAAAAATAAAGAAAATGTTCTGAGTTCGGTTCTTAAATGTGCAGAAGTTTCTTAGGCAATAAAATTGCTGATATACCTGCAAAAGACAAGAAGCAGCATTATTATTTTCCACAGAATAGAAATTGATATTGGTGTTTCCTGTTTCAGATGCATATTTCAGACCAGCATCTTATTTAATGATCAAGGTTCTTGCTACATGACACGAACATATTTTCTTTTCATTCAATCGCTTTTAAATTAATCTCTTTTAACACAACTTCCCCCAATGTTTTACTAATAAGGATAACATGATTGACAAGAAATTTAAACATAAATGTAAACGATCAATTGGACCAATGAAATAAATGATCGGGAGTAATCAGCAAGCTCGATTCTTCTGCCATCTGTCGGCGATTGTAATTTATGCTCCTAAATGTAGCCTTATAGAACTATTGTCTCAAAGTGGCCTATTGCACTTGAATATCGATAAATGCATTATAAAGCAGTTTTATCATTATATCTGAAAAGATACGAGACAATGTTGCAGGAATGACAATAATCTGCTCCGTACATTACAAAATATGAATTTATTACTAAGAAATTAGCGGAAATAACTTAATTCAAGGTATAGTGACTTGTGGCGAATAACTATTACTCCCTCTTGCTCTTATATGATGTCAATTGTAATTTTTAACACTTTACAAATTTTGTATTTCCTTTGTGGAACAAAAAGTTACAAGCCCATACTTTACAAGAACTTATAATGTATTAGACCATACTTTCGTGGAACAGGACTCTGGTCCTTTTGAAACTTAAAGACATAAATTTGAATTTAGAACAGTCAGACAAAAGATTCCCCATCTAAAATTGCTGGTTTAATATCTAAAGTTATTGCAGTACATTTCATTAACACGCTGTATCAAATCTTCTTATAGCCACAATTAAATATGTACAGGATGGCGCAAAAGTAACTACACACGTACCGAATTTCGGTTAGCAAAGAATTGCACTTCTTTGTTTATGTTCAACCTGTTCTGCATTAATGCACCGTTGGAGTCTACCTGGAACACAGCTGAATGATGTTGTCCAGATTGTGGAAGTCGTTCAATGTAAACAGTTAGCTCTCCAACAGTTTGTGGTTTTCATCCAAAAACTTCGTCACTAACCATGACCCAAAGAAAGAAATCTACTGGGGTAAGATCGTGGTGGGATTTCAATTGCTGCACGACATCCAAGCACTCTCCTATTGAAAACATTATCAATGTACGTCCGAACAAGCTGTAACATAATGCGCAGGAGCTGCATCGTGCTGGAAGTAGAGTTGATCAAAGTTGTCCAAATGCATGATGATTTCTGATATAATCTCTTGAAGTAGAGTCAAGTACTTATTACCATCGAGATTTTCGTCAATAAAGTATGACCCAATTACACTTCGTGCTGATATTGCACCCTACATGTTTACGCCGGGTTGATTTAGTGCTTGCTCCAAAACAATGTGATGACTTTCTGTGTACCAGTAAGTACAGTGATCAAGCATAATCTCGTAAAATGTCTAGATCAACTTCCAACAATCCATTTGTCACACGTGGAATGTACACTTTGAATTTTTTGCTGATGTAATATCCTTTAAATTGACCGGCGTGCCATTGCTGGAAATTATACCGCTAATCGTCTCGTGGACTTTCTTGGACTAGTCAGCCAGAGAGGTATTGAGTTCATTGTCCTCAGTTCGTACTCTCCTAGGTGACCCACTATGACGTACATTCAAAATAGAACCTTCAATTTTATATTTGTAAATTACATTGTAAGCTTATGTGATGGTAGATCTAACTCGAAATATTTTCTGCATTCCCTCGTTACAGCACATAAACCTCGTTGGTAACCGATCTTTACAGCAAAAATTCTTTCCTCTTTCGTTAACATTTTCAGTTGTTAGTTACAGTTCATTTCCCGTTTCCTGTTCTTCCTCCTGACAGAATTACAACCCTAGAAAATTTACGGCACAGTTAAAAACAAATGAAAGAAAAAAATCTTTGAACATAGCACACAAAAAATTGAAAGCATATGTTAAATGAAATTCACTAAGTTTGTAGTTATTTTTGCGCCGCCCTGTATAATAGCACCTTCTCTGCATACTTTC
Organism: Metallyticus violacea; assembly: GCA_030762175.1. Classification (NCBI taxonomy): domain Eukaryota; kingdom Metazoa; phylum Arthropoda; class Insecta; order Mantodea; family Metallyticidae; genus Metallyticus; species Metallyticus violacea. Next base: position 35,697,486 of record CM060844.1, read on the forward strand.
CAAGAGTTGTAATGTACAATAAATCAGGACTTGAAATATAAGGAATAATGAACAAATGAATCCTCTACCCTTTAGTGCTACCATGGCAACAGGAAATATTTACGTAAGCATCCATCAACGCTTATGTTTTCTGAACTTTAAACGCTGAAAAATATAATTCACAATGGAAAATAATGAAGATTAAAATACAGGTGGGCGCTCCGCCTTTGCGTGTAACCAAGATGGCTCCGGAAGTTTCCGTGATGATTCACTAATCCAACCTCCGCGTCGACGTAATGCTCTCACTTAAGTCACCAGCTTACTAGCCATTAAACTTTCCGCAAGAACTTTGCTTCAGATTAAATTGTAGCACAGCTTGTTCTAATGCTATCTTATGGACATCTAACCCCATTACCTCTGCTAAACGATGATTGTGAATCATTATAAAGCCCTTCCTCAGCGCAGAACTTCCCTTCTTTTCGGTTGTTAACACCCACAAATATACCTTTACAGTGTCTTGCACTTTAGAACAAACAATAATTAATCTACTTGCATCCTATATTCAAGAAGGAATATTCCCCACACAAAGGTTTCTACTTGGGAATTTCGAACTAGTCGTGTTTTACACAATGATAAGGTTTAAATGGCCTATCGTTTATTTCTATGATGATTTCAAAAGAAAATTGCAGGTCGTGTGAAAAATGCATTGCCTCGCATATAATGAGTGAGACATAATTATCGACCAACCAATGTTTCGATCCAGTGGCTTCACTCCCATCTCTCCACCGCCACGGGTGATCGAAGTCGGTAAGGCGCGGACTCGTGAGCGGGAGGTCTGGTTTCGAATCCCGCCAGGATCGTCCTCCCTGTCTGAGGTTGTTTCCAGGTATTCCTCAGTCTTCATAAATGGCAAATGCCGGGAAGGTACCCTAAACATAGGCCTGGAACGTTACCTTCCCTAAAAATAAATTCTTTCCCAATATATCATTTCATCTCATGTATCAACAGTGTCCACCGTCTGTGGTGCCTCAATAGTAAAAACGGGCGTTAAACACTATTCAATATATGGTATATGTTACTTTCTCTTGATTTTTTTAATTTATTGGATATATAAATATTTGTATTCCTAGTTGTCAGCTTTATTTGTATCATCATCAAGAAATAAAGGCCACACTTCGATGGTATTTTGGCATAGATACATTACGTTTAGGTTCCAAATAACTCGTTTTTAACCCTGGAAAACCTAAGCTGTTTTGTTATTATAAACAATATGATGTGTCTCCAAGATTCACAGTAATTATATGGCAGTTGTACAGTAATAAAGCGCTGGTATCTGTCTTTTTAATAAATATTTATTTCTTCTACTTTTCTTCTTCTTTCGATCTGTTTCGTCCTCAATTAAACATTTAACTCCATCTTGTTCTTGGTCTTCCTACTTGTCGATATCCTCTACGTTTATAATTTAATAATTTTTGGTATCCGTTCCTATTTCATTCTTAATATATGCTGATACCATTTATTTTTATATTCACTAATCTTTTCATTTAGATTATATATATATAGCTGTTTTCAAAAGTCTTCATTTCTTTGGATAGGAGAGTAAATCTAGCTACTGTATTTAAAAATCTCATTTATGCAGCAACTTTTTTTAAAAGTATTTATTTATTTCAACATAAAGCACATTTAATATATGGGTATAATTTTACATTGTTAATGAATGCAACATTTACATTGTAAGTTAATAGGAATATCTTTAACACAAAAACTCTTATTTTCTCTTTTCTTCATAACCATAAAGGCTTAGGAAAAATAACGCTGTAATTCATACTTATAAATACTTTACAGGTGACTGCACTTTGTATAAAAATATCCATATATGTTTTGCAGATGTTTTAATAATCATTTCAATAAAGATAGCCTGTTTCCTAAATCCTAACCGCTCTTTCACTGTATATTTTTATTGTTTGTGTTTTATATGGCCGCTGATTTTTGATCATTTTTATAGTCACACAGTCTTTAGAACACCTGGTGTTTGAGACATTATGGATGTTAACGCTTACTTGTACTAATAGCATTTTTCATTCACTGAACTGTTTACTTGTTAAGTTGTAATTTTGGCCTTAATATTCTCACACCTAAGGTGTGAGCTAGCTGTAGGGGCATTCACAGGTATAATTAAAAAGAGTGTTACTATCATTGCTACTGATTTTATTGAACGCTGGTTTTAACATACACACATGTGATCTCCTCTAATGCTGAAGACTTGCGTAAACCATAAGTGAATATCTATTCGTTAGGCCATAAGCGCCGAACGGGCCGTTTTACCTTGGAGATGGTGTCTCGCAGAGCCGAGAGTGCAGGGCGGCCACAGGGCAGGTCAGGCGACGTGCGAAGAAACAGGCGTGAAACGGACAGGCCTACACCCTTCTTGAGGCTCTACTGCCTTCTTATACAGCTTTGCAATCGCCTAGAGGGGTTGTAATGTTTACCAATTATGGCATACCAACGCCATAAGCTTGAATTATAGCAACCTTACTTTATGTGGATAGCGGGAGAATATGAAGTACAGCATAATCCTGCTTGTTGCTAGGCGGACGTTTGGGTCACGATCTACGGAAGTGGTAAACCAAATGAATGAAAGTTATCACTTTTAGATGAGACTAGGCAATGTAAGAATCTAAAATATTCACGCAAATAAAACTTAACTGTTTATATAATAATTTTGGCCAATTACCAATTTAATGCTCCCTTCAGTGACAATATTACTTTAAGATATATACCATTTTCTGCCAGTTCAGCGAAGATTATGTAGCATCTGCACTTTTTCTTATTAATATGTCTGGTTCGATTTTCACCAAAATATTATGTATGCTGCAATTGCACATATATCAACTGAATTCATAAATAATGCTAATGGTCGATTATCTTCTTTTCTTCCTTTAGCAGGAGTAGACATGAATTATCTGATCCAAGGAATCCACTTTGCTCCTATTGTAGTACTCAGTATGCTCACACTTATTTGCATTATTGACATGACAACTGATGTATGATGTATTGTAGACAGTAGCACCATCTCTGTTGCTTACTTAGAAACTAGAGTAGGATTCCAAGTGAAACCAAAGTCTGAAATAGTTTCTTCTTGGTAAGAACTCTGTTTTCAGATTCTATGATGTGCTTTTGTATCTTTGATTGATTTGGAGGGTTTTTATTCCATACAAAAGCCATTTTTCCCAAGGACATGCCTCTTGTGCTTGGCAATCTTGCATTATCACCTTCCCTGATATTGTATGAGCGTTAAGTTTCATGTATATGATTTACTTTACTATTTATATGGTCCTCTCAACTCTTTATCACCCTTGTTAGGCATATTGACTCTTGCCTAGATGTTAACTCAGAATGCGAGGCCCAAATATATGGTTGGCACTGTACAGTGTTAAGTATTAGTATATTACTAGAAAGTATACTAAATTTGGTTTAAATATTATAGTTTTTTTTCAATTAATGCTTATGTTTTCCCAGTTCTATAGTAGTGAAATTTTAAAGCATCATTCTTATACATTTTCGGCGTCTGAGATCAGATAGAGTAACCTCACTTCAGGGTGATATCGAAGGGTACATAACTCTCGCATTGTGTCGGGGGAGGGGAAGGAGAGGGAGGAGAAGATAGGATTAGCGCGTGTCTGCACACAAAACAAAGTCAGTTGAGGTACTAGCTGCATGTAAAGGGAGAGACTCTGCAGGGGTTTGTTAGCTTGTATGTGATGGACAGGAAACAACTTTCTGTGAGCAATCTTTGGACGTGTTGACCTGAATGACGAATGAACGTGTTTCCTGCTAACAAGCTCGGTGTGAATTTGGGCCCGTTTCTGTCCTTTTCATGCGGAAAACTAATTACATTCATCCCTATGCACGTTAGTCCAGCTCGCCACGCGGCAGGCAGTATTTTGTTTACATGCTGTCACAGAGTTTTGTAGTGTTGGAACAGACATGACTCAAAAAAATAGATACTTCCTGGTAGGACGGAAAGAGACGGTTGTTAAACATTGATTTTATAAAATTCGTTTTAAATATAAAGCTGAAAATAATGCAAGCGAATAATCGAGGATATTGACATCTACCGAAAGAATGGCAGAGGCTGGGACTCGTAAGCGTGAGGTTTGCAGTTTGAACTCCGTCTAAACCGTCCTCCTTGACTGAGGCTTTTTTCCGGCTTTCCCTAGTTATCAGCATCTAATGCCAGGAGGTACTCTGTAGATGTTCCAAACTTATCAATTCACCTCATATAGCAGCTGTGTCCAGCGCCTCTGATTCCTTAGTGGTGGAAGTGAGCGTTAAACAAGTATAAGGAAATGAATATTTTTTATATTTTAAGCTTATTTAGAGTTATGTAATATTTTTATAACTTGATGTAGTAGAAAAATTGTAATTTCATATGCGTTACTGCAAAAGTAATTATATTTGTTTTTCTGTTCGTTGTTTACGTGTATTCAATTTAAGAAACTTTTAACGTTTTCGGAATTGAATAATCAGATTTGAAAAATTCTGGTCACTGCAGAGATTTGAACCACGGATATCCAGCCTTCCGGTCTGACGCTCTACCAGCTGATCTAGGTGTCCTCCTAAACACAGAAGCACGAACTTCTCTTGTCTGTTTTTATATACCCTGAAACCTTTCTTATTATTTAATGCTGTCATCTTGATTATTGGTTAGCGTTGCTTATTACTAATCGGGAGGTTTTGGGTTCAATCGCTGGTGCTTAGAAATGTCCTATGTAGCGCCGCCCAGCCTCGTGAGAACAATTGGGGAACTGCCTGATATAGAGGTGGCGTCCTTTGATCTCGGAAGTGCATTATAGGAACCGACGGGATGTCGGTGTTTTCTGATCAATGTCCCTGCTCATGATGTAGCAAGACTGAGGTAGGGGGCTATCGTGTCAAGAAGGGGGTTATTATTTATGTTATTGGGGAGTTCTTTTTAACACCTTGAACTGAATATGTACTTACGAAGTCTCCTATGACTATTATAAGTGATGACTGGATAAAATACTGGAGCTTTTAATAAGATGAAATATTATTAAAGAATGTGCACATTCATAGTAAGAATACTTCTTTCGATTTGATTTATTTTCGGCGCTCTTTAACATCTCAGGTCATCAGCGTCCCGTTCAATTCCGGGCGTGAAAGGGCCGACAAATTTTGCTCAGAGGCCTCTCTTTCAGGCTTGAGGTTCTTTCACATGCCGTAAATGTACGACACGGGACCCACTGCTTTACTTCCCTTCCAACGGAAGCCATCCATACTTAGGATTTTTACGCCCAAAAAAAATCCATCGGTCCTGGCCGGGTTCTAACCCGCGATCTTGCGTTTAGGAGGCAAGTATGGTAACCACTACACGACCAGGACCGACAGATAAGTACAATAAAAACTACAAGTGTTGTAATTATATTAATTGGAATGGTAAGAGTTAATTGAAACATGAAACATGAACCTAAAACATAGGCCAAAAGCTATATATACTATCTAGTTAAAAATAAACAAACAAAATGTGATTAACGAGATTGGAACTTGAAAACAAATGACTATTTCTTGCTCGAAAGTTAATGTTGTAACCATGGCGCCAGAGCGATACATTCAGGAACCCCCCTTCGTTATCGTGTGTTATGCTTTTGAGGGGAATATTCATTTGCCATTGACTTTAGAAACTTATAGCCATAGCTTCGAAATTTTAACAATAGGCCATACTTTTTCTATCCCAAATTATCCATGAAAGATAGCTCCACACTTTCCGAAAAAATGTTGGTGTATTTTATTAACACCTTGTAGTACACAGATGTGGAATGAATGTTGCAACAAAGCTAAAATCACCGAACAAATCTACGTGGTGGCATACATTATGATTGGTGACCAAATAGAGCAATTTATATGTTCTAGCTTCTAGTAGAGGAGGAGTTTCCAAGTGGTGAGAGCAAAGACCCCCGAGCAAGTTTTTTAAAACTGACGTACTTGTGTTCTCACATCAAACTTAAGAGTTTTTATCGCTTTTGCAACTCAAAGTGGACATCGTTCTTGGACACCATTCGTCTGTACAACAGTGCAAGGTGGAATTACCGACCAGCGGTACAGCATTAAATCGGGCATAAGATACATGGCACCAAGGCTTGGGAATAACGCTCGAGGTTGCGACACTTGTCGCAGCAGGGTTGACTTGATCTAAAGCGAGCTTAAAAGCGTCGCTGCTGCCAACATTGCAGCTGCAAATTAATCTCCCCTCCCTTTCTCCTCACTGAATATACCAATTCGCAGATAATTTTCGCGTGGCAATGACTTCCTATCGTAGCCATTACTCATGAGGCAGTGCCGTGCTGCAGATCGCGTCTCATTAAAGGAATCAATGTTCCGTGGAGTTAATGGTGCTCCCCAGTTGTAGCTGATGGTTACGGATAAGCACCTTCATTCGCTTAATGGTATGTGTGTCACGCATCTTTATTAATTTATCTGAAATTATAAATGTGCAGCCTTCCCGTCGTTATACACTCGCTTGCTTCTACGAGCCAGCACTAAGCGAATATTATTAAAGACTAAATTGAGGCAAGCCAGCACATTATATGGAGAGTGTATGCAAACGACTGGATAGGCTTTTGTTTTTCGCTCTTTGTTCTATGCATTTATTACCGAGGTGACAGTGGTATACAATGTGCTCCATAACCTTTGTGACAGTCCAATATATAATGAATACATTGTCCAGATCCTTAAATAATTTTGTATTTATTTACAGAGCTGGCCAGGATCCAACATTTGGACGATAATACAGGGTGTTACAGAAATAGTTTCAATATATGAAACCGCTTATTTTCTTCCATAAATTGAAGACACTGGAATTGTCAAGAGTTCTAAGTGTCATTTTTAAATTTAATAGTTTTATTTAAAAAATACATTCAATGTTGGATATTTTAGAGGTGTTCCTAATATATATATATGCGGATGAAGTAGTTCAAATACTTGTTAACCGATAGCACAGTTGTATGCTGTCATCTGGTGTTCTAAGTGTCATGTCATGATAATATTAGTTTTTAATAGAAAATATTTATAGCCTTCATTCCCAAAAATGTACATAAAATTGTAGATTAAGCTAAAACTACAAATTATTTTCATGCTGTTCCAATGGAATCAAACGATTTCTATGATTTTAAGAATATAGCCAATTGATTGTTAACATTATATAAGTGCAGCATTTTTCAAAAGCACAGTCACTAAATATCTCAATCTCATCCATCTCAAATAACTATTAAAAGAACTTAACATTGGTTGGAAGGTTTTTGAAGTATCGGTGATTGATATACAGCAACCTGTGCTTCATCTGAAAGATCAACCGTTTTTATCTTGAAAAAAGAAAATTTTATCGTCGATGTTGCCATTTTTTCCTGAAAAGTATAGAGTATTATGAAATATCAATTTCAAATCTTATGCAAGAATGAAAAACCAAACACTTCCTGTCAGTTGTGAGGAGAAAATAAGAAGATTGATATTGTTGTACATGTTTTTTAATACGTTTTAATATTTTCGACTTTAATAACATTTTTTTTATTTATGGACGCTCTTTAACATCTCAGGTCATCAGCGCTTTAATAACATAGTTTGTGCTTAATAACATTATAATGTATGTTTCTGCTAATCATTAATGTTGTTTTTGTAATTATATACCTCTAAAACATAAAATAAAATGTAAAAAAAGTTTCAATGACGCTTGTAACCGTTCTTCCATCATATGACACATAGAATCTTCTTTGCTATTACTTTTTTCCCTGGATATTGTATTTTTGGCAACGATTTGTTATACTAAATAATTTTATAGTAAAATTTTCTTCACAACGACTTTGTGTTTAATATTTAAATGCTAACAGAGATGGGTAGTTTTTTACTTATACTGTAAATTTAGAAAATGACACTTAGAACGTTTGAAATCCCCACTTTTTAATTATTGAGCTCAATAATCATTCTATTATACTTTTATATCCTTTTCATTCAAAAAAGTAAAAATGAACTTAAAGAGTACTTTTAGTTATTTCAACAAAAATACACTTACAACAGTAAATGTTATTAAACAAGTTTCTATAAATTTTGGTTTGTATCTGAAGAGAGTTAGTTATGTTCTATTTTATCTTTGAAAGAATTCTCATTGCGGATTTTTATAAAAAATCCTATTGTGTACTAGCGCTTCATCCTGCTGTAAGAAAATTTATAGATAGGTTCAAGAGGCAATTTAACACGAGAATTCTGAAAAAAAAACTGCCGATACATGGTGACTGAAAACTTTCTAGATGAAAATTACCTAATGATCGAAAATACCCATCATACAGTACATTCCTATACCTTATACATCACGATCCATTTCTTTAGCTCAATAGTGTGTGTTATAGAAGTTCACTACTCCATAGTTATGAATTCTTGACCTCATCAAACATCAAACGCTAGACAGGAAACTGTAATTTATTTTAACCATCGCTTCAAATACAAATAATCTATATTTGTAAATTCCAGAAATTTAATAGGTACCACTTACATCGCACAGTACTGTGTACTGATTCTTTTGCAGTATGCTCTGGGCTTTCTTATGTGTTAATTCATAATCATGATGAAGCTTTATTCAAAGTCTGCAGATGATTTTATAACACTATTTACTTTTCGGATAGTATTATTGATTCAGTTAGTAGCTATTTTGTATTGCAGCTATTGTATAAAACGAAAGATTATACCCTTTCTTATACATTTTAAGTGTGTGTTAGAAACAAATTAATTGATGCTACTTATTTTTCATACTGGAACCTTTGGCCTCTGATCATATTTGACTTACACTATCTGCCGGTACAACAAACTCTACCCATTTGTTAATAATTCAGTAATGAATGAATGAATTAAGCCGCTTATGTCCCATCCAGGGCTAGGGCCTCCGCAAGCGGGGGGTCATTGGTTTCTCATATGGTGAGCTATTGTCCTTATGAGTTTATTAAGTCTACAATGTTTCTTATTTTACAGTTTAACACTATTTAACTATAAGGTTCAAGTGCTGAGTCTATTAAGTTTTTGTGTTATAAGTTTGGTATCACTTTCTCTATTGTTTTCGGTTGTTCTCTTCTTTCTGCAGGTTCTTCCAGGTACTGCTGTTCCATGCTACGCTAGTCCAGTGTGTCCCGGCTGCTTTCCTGAATGAGTTTGTCTGCCTCGTTCTCGGTCTCCCTCTTCCTCTCCTACCTATTTGTAAATCCCCATTGGGGATATGTCCCCATCTGCTGCTCGGTAGCCTTACATGTTCGCCCCATTTCCACTTCAGACTGTTTCACGTTGAGCCACGTCGTTTAGTCCCGACATCTTTCTTAATTCCACAGATGACATTTTATCCATGACGGATATCCAGTACTTTCCGCTACATTTTACATCGGCAGATGCTGATATTATTCTTTTCCACTTCTGTTAGGCTCCAAGTTTATAGCAGTGTTGGGAATATGCATGAGTACAGCATATGTTACCTCAGTTTTCGGCTCAAAGTATTGTCCACCAGGATGAATTTCAATGGCCAGATTGCTCTCCATGCTGAGGAAATTCTTTTGTTGATTTCTTTGACCATGTCATACTGGAATGGAACTAGTGCTGTTGAGTTGATTCTAACGGGTGGTACTTGGCTGTTTGTCATGACCTGTTTTTTTTTTTTTTTTTTTTTTTTTTTTTTTTTTTTTTTTTTTTTTTTTTTCCCATGTTCATAGATAGACCGGCAATTTTACTGTGCTCATTGAGGTCTTGTAGCATTCTTTGAAGGCTCTCTGCTGATCTGGTAAATAGGACTATGTCATCTGCAAATCTTAGGGTAGCTATACGAGAGCAAATACATTCACATTGAATTTTAATCTGAACTTTTATGACACTTGAGTTTTTGAAAGCTACTCTCTGTTATTAGAATTAAAAATGCAATTTGTGATGAATTAACACAACTTAACACATGGAAAGAAAAACGGAATATATTATTTTTGGCCAAATTGTCCGTGTCGAAATACACTATATCTTTTTGACTCAAGCTCGTATACCCATTTATTTGTATGAAACTTATCAATGTTGCAGTATATTGTCACCAGTTATGTTGGGAGTACTAGCCATTGATTGCTGTGAAATTTACCCTTATTTTCAAAACTTTTTGCTTCTTATATTTGTGACCTAAATGAACAGTTACTTTTAAAATAGTTTGCTTCCATAAATAAAACTAGCCCTGATTAAGTACTCTGATTAAATAAATTACTTCGGTGTTTATCTGGACAACTATTTATAGAAAAATGTACTAATATAGCATAATGTTACCAGCTACATATCTTCAAGTTAAGCATTAAGAAAGCAGGTTTTGCATTTCGTGCTAAACTATGTAGGCATAACTAAATGATAGCAGTCAAGCTTGATTTATGTAAGAAATGTTGCATGTGCTTGCCTTATTCTTCTTCCCCTGTCATGTCACATGTTCCTTTTTAATTTATGTTTTTACATAACACAGCAGTTATCCAACTGCCTCCTGCGTCCTCTTCTTTATTAGACTTCCCAATTACTCTTTTCTCTTCAGTAGTTCACTAGGTTGAACGTATTCAAAAATTTCTATTTTTTTTTTTCCTGTGCCAATCATATTATTGATTTGATCATTTTTCTCTCGTTTTAACTTCCACCATCTTTAAAATTAATTTTTGCTTGTTTCTGTTGTTAAAATTTCTTTCTATACAGAAACACGGTCAATATTTTTTTTTTAAATATTCCTGTTTTACAACAAACAGAATTGAAATTATTTGGGAAAAACATACTAGAAGAAATATTCCAATAATTACGTGTAAACTGTGAAATCTCGTGGCTACAAAAAAGATTGAACCAAATACTGAATCAGCATAGTGAAAGCTGCTTCACAATATTTGCTATCAAAGCTTTCATTCTATCGTCATTTTATCATTGTCTTTATCCATGTCAGTTTATGTATTTAGTATTGTACACCCTTTGACAAAAAATAAGTCACCACCAAATCTCACATGTCGATCAGAGAACTTCGGGGTTGTTCGTAAATGTCATATGCACGACGCGCATGCAGCGACTGCACACTGCAGTGGGTACTTTGCCCGTAAACGTATAAGCATCTGTAAAGAGAACTTTATAATAGAACAGCAATGGCCAAGCGGTTTAAAAGCATTGCTCTTCTGCGTAAGCTTATGGGTTCAAATCCCACACAGTATATTTTTATTTTATTTTTATTGGTTTTAGTGTATATGATGAACATTATGGTGCATTATTATTATATTATATTTTAACGTATCATATGAATTTTACGGCATTACTTTTGCACCCATAAAAATGTAATTACAAACTAACTTATTCTTTTCAAATAACTAAATAACTAAACATGGACAGAAACATTTATCTGCTAAAGTGAAAACACATAGATATAAACACAAATTAATATCGGGTGTATGAATCCTCAGCATGTATAACTACCCTCAATCTTTGGGGCATAGATGAGGTCAGAGTTCTACAGTAGTATGGACGCTGTACACTCTGCCGCAGAGCTAACGGAACACACACTAGGCAGCGTTTTTAGAGTATGCCATATAGCACAACTGCTGCAGTGGCTACATAGCCCTACTGGTTATCTTGTGAACCGCGTGTATCAGGCCGGACTTAGAAGAATTTTGTGTTCAAGAGATGACTGGTTTTTTTGGTCACCAGGGGTACATTTTAGTTCTCTTCTTTAATATGTATCTTTTCATCTGTGCAGAAAGAGCAGATAATTTTTAATGAAAGATTTTTTTCTCTAATGTTGACATCAGACGTGACAAAGCATCACAGCAGTATTGATTGTACCGGACTTTTATATCAGTCAAATCAGTTTATAATTTTTTGTTAACTAGGTATTAACTCGGCCTTTCTTTACTTATTTTACATTTATATGTAAACTATGTTAAAATTAGGCATCCCATTACGTAATATTTGTACAATATTACTTAGAATCTAAATACTTATATTCCATCCGTTGTTTTCCTATAAAAATAATCATACAATGTATAAATAAAAACATTTTTCTTTCATGCAGCCCTCTGCGATTCTTTTGCGGTATTTTTCTAGCCATGAAAGCAGAAATTCTCCGCACTGGCTCGGTCACTGCCGTATATTTTCAGCAAACACTTACTTCAGCAAAGTGGTTGGACCAGGCTTGGGTGATAAATTCGTTTTTTACTCGTCTGGTTGTGCAGAAGTCCCATAACCTAGATACAGAATATGTTAATTTTCCGTGTACTTCCGCTCCCATGTCGCCACCACAGAGAGCTCTTGCGGCAGCGCCACCAACTACAGCAGCAACAACAAGAGCACATTTATTTCATTTCACGCTAAATTTACTACATTGCCAATTTCATGAGAAGGAAATGGAAGAGGCAAGAGATCTACGTAGCGCTAGGCTAATATTTCTCTGGCCTTTTCAAGATCATGAGCGCTCCAAGTCACGCTACTTGTACCATGATCCCTTTCTCATACACTAGGTCAAGGTCAAGGAACAGAAGAGCATCGCAGTAGCGTCCAAGGTAAAGTGTGTGGTTTAACATAAGTAAAACTAAAAATAAACCTTAAAGTCTGTTATAAGAGCTTGTTTTCATCTGATATGTGTAGATCACGCATATGTTGAAAGTAGAATACAGTAAAATATTTATATTTTTTTTTAAATAAAGACCAAAGTCTTTATTTTAAACAAATTACATATACATTTCAAAAGAATTATTAAATAAAATGACTTACGGCTTATTTAAATTAGTATTTATAAGGCTTAATGATTAATTTAAATTCATTTCGAAAATATTATCACAAATTTACAGACAACGATATCAGTAAAGCATGTTGTATCTAAGGAGCTATTGCTATTCAAGTTGTGTTTTAGGTTGAATATTGGCTTACAGAAGTATTTTAGAAATTAACTTCTGTATCTTTTATTAAAACACTTTTAGTTTTAAATTTTTCTGTTATTTCGTAAAATATTTTCAAAGATGAATATGCAATTATTCGAAATATTGCCTGTTTTGCATACCACTTTGTTTGAGAGTTTTATTCTTATTCCTAATTGTCGGCCCTGGTCTAGTGGTATCCATGCTTGACTCGTAGACCCAAGATCTATCGATTTTTATCGGGGCGTAAAATCCTAAATATGGCTTCGTTTGGAAGGGAATTAAGTGAGTTCCGTATCGTAGATTTACGACACGTGAAAACCTCAAGCCTGAAAGAAGGGACCTCTAAGCAAAAAATTTCGGCCGTTTCACGCCCTGAATTGAATAGGGCGCTGACAATCCGAAATTTAAAGAGCGTCCGTAAATAAACCGAATACTACTAAACACTACTTGTTCCTCATTGCTTATTAACACTACATAAATATGCATAGCTTTGCTTTTTCTGTAAAATGTCCTTGAAAACTTTATATGTGTATACTAGCATGTGGGAATTTATGAAAATTTATATTTTTTATAGCAGCAGATATAGAATATTTTTAAAAATAACTTTTTGAAAATAATGGAGCAAAGATAAAAGCATTTTCCAGAAACTATTACCTTACACCACTCATTTTATGTGTGTTTATAATACGTTCATTAATGAAATTTTATAACATCATATTACTGACCTCCATACTCCATCTATTGATGCCGGTCCTGGTGGTGTAGTGGTAACCATACTTGTCCCCTAAACCCAAGATCGCGGGTTCAATTCCGGTCAGGATTGATGACTTTTAGGGCATTAAAATTCTAGGTGTGGCTTCCTTCAGAAGGTAACTAAAGCCGTGGGTCCCGTGTCGTACATTTACGGCACGTAAAAGAACCTCAAGCCTGAATGAAGAGGCATCGGAGCAAAATTTACCGGCCGTTTCACGCCCTGAATTGGATGGGACGCTGATGACCTGAGATGTTAAAGAGCGCCCGTAAATAAAACAAATCAACAAATCCACGTATTTAGTTATGTTTTTTGTAGTGTGATTTTTTATTATTTCTAAACGTTTTCTTATTATGTATTCTTAAATTGTAAAGTTCCGTTACGAATACTCCTAATTGCATCTTTTGATTTGGCAAGTTTTTTATTGTTTGTTTTTAAATTTTGTTTCATTATTCTGGATCTGCGTTGTCTCATATATAAGAATATATATTGGCATGTGTTTCAAAAGGTAACAAACTAAATATTGAGGAAAGTTGTGAAAAATTACAAGTGTGAAAACAATGTGTAGGCTTTTGTCAATTGCACTTATGTACTTGCCAATTTGTCAATTTTTATTTATGATGAGCTCAATGAATTCTTAGAATCAGCCACTGAGTGACAAGTAGACATTTAATTTATCCCTCTGAAGATGTCCACCATAATGTCGGACAAAACGTCAGAGGTCACCATAAATATAAATCGACCTTTGGACCACGGCCAAAAAGAGCGGGAAAGTTTGTTAATTACAACTAATTAATTGTGATCTACGTTATAAAGCCTACCTTCTTAATAATAATTAATAACTTTTTTTTCTTAATGAAGGTCTTACTGGCTAGGGTTTAGAGAAAAGGGTGCATACACATTTCTCACTTCTCACTTTTTGCTGCAATATTTTTAAATTATTCTTCATAAATTTTTTAAAACATATTAATTTTTGAAATAATATTAGTAATTATCACATATGTATTAGTATCAACATTTTTTGTATTTAATTAATCTAATGTTTATATTTTTATTTTAAAATGAAAATGAATTGGTAAATTCAGGAAAAGTATATGTTCTATACGTTTAGCTAACTCATACATGTTTGCCCTTAGATGCCATTGATTTTCTGAGATCGTTGTAGCACTTTAACTTTGGTTACGCTTTAGTTAATATTTTTTCCTTAAAAAATACGATCTCCCAAATGATTGAAGATACCATTTTCTGAAAAAGGAGGTAACGTAATACTATATTATAAAATTCCTCTATCAAAATAATTTTTGAATATCCCTATATCGAAATAAATTGTGTTAATAGTTTTGATAAATAATGCCCTTTACCCTTTAAGGGAAATATATATTTTTTTAATTGTGTTTAACGCCCGTTTTAGCTGCTGAGGCACCACAAGAGGTGGGTACTAATGATACATGAGATAAAATGGTAAATTCAGAAAGGATTTTTTTTAAAGGGAGGAAGAATTCCAGGCCTAAATTTAGTGTATCTCCCCGGCTTTTGCCATTTATGAGGAATGAGGAAAATTTGGAAAAAAAAAAAAAGCCTTAGGGAGGACGGTCCTGGTGGGAATGAAATCCCAGACCTCCGCTCACGAGCCCGCGCCTTAACGATCTCGGCTACCCGATAAAAGGGAGTATAAAAGGCCTGTCCTTTAATGTTAAATTTACCAACTTCATTTTCCATTTTCTCAAGGACTATCAAAAGTAATAAAATGAAATTTTTACAGAATACAGATACTTGTAATTGAAATTTGCTCATGTATTTTCACTACTATGCCACTAATTTGAAACAAATTATAAGTTTATTTTAATTGTTTCAATTTTTTTTTTCAAAATTAAATTTTTGACGTTGTCCCATTTTGCCCTATCTCTACCATAATAGATCCACATTATCACAATAATTCAAGAATAAGTGATAAATTTCCATAGTGCAGTAAATTTCCGTAAAAAATGGGAAAATTATGCAAAACAAATTTAGTTTTTCATTAATTGCAGCCAACATGTGTATATATATATATATATATATATATATATATATACATACATATACACATATGTCATGTATATATGTCATATATTATGTGTGTGATTGTCATTTTTGGTGCTTAGTACCTAGGTATGATCGATGGAAAATTGAAGAATCTTTTTAATCTTTTTATGGATATAATCGCAATAGCTTCATTCCTTCGGAATTCGCTAAACAGACGATGTACATGATACGGAAAGAGAAAACTAAAATAAAATCTATGTTAGAAACAGGTCACATGCTGAACGGATGGATGGTTCGGGGCACAGGAAGATAATTTTGGTATTTGAGCCTTACTAACGACTTTTGCTGGCGCCTCCAAAAGGAATGAGATGTAGAAGACATCTGATAGCCAGATATACGGGCGGTGACTGCGGTAACACAAATGGGATCGCTTACATATTTCTAAGACATTGGTGAGCCCCCCTAAGTTCTGCGAGATTTTCAGGTCTGCTTCCATTCCAGTTGCCAGGGCAAAAACTTTTCCACAGCGCAAGCAACCGCCACACCGCACCGGACCTCTTCGCTCTGACACGTTCGACCCTGTAACGAAACCAAAAGAATTAAATGATACATAAATGAAAGAGCTGAAAATTTGTGGAATGTAAATATACTTTCAGCATTTGCCTAAGCAACCAGGGGAAACAACAAAAAAACTGAAGGTCAGGATGAGCGGCCCAATGGGAATTGTACCCGAAACCTCTCGAATCGAGTCCCAAACGTGTCTGAGCCACCCTGCTTTGTGGTTTTATGCTATCTTTTATATAACTCCTTGGGAGGTTTCGGTTCTTTAATTTAGATTTTATTCTGTGTATACTTAAATTGTTTTTATTTTCATATAAAGGAAATGCATGGGTTTAGAGATGAGCTTCTGTAACCTGTAAAATGCCCCAATAGCCTGCTTCTGGAATAGCTTCTAGCCATTAAACTTGTATCACCTGCTTGCACGTGGTAGAGTTACTTTATGAGGAAAGGGGGTGACTGTCAAGTTCTTGACGTCATTAAATGGCATAGCTCTTTATAATCGTGTTTGTTAACTTTCTGAGCTAGTTCAAAATCAAACTCGGTTTCCCACAATGAGGTAGAACCACGGGGTGATTATTCTAGCAATGGGATAATAATCTATTAATTATTAATCGAACGAAATAATTTTAATGGTATTTATAGTACAAAAATAATCTTATGCTGTGACTGACAAAGAAACTTAAAAATAAGTTCATTGAGCAATTCTGCTGTTCGGTTTTGGTTTTAACTTTTAAGTTCGAGTTATTAAGAAAACCGATTTTAAAATGAGCTCGCCGCTTGGCTACAGTATTATTGCTACGTGTGTGTTAACTATTAGTCTCCTGCTAATCTTTGAGCCTTTATTTGCTCCCACCTCCCCTACTGTTGTCCATCATAATATGGAAAGCACCTTTCTAACGCGCGATTTTTTCCTTCGCTGGATTGCTCCACGTGCAGTTGTCCGCATTTGGCCGAGTTCTGTAGTTCTCTTCTCGTTCTCACAATTTAAAGCCCGCCAGGGAGCCGGAGGGGAGGTGAGTACCAGTTTAAATCTAACGTTAAATTCTAACCCGTACTTTGAACGTTTAAGTTTCTATCTAATGGATAATTAAGGTTGGTTTTAATACTGTTTAATCCAAAAATGTGATAAACTGTACACCTTTGTACTGAAACTTTTATCTTTACTAAATTTACTCTCAGAATACAAAGATAGTGGACACCTGAAGGAAAATCCCAACTGTTTTCCTACTGTGACTATTATAACCAGACTTTGACATCTTAGTTATTATGTTGGTAGATAGTTATCAAACTGCCAAAAATTCAAGTCCTAGACTTTTCATATATTTTTGATACAATTTTTGCTTTTTTTGAAAACCAAAATTTTGCTTGAAAATTTCATTATTTGAACTTTTGATTTTGTTGTAGTACTCATTAGATAATTTTATGCATCCAAATAGAGACATAACTTTCTTACTTGCATTAAATCATTTTTTAAATTTTAAAACAAAAATAAAATAAGCAAACTTACTGATTAAATGTGTAGAAATGTTAATATACCTAATTAATTGTGTAATTTCATTGAGAATTATTAATAATTAGTGTAAAGTTTGATATTGCATTAGAGAAAAACAACCGTTAAAGAAAAATAGTGATTTTTTTTGACACGCATATCCATTAAAACACTCTCTCACCACGTGTTCCTGCTTCTGAAAAACTTCTTTGTGAATTTTCGTCTACGAGTTTTTCCCCCTCCCTTTTCGTTTTCGAAGCTGCATCTTACATTTTGCTTTAATCTTCCTCGATCCCTTGATATGCGGCTATTTTGTGAGGGTGAAAAGCAGTGCTGGATATTCTGTTTTCTTCTATCTTCATTCATTCCTTGTTGAAGAGCTTCCACAAGAACCAAAAAGTTCACTCCTATTCTTTACCACCAAATGGTTATGTTCTTAAATTCACCAAAACGCACATAAAACGATGTTATATTTACACACTATAAATACCTAGATATATTGTTTTCTCAATATTTTACATAATAGAGTAGCAAAAAACTATTTAGATCAATAAGTTACAGGACACGTAGTTAGGAGTATCATACCTACACACAATATGCATAACTATAATTAATATTTACAAAAAATAACATTATCATGCTTAATATGTTGATAAATACATATGTACAAAAGAATAACACAGTAAAACAACGAAATGAATTAAAATATTTTAAAAAATAAAACAATGTTTTGGAAAACTTTCATAAAAACTATGGTTTCACCTCCTTATAAGTCCCTTCACACAAATTTATCATTTTTTGCAAGTTATATTGGCTATGTACCCATCATTTTCTAAAGTACTTTTTTATACACCAAAAGGTTTTGAATAACAGATATTTAATCATATTTGCAAGGGGCGAGGCTCTTCTCCAGCCTAAAACTTTATGTTAATATTTTATCTGAGGAAAATTTGCTTCTCTCACAAATCTGCTAATATAATGTCGCTTTCGTTCCAGTCTTCTAAGTTATCGCCCTGGTGATAACTGGGTTGGGATGTAGCTCAGAAGTTCATTGGTATGATTTAAAAAGGTGCGATGAAATCATTTGTTGCAGGAGTGAAGGCCTAAGTTCACTGTTTGAATGGGTAATTCTTTATATAGAGTTTCATTGAGGATGTACTATGGCGCATCCGCGATCAGGCGGAGAATCCGGTTCTGGATAGTTTGGATTCTTTTTAGTTGTGAATCGGAAGCCGAACTCCATGTTGCGCAGGCATGTAGCCCGATAGGTCATGTAGATTAGCCTTTTGAAATAAACTGGTAACGGTGATGATCCTTGAAGAAGGTGTTTTAGTTGAGTAATTTTTGTGTCGTAGCCTTTTTATTAAGCTATTAATGTGCTGTCTCCAATTGAGTTTGTTATCCAGTACAATTCCCATATACGACCAGGATTGCTCTATGGGTATTCGTTTCCTTCGAAGGAAATCATTTGATTATTCCTTTTTGTTTTATAACCGAATTGAACTTCTCGAGACTTATAGGGAGTCATTATAATTTGCCATTGTTTGTACCATATGCCCAACTGTGCTATTGTTAGAATATTTTCTTTTGAGAAATCATATATACCGAGGTTGCCAAAAATGTATACACATTTTCACAGTAGATATCTATTTAATATATTTCAAAGTTGGACCGAAAAATAACAGTAATGTGTAGTATTATGTTATGTAAACATATGTGACTCATATTACGTTATGTTAGCGTTGCTACAACAAAATGGAGCCAAGATTATCGTTTGAACAGCGGAAAGCAATTTTGAAGTGGTATTAAAAAACCGAGAATGTTGTTCAAGTTCAAAGGCAATGGAGACGTGTGTACAGAACAGAACCGCCAACGCGAGTGACAATTGCACGCATTCAAGACAGATTTGAAACTCATGGTACTGTATGCGATGTTCACAAGTACAGATCTGGGAGACCTCGCACAGCAACAAGCCCCGCGTCCTCAGCTATGATTTTGGAACGTTTTGAGCACTCACCGCAGAAATTTAAAATACAATGTACACGTGAGACTGGGATTAGCAGAAACAGCGTACATCGTGTTATTAAAACAGTAAAGTTGAAAGTTTTCAACCCAAGACATTTGCATGCATTAAATGAAGATGACCCTAATCGAGTACTGTGAGTGGTTTCGGTGCAAGAGGATGAGGCCTTCTTAGGGAAAGTCGTTTGGTTCGATGAGGCACAATTTAAGCTGAACGGAACTGTTAGCCGGCATAACTGTGAGTACTGGGGTACAAACAATCACATGTTATTTTGGAAAATGTGTTAATTTACCTGGAATTAATGTTTGGAGTGGGTTAATCTAGGGGTCTAATTGGACCATTCTTTTTTTAAGGAAAACACTAACTGTCCCAATGTACCTGAACGTGATACGCACATTCATCTTACCCGCCATTCATATGGAAATGAGGAGTTTTACTTCAAACAGGATGGTGCACCACCACATTACTACTGGGATGTGCGTGCGTACCTTGATGACAACCTTCCAAGGCACTGGATAGGACGAAGAAGTCCGATTGAGTTTCCAGCGTTTTTTCCGGGTCTAATTCAGTTAGACTTCTACCTATGGGGAGCTCTTAAGGGTGTTGTATACCGTAGAAAACCAGCTACACCGGCAGAACTTCGGGAAGAAATTGAAACGGCATGTGCTGCAATGCTGGGGACACTTTCGCAAACGTTGCCCAATCAGTAGTTCAACGTACTCAGAAGTGTATCGACGCCGATGGTGAGTATTTTGAGCGACTGTTGTAGCTGTAAAAGTCTAAGATGTTTAGTGCTGATCATGTTCTGTTTGTGCTAATTCAGTTTTGTTATGTTAACACAGTTTTTTTCTTTGTTTCAAGTGTGTATACCTATTTTGGCACCTTCTGTATATTAGATATACGATAGAATCGGCGGTCATATGCTTCTTTGAGGAACTGCGGCTTTTATGGCACGGATTGGAAACTGGGTATTTTCATTAATCACAGAGAAAGTCTGTTAGAGAGAAATGACTGTTATATTCTAAATAAGGTGTTAGTAAGTAGTGGTTTTAGTTTATACAGCAGTCCAGTGTGCCAAACCTTATCAAATTCCTTGTCAGTATCCAGAAATAGCCCAAGACAAACAGATTTTTCTTCAAATGTA
Source organism: Metallyticus violacea (assembly GCA_030762175.1). Taxonomy (NCBI): domain Eukaryota; kingdom Metazoa; phylum Arthropoda; class Insecta; order Mantodea; family Metallyticidae; genus Metallyticus; species Metallyticus violacea. The sequence continues at coordinate 35,718,405 of CM060844.1, forward strand.
TCTAATATGACATGAACTACACGATGAAGTTGCTAAGGACAAAAAAGTGATGATCGGAAGCCGAACTGAGTATTTGGTGTTATGGATTTCGTTGCCTACAAGAGATGAGGATGGAGTAGACGTTCAAAAATCTTTGAAAGCAAAGGGAGCAAACTGATTGATCGGTAACTATGAGCGTCGTCTTTAGTTGGTTTGTAAATCATTACAATATATTCAAGTTGGAAAATAACCTAGACGAAATCATTCATAGTAATAAAAGAATTGCCAGCAGAAGGTGCAGCAACAAAAAGAAATCACAGAATTCAAACCCAGCTGCCAATGCAACGTGTGCTACTTGCTTCCACCCTAGGATAATGTCTTTTTATCGCTGTGGTTTACCCGTAATGTGTATGTGAAGGGTTGGTGTAGAAGAGGGTTGCAGAGTGTACGCGCATGAGCATCAAAGAGCCACACCTTTTTTTAGGTGGAGCATTTCCCCTCTGTGACGAGCATTCTATACACATAACTTTTTTGAACGGTACGCGAGCAATACTCTGGCGTGAAATTGTTGCTAACCCTAATTCGTCGTAAAAGCTAACGTGCTCATCACGTGAACTCGCATGCTTTCCGTACAGCGTTTATATTACACACATTCGCGAGTTTTGTATCAAGTTTTTGTCTATGTGATTTAATCGCAAATTTTTACTCTTGTCTAAATTCACGCAAGAGTTAAGCGTAGCGCGATAATTGAGAACAGGGCAGGGTAGGGCAGTTATTGAGTTTGGGGCCGCGGAATTCAGGATTGCCAACCGGAATCATTGGTACACTTTTGATATTCCCGTCGTAACCCACTCACAAAAACACCAATTCATTCATCTTTTGTTTTTTTATTTAAATGCTTCTCATCTCGTTCTGCTTTTTACTTTTTTCTATTATGATTCGCTTCTCTCGCTTTTTCCTTATATTTTCACATTATTCCATTGTTCTAACCATCCTAGCCTGTCACCCTCAATCCCTCTCTTTCACGCGTTTACAAGAAGAGTTACTATGCATATATATACATACACCGACTCCCATTCAAAATGGCCTCCATTTGTTCAATTCCAAAACACACAAACAAAAACGAAAGAAAAAAGAAATCCTGCCGCCAGCGCCGCGCCGCGGAACGGTAGAGTTAATTCGCTCCCTACTGCCATTCAACTGTTTTTACATGGCGGCCGGGTGCGGACAGACAATGGAGAATCGCTTAACTTCACTCGACTGACTTGTCTCTTGTCTTCTGCTGTTTTTGAAGCTGCTGAGTTTATTATCGATTATCTGACCTTATCTATCCAGACATCACTGTGTGCCTTTTCATTTGCTTCGTTTTTGCTCCTCCTCTTTACTTTACCTTACTACGGTAAACTGATAACATGAAATGAGGGCGGAAGTTGAGTGTCATGAAGCTCTTGAAACTATTAATCTACCTCGTGGAATGTATCATGTTCCGTACACAAAGGGTTGTATTACAAGTGTTACATTGTGTTCTATGTAGTAACAAATTTTCCTACAATCTTCCCAATGTTTCTTTCTGTTTATTTTCTTTTTCTTTTTCACATTACTACTTAAAATATTCTCAAAGTATATGGTCAGCTTTTCTTATGAACTTTGTCAAGCTAATTAGCATCTACATAACATAATATTGTCGCAACCCCCTCTGACTCACTTGTCTGTAATGTCATTTATCTATAACTTTGTAGCAAACTGGAGCCCTAACTAGGAGCATAATAATCTAAAAACGTCTTGACTTTAAGGTAACCAGGAAGTGTAAATCTAACAAATAATGCAAAGCATACGTTTTGCATTATGTCTAAGAAAGTTTAAAAGCTATCAATATTGAATTTTTGTGAGATGTTAAGAAAACTTAACCAAAGATGCTCTGTAAACTTCAATTCTCTAGTGCACATAAAAATATTTTTAAAATTTTCTAAACAAAAATAAATCCTATTTAAAATTTTGAAATAAATTTACATTTTCCTCAGGATTGGCTGGACCAAGATTGTTGAAAATTTGCACATAATGTATGCAAATATGAACTGTGGTAATTAGAAGTATTTAAATATCACTATTAGTTGATAACACTCCATATCAGTAAGGAGTGAAACATTTAAATTTTTTTTCCCCAAAATTTAAAATTAATTTATTTTCAAGCAACTAGTATAGATATATTATTCTAGTTCCCAGGACAGCATTAGTCTGCAGTTTATGTAAAAAAAATAAAATAAAATAAAATTTAAAAAATAACCATTCCAATTCCACCAATAGTTTATAAGAAAGGTGCACGATTATGACACACTGTTTTTTAATTATTTATTATAATTTTAGTTTTAACAATATTTTACTTTGTTTAAAAATTAAAAAAAATACTTTTGTGTGCAATGAAATTTACAGAGCATCTTTAGTTAAGTTTTTTTTTTAATATCTCTCCAAAAGTTCATATTGATAGCTTTAAAACTTTCTAGATAGTTAAAATGTATATTGCTAGATTTACACTTCCTGGTACCTTAAAACGGGTTCATATTGGGGAAATATGAGACTTAGACATGCACTGAAAACACAAATATTATTTAGATATTAATAAGGTAGTCTTTAAAATGAATATTTGCCATTTGCATTCATGATGGACCTTAACTAAGATGGATTCGCAAGAGAGATGATAGTGCAATCTCTTACCTCGTCTTTTTCCTCTCTGTTCTCTACTTTAGACCGTGAAACACACTTTCTCTTCTACTTCATTTGGCGCATGAGCAAACTCTAATTATGTATCTTTCTTGAACCGTCATTTCTGAGTCTTAATGTGTTTCCCACATTGTTGTTCCCCTATATATCACTATAACGTTTGTACAGAAGGCTTTTGAACACAGAACATGCCAAGTTTTGCATTAGTGGATAAGCGGAAGGAATGCGAACTGGCGCGATGGCGCATACGAACGGAAGAAAACACTTATTCTTACCCGTAGCGAAATTCTGGAGCGGCTAGAGCTGCAGTTTCAAGCGATAGCGGAGAAAGCCGAAGGTAGTGAACTTCCACAGATATGGTTAGATAATAATGCTCTCACGCACAACGGAATGATAGCTCAGACGGTTAGAGCGTGTGTGAATGAAGTTGTGTTTAACGCCCGTTTTTACTATTGAGGCACCACAGGCGGTGGACACTGATGGTACATGAGATGAAATGATATATTTGGATAGGATTTTTTAGGGAAGGAAACGTTCCAGGCCTAAGTTTAGGGTACCTCCCCGGCATTTGCCATTCATGAGAACTTAGAAAAACCTCAATCAGGGAGGACGGTCCTTGTGGGATTCGAGCCCTAGACTTCCCGCGCAAGAGTTTGCTCCTTAATGACCTGAGCCACCCGTGGCGGTTGTTAGAGCGTCATATATAGCTGTGAAAGTAGTGATTTAGAATTCTCACATACTGGTGCCTTTTTTGCCGGAGTTAAAGGAGATTTGCCTCCATTACAATGATTTACTAGTTAACATAGTACCAGGGCACAAAGTGCGCTATAAATTGAAATTTATCACTTTTTCTGCTGGAATCAAAGGAGATTTGTCACCATTACAGTTATTTGCCTGCCCCTTTCAATTTATATTTATAAAGAGGAGGTGAGCGTAGGCCGCCAGGCCGTAGCGAGCCGCGGCAAACCTCTGGGTTTACCGATTTCTAGGATTTTCACAAGGTTGCATTAAGGTTAGTATGTGTGTGTGTATTAATTAATTGCGAATTCCAATAAGACAACGCATTGTAAAAATTAAAGTAATTTATCCGCCCCTATGAACTTGTATTTACGAAAAGGAGCAAACCCCTGGGTCCAGTGGTTTCTAGGAAGTACCGACTAACATTGCTCCATTTTGTTTTACTTTCTGTGTTGTAAATGCTCCTTATCTTCACCCCAAGAGCAAATTAAGAGAGAATGTTTTCCAGTTTTCTTATGCTTGATCATTTTTTTAAAATTCTTTAGCGAATTAATGATGCAAACTTCTGTAACTGTCTATTAATGCCAACCTGCAGTTTACATATGTCGTCTTCGTGTATTCTGCACGTACAGAAGAGAGTGTATGTATTGGTGCTGGGACATGTCCTTATTCTGACATAGGGGTTTCAGTTTGCGTGCAAGCAATGAGCAGGAATAGAATAGTTGCTTGTTTTATGCATCAGACTGCAACCTAAACAAGGCAGTGTTAGTTATGCAGTACCGGATCACGCAAGCAGAGAGAAACACCATCTCAAGTTCCACCGGAATTGTTGCAAACGTGAAGCGGACAAACAACTCCCTTATCTTTGTTAATTAAAACGTAGTACTTCCTTTCTGATAAAAACGCAAATTACAGGAGACTCTTTTTTTCGCTTTTGGCTAATGTAGTGTATCGATTTTATACATTCAGCGAGTTTGATGGTAAATCCCGTGTGACAAATACTGCTAAAAATAGCGATGGTTACTTTTGATGAAAGGCATAGGCTTATTTCAACCTCTAAGATTGAGCATTTTACTCGAATATTTCCTCAAGCCACTTTGCTATCTCCATTGTGCTGACTAAATTTTCAGCGTATTGAGTTTTCTTTTGAAAGAGAGATACCAATCATTTGCAGCTCAGTAAGATAAAATATTTATAAAGATATGATAAGTTTAAATTTATAGATTGACTCTTGTAAAAGCAGGGTAAGAAATAAGACCAAAAGGAAGAAAATATTTGCAGTCACACTTGAGAAAATGCTAATATTATTCTCTTATGAATATCAAAGCACAGGCTTACTTTACTTTACTTTTATGGTCCTAGGTTGTTCTAAATGTTATTTTCTGAACACTTTATGGTTATTATAGAGAATGTACACCGAGGAAAGCAAGCAAAATTCAAAAAAAAAGTTTAGGTATTTTTAATTTTGTGAATTATTATATGTGAAGTGTTATAATTCTATGCTTTTTTAGCATTAAATACATTTGCAAACATTTTGCATGCACTCATGTATTCAGATATCACTTTGGGTCTATAATTTTCTTTATTGTATGAGCAACACTAAATGGAAGTTAATCACATTTCATAACGATGTCTCATTTTTACCTATAGGGTAACACAAATTAACACACCTGCATTGGGGACATAACGACACACCTTTCACCACTCAGTGCCACTCTCAGAAGCAGATGTTTACTTCTCTGGCTTGTATCACAGCTTGCTACCTTACGGGCATGCTGCGGATCAAGGTCCTTAGGTTTTCTTATGGTATGGTCTTCCATTACTCACGCAAAGGCTCCCGAAGTTCATTGATGTTCTCAAGAAACGCTGACTTTTCCCCATCGTGTTCCAAACTGGTCAGTGGGGTTGAGGTCAGGGATTCGTACTGGCCAAATTAGCACCTGAATCCCCAACGCATGCAAGTACTGTGTCACAATCTGGACCACATTTGGGCTTTCGTTGTCATGCATGAAGCGGAAATCATTGCCAACACATGGAGTATAGGGGATAACATACTTCTGAAGAATTTCCTTAATGCATCGGTTTGCATTCAGAGCCTCGTTCCCTTCAAAAACCAAATCCTTCTTGGCTTCTGCACCATGACGAAATCTCCCCTGAAAGTCATCGTCAATGTTAACGTGCAAGGAAAAAATACCTTCTTTCCAGTTCTCCTCCATACTCTTTTCTTGCCATCAGGCAATATTAGGTTGACTCTGGACTCATCCTTGAACAGGATAGCTTTCCATCATTCCTCAGTTTATTCCAGATGTTGATGATCTAAGACAAGGAGTTCTTGCCGATGTTGCTGGGTAAGCAAGGGACCTCTGGCTGGTCATCTAGAGCTGAACTGTGCTTCTTCAATCTCCTCGTTCTCACGCTGACATTGAATTTTGAGCCATTTTGATCTTCTTGTTCTGTGACGATCACCAAAATTTGCAACCGCAGAAGTTGATCATCTCTGGAAGATGTCACCCTTCTGCGATCAGATCCAGGTCTTCAGCAGTAGATACTAAACCTTCGGTTCTTTGTATAGTATAGACATTGACTCCTTGGCAACATAGCCCATGCTTCGTCCATCTTCCAATAGGGCAACTGCTTTAGCAACTCCTCTCGTCTTAAGGGCTACTTTAACTCATAAAATGACGTGTTAAACCCGTTGAAATACCTCAGCAATGGAATAAAATTGATGTAACAACAATGCAATTAGACATTTCAATTGGCCCAGTAGTAAAATGTGATCAAATTTCATTCATTTTCATGGAACTGCAACAACTCTCATATAATAATGTGTAAAATTAAAAAAAAAATGTTAGCTGTGGCGGTCCCCCCCTCCTCTCAGTGTCCTTCCTAAAAACTATTATACGAATTAATGACTATAAAAAAGACAAGGTTAAAATTTCTCGGTTCTTGCGAAAATGCAAATGAAGAAGACGTATTATTATTACTTCCAAACTGTAATAGGAATGCTGGTGTAAGGTGTGGAACAATGAAAATGCTCTGTTTGTGAGAGAGCTAAGAAACGTATACAGCATAATACACAGTTCTTGTGCTGTACCAAATTTATGTCTGTTGCATTAATCCCGTGCAAGACGTGGCTGGCATTATTGAGCCGGCGCGTCTCTCCCTCAAACCAACATTTTTGTTTTAGGGCCCCACTCCAGCAAATTCCCATCCATCTCATTCAGTCCCAAACGCTCTACTTGGGGGCGACGTGAAAGAAAATACATGTAATCTGTCGCTGTACCCAAGGTGGCCAGGCAGCCTGTTTTGCACGCTACAACTTTTACTTTTGCAGGCCCTATTCATCATCCGGAACAAGCGATCCGGTCGATAGCACCGCGGTTAACTTACGTGTTTTGTGACGCCGATTTATTTCTTTTCGATAAAAAATAATGTTTGCAAGTGGTGTAATGGACCTTCCTGAAATCGATGTTAGAAGTGCCTTAGCACGAAAGAAACGCACTTTCTCTCATAAAGAGGGTTGATCTGAGGGGTTCTGAGGGCCGTAAACGAGTTTACAAACTACATTTCGTTTAGTCCAATAATAACTCCAGAACTGAATACCCACTGCAGTCCGAACATCGTTTCCTTACAGTGTAAACAAAAGTCTGTTATGCTTAGATTAAAGTATAGATGCCTATCTTATTTGCAAAAGCTTGAAACTTCTTGTAATGTTTGTAGGTTAGCTCAGCGAAGATTCCGGGTTCGAGTGCTGTAGGTTGATGATATGCGATGTAGAGTGGTAGAAGTTCTCTCTGTAAAGGTTTCTCTCAGGCGTCTATAGAGGAAGCGGCCGTTTTGGTGAGCTCTCTGGCTCCTTGTCTGCGCAATCTTGAACCCCATCTGATGCCTCAACTCTTCGTATCCCTCATTGCTTTAGGATACTAATAGCTCTAGTTGCGCTTCCGTGCCTGAAACCCTCCACGAGAATTGTTCAAGCAGTTTCCGACCATACGCCGGATTGGAGATGCTCAATCCGTGATCTATTTCACAGCAGTCTCTGAGTAACTCCACGCACTTAGCCCAGTGAAAGTGTTTCTGGAAAATTGGATGAAGAGACCGTCATGTTACGCTTGATATTATCGTGGACTTGCCCATACACGCAGGGCTGAAATCAGCAAGACTGCTAGTACAACTCCTGCTGCAGGCTGCAGTCCGAGCCACAGCGGAAGTACTGTTTGCGTGTGAATGTTAGAAGTACTTTTTTTGTTATAAATGTAATCTATGCATTGTCCTCCGCAGCTATTAAATATAAATTGATAGAGCATTGTTAGGCGAATAAAATATTGTAACGGTGGGAAATCGGCTCTTATTCGAATTATTAATTCACATATATACACACTCGCACTAAACCTAACGCTAACCTTGGGTAAATCCTAGCAACCGATGGACCCAGTGGTTTTTGTCGGCTCGCTACGGCCTGAGGGCCTACGCTCGCCTCCTTTTCGTAAATATAAATTGATAGGGTTGGGTAAATCACTGTAACGAGGGCATTGTTATAGGGTAAAATATTGTAACGTTGGGAAATCTGGTCTTATTCGAATTCGCAATTAATTCATATATATACACACACAATAACCCTAACTTCAGGTAATTGCTGGAAACCGGTGGACCAAATGGTTTGTCCCTTACCCTGAATATAAATTGATAGGGGCGGGTAAATCATTGTAATGGTGCCAAATCTCTTTTGATTGCAGCAGAAAAAGTATTCGTGAATATCAATTAATAGCGCATTCTGTGTGTGGTACTATGTTACCGAGTAAATCATTGTAATGGTGATAAATTTCCTTTAACTCCTAAAGGGGGGAAAATTGTGGATGTGAAGATTCGAAACCACTATCTTCACAGCTAAAGCATGACGCTTCAACAGTCTGAGCTATCATGCCTTTGTACTTGAAAGTCATGTTATCTAGCTATATTTGTGCAAGTTCATACCTCTGGCTCTCTCCGCTGTCGCCCGGGGCTCGGGACTGCAGCCTGCCGTAAAATTGCACTGGCAGTCCTAGTGATTCCCGCCCTGCGTGTATGAATAATAACTCTGACTGTCAAAAAGTATTGATTTCAGAGTTATAGATTACTTCCACGTCTCATAATAACCAATGATTTCTGTGTTCAAATTTCGTGATCTTGCAGCTTGTCTGTGTAGCTTCAAGGTGGAATTGTTTTTTTTTACCTTGCGGCTGTTAGTACTTCATTCAAAGACGAAGAAAATGTTCCTGATTCATGTAACGATGTAACGCTAAGCACATTTGTATACCCGTTACACCTCAGCTTCTAACATGTTGACTATTTCTTCTGCTAAGTTGTCATGCAGTTCATCCATTGTTCATGAAATGGATTTATGTACTCTGTCCCTTAAAGTAATAGGATTCTTAATACAAATATACAATTGTTGCAATTTTGTAAGCCAAGCTTACGGTAATTACATTTAAATCATTTTTTTCGTGAAATAGCCCTAGTAAATGTCATTGAGGTTCTAAACTGCAGTATATTTTAGATACATCTGCCTTTAATATAAATACGAAATATTTTTAATTTATTCAAACATTTTGTTTTTACTTAAGAATTTTGAACATGTTTCCTAAGAATTTAGTGACAATTAACTAGAGGATTTTTCAGGGTTCTAGGCGTTATCTATTCGCAATATTTTAAAGCAGTAAATATAAATATAAGAAATCAAATGTTGAAATAAAGGGGTGATTTAAAATCTAATTAAGTTGTAATATCACTTTCTATATTGTTCAGTATCAAGTTCTTATATTAATTAGTTATACGTTTTTTACTTTTAATATAAATAGAGCAGTGTCTTGTGCAACTGTTTGGCTCAAGAAATGTGAAGAAAATAGTCACCGCAGCACCTCTGCTCTCCCAACTGAATCATAACAAACAAAAGTTTCCAAGATGGCAGCAATGCTGCAGTGTGCGACAGGAAAAGAGTACACTGGCGTAAACTACACCATATCACTTTATGCTCTGTGCAGAACGACTAAGGAAACGGAAGAAACTGTTATTAGTTCTCTTACAGCGAGCTTCACGGCAGCCATTTCAATACATCGAACTTCGGCAATTTTATCGAGATGACATGGTTCTGCTTTCTTTTCCATCGTCACAAAGAAGAAACTGAAAGAAGACTATCGCAATGCGAGAGCACATGTTCATTGCAATAACAGAGAGATGCTGTTGTTATAAAATCTTTATTTAGCAACTTTCCAACTCTCTTTGAGCAGGTAACAGGTGGTGTTTCATTTCTTGTAGCTATAATGTTTCGAAACAGAGAAAGAGCTGTCTTAGATTTCTTTTTAGTAATCTTCTTGTTCTTAAAACTATTTCAGAAGTTAAGTACATTTTAATTAAAATTAAATATGTTTTATTGAAAAGCACAAACACTTTCCTTTATATTTTTCAAGATTTTTCTTTATTAAAATAGAAAAAAATTGTGCAATCATTATTATTCTGATATCCGAATAACAAAACCAATTGTAGGTTATTGGCATTAAATTAGGTATGCACAACTTGTGTGTGCAGATATTAGAAACCGCCACGGGTGGTCGAGGTCGTTTAGGGGCGAATTCGTGAGCGGGAAGTTTGGAGCTCGAATCCCACCAGGATCGTCCTCCCTGACTGAGGTTTTTCCCAGGTTTTCCTCTGTCCTTATAAATGGTAAATGCCAAGGAGGTACCCTAAATTTAGGCCTGGAAAGTTTCCTTCCTTTAAAAAGCATTTTCCAATCTCATGTATCATCAGTGTTCACCGCCTGTGGTATTTAGTAGTAAAAACGGGCGTTAAACACCATTCAACAGGTATTAGAAAAAGAAAAAGTGTACAAAAATTGGGAAAATATGGTAGAATAACTGGTTAAACGTAAAAACTTAATTATTATTCATCTTTTTATAAACAATTTTAAAGAAAATTTCAATTCAGACGCAGAAATTTAATAATAATTGCAATTAGCTTTCGAGTAGATAAAAGATGCATTTTAAAGTGACTTCTGTGAAAGAATGGGAGCTAGATGTGCCGGATTTAAAAACCCCTTAAAAGGTGGAATTTGTTTGTAGAATTTTATATATCTATAACACAGAAAACCAATGAATCGGATATTCTGCCATTCTATGAATTAGTGTGGTTATCTTAAGAGGCTTATGAAAGGTCTATCCTTGTAGCTTTAAATTTGCATAGTGTGATAATGTTTCAACAGGCGTCACGCCTACCATATGATTCATTCACTATCGTATCTGCAATAAATATTGGGAAAAACAGTTCCTTGCAGTGACTTAACATGTTTTATAGGAAAACGTTGAGGCAGTGCAGATCAAAGAGAAGTTGGATGAACATCAGCGAGATTCTGCGCAAGCGTTGAAGTTCTGAATAATAAGTTTAAACGTGGCCTACATGTATCGAAGATAAAGCGCACTCCGAACGTTCAGTTAAAGTATTTACGAAAGATATAGTGGAAGACAGCGAAACAGCTGTGAACTGAACGAGTGTACAGTATCGTGCAAAAACATTACATAATGAAAACTGCACCCAATGAGTACAGCGAGTGTTGACTATGAATAGGAGAAACTGTTTCATTGTTGTGTTAGGTGATGTTTAATTGTGATTCTGCGTAAGTTGTGGAAAACTTGGATCGATGTGAAGTGAAAGAGGTGGACAAATACAGCAGCGCTTGTCAAATGGGAAACGTTTTTTAGGTACCATTAATAAAACATTTCCAAGTAGTTACAAATGGATATAAAACAATGAACACTATAATTTAATGATGTTGCCTGGCCAACCTCGTCTGACGGCTGCAGACTAATTTTTAGGGATATTTGCAAAGTAGTAGCAGTAGTAGTATTTATTATTCAGTTAAACTAAGTATATATGTATAGGTTGCAAGAACTTTCATGCTCTTGTAAACTTCGTTAAAACAACGGCATTAATGTCAACGCACTGAAACATATACACACGAAACAGACGGGCATACAATAATTCTGATATTCATATAAAAAGTTATGTGTACTGGGACAGGCCACTGACCATCATGCGGTTAAAAGGAAACATAAATTAGGGACATTGATAATGTTTTATTGCAGCAAGTTATGTTAAACTTTCCGAGCCGATTACACCTGTGTTCGTTCGTTGTCATGGAGTCCATTTAACATATGCCTTGAAATTTTGTTTTTATTTAATTCTGTACGAGTGCCCCCCCCCAAATAGTTCTGATAACATCATATTCCATTGAGTCATCGTTTGTTATTTGTGTTTTCTTTTAAAATCTCGCTACGAAAGACAGTGGTTAATAAATTTATTTATGAGCTAATGCGGTTTTTCCAAAAGTAGAAGTCTAGAAGAGGAAAGGGTGCTAGGTTTTCTAGCAAAAGCAATAAAGGACACTGGGCTCTCTGAAAGACTCCCTGGAAACGTTACGAGGACCCCTTATGTGTTTATTAGCCGGTTTCAAAAGAGCACGCAGAAAAGTCGTCGGTGGAATTGCAGTGAACTGCCAGTTCGACTCGGTTGTGACGCCTGACGTGCCAGAAAACGTATTGAATATTCGACAGATAGACAGCGATACATGTATGTATGCACGCATGCATATCCATGAGGAGGCATCCCTCCCCACCTGTTCTGTATTCAGACCAGTTCCTATTCCAATTTCAAACTCGACACGACTGGAGAAGTGCCGGCAATGTTAACTCTATCCTTTCGTTATTCCGTCTTGACACGGGCCTTCCCTCTGCAAACCAAGAAGGGTGCAAGTTTCCTGCAAGAGCGAACGTAGTGATCCGGGGCTTCCTGCCTTCTGCTAATCGTAGTAAAGTAAATATCTCATAGGAGCAAACAAAAATATTACATAATAAAATTAGGTTCCTTTAAACTGCCTTGAAATGTATACTTTATGCCGAGTAAATGATAATATTTGGACAACGTTTAAGCAAATATTTAGAATCTTAAAATTTCTATGGAATCGTCCATTGTAATTCGATTTTTATAATATGAGAAAATTACTCTCCTTTATTTATTAATAACCTATCTTAAAAAACAATTATCTAGAAATTTAAAACGTTAATATATATTCCCTACTTTTTCTTCCATATTTAATTATTCCAAACGTTTCTTCCAATGGCGCCATAAACTTTTTTCAGATTATTTTGCTTGTATTTTATATAATGGAGTAAGATTTTTGCAATAATTTTGACCTACTATATTATTTCTTACTGTGTGTAAATTCAAATGTTCCGGAATTGGAACTGGTGGTTTAGTGGTAACCTCGTACACCCAAGATCGATGGATTTTTGCGGGCGTAAAATTCCTAAGTATGGCTTCCTTCGAAATGGAAGTAAAGCCTGGGTCCCGTGTCGTACATTTACGGCACGAAAAATAACCTCAAGCCTGAAACAGAGGCCTCTGAGCAAAATTTGTCGGCCGTTTCACGCCCTGAGTTGAATGGGACGCTGATGACCTGAGATGTTAAAGAGCGTCCTTAAATAAATGAAAAAAATGATGTTCATATGTTTCAATAAAACAAAAACATGTTACTATTTAAAAATAATTTTAATGTACATAATCAGCAATAAACAATTGAAAGTTGCATTGATTTTCAGTGGCTTTGAAATTAAATTAAAATTTTTTTTGTATTAAAAACAAATAACACAAACGTTTTGTGAAGGTTATTATAGAGCGCTCTTACATAGCAAATATAATTCTCACACACGTCATAGAAGATTAATATTGCACATTTGCTATCTTCACGACAACGATTTTGTTAAATATAAAATATATGCAATGTTATTAATACAGTTTGTATGTTGAATTAATTTTTCCTTTTATTTTAAAACAATATAGAGAAAATTAAACGCAAGAGAGTTTTTAAACTTTGGCTTTCAGTTATACCTAATGATCCGAATTCACTAATTTTCATAAGCTATTTTTTTATTTTATTTAAATAGTATAAACCGCGTTTTGTTGTGAAAAAACAAATGTTGGTGTCGCTAGAGCGATTTTTAAATTTTGGGTTTCAGGTAATAATTCACTCATAATAATCTGACTTCACAGATTTTTGGAAAATAGTTTTATTAATTCATTTTAATGTTTTATACCGAATAATGTTGAGAAAAATAAAAAATTGCGGCTCCTAGAGCGATTTTTATATTTTCGCTTTAGCTTAACCCCCATTCCCAGTATTCCAATTTTGCTGGTTAACGAAATTCGATGAATCGTTTGTTAGTTATTGGGTTGTATGTTGAGTTCGTTGGTAAAAACAAATATTGAGGCCACTAGAATGTAAACAGACATGTATAATTTTCGGTGCCTTGTAGGTAGGATCGATGGAAATTTGAAGACATTTTTAAAAAATCTTTTCATGGATACAATCGCAATAGCTGCATTCCTTCGGAATTTGCTAAAAAGCTGTTAGCAAAGGTTCAACGTAGTTTACATGAAATGCTTGTATGTTGAACATCAAGGAGTCTCAAACTTTAAATATAGAACATATTTATTAATGACGCTTCTTTGTAATTGCAGCAAGGGAACCATTGCTTGAGCTCTTAATTTGTAACAGTTGCGAATCGTACGTTGGTAACAGTGAAGGTCGGATGTGCTTGTTTACTATGCAGTAGGTAATTGGAGATGGGTGCAGTGAGCCGATATGCTGGAAAGTGAAAGTGTTGAACGTTGTATGCATAATAATTGCTCTAAATGGTTCTGTAATATTGTGTTATGGTGGACAATAGCAAAAGTCAGTGCTGTAACAACGAAGAAACGTGCTTTTGACAGTGAATTTCGGAACTTAGAGAATCAGGTAACAAATTAGACAATTTTCTTATTACACCTACATTGAAACAATGAGCTCTAAGAAATAATAAAGTTTCTGGTGTCATGTTGGGTTTTTTTTTTAAATAAATAAGTAATTTCATATGGGGTTACACGTATAGGACTAAACGTATATTGATGTTATTTTATATTAATCTGATGTGAGGCATTTTCAGTAACATCTAATCGACGTAAACTAATTATTTACAACAGCTACTTCAATTTACTGAGATGGTAGTAAAACCTAGCTGAGCCATTTAATTCTTGCTTTACTTTTTAGTGAATAAAACTTTGAGTGAAATGGTAATTTGCTTTTCGACATTTGATATTTATACTTAGATCACTGCATGAGCGTTCAGGATTTTAGGACTAGTGCAACAGTTCGTAGTGATTTATATTTTATTGATGCTGGATTAAATAGTTATATGTCCGCATTTCCTGGATGGTAGAAATTTTCATGTCATGACTCTTTTTTTCGTATTTTGAAAACATAAATTATAGCCGAGATAGTTGTAACACGGTGTTTTATACATAATGGTGTAATTAATGCTCTGATAGATTGTAAACTTTGTTGTAATTTGTATTAAATAAGAAAGCTCTAGCTTTTGTTATGACGTGAAAAATGACACAATAAAGAGGATCATTTACATGCTGCTCACGTATGGTAGACGAACAAATTTACTAAAATACATCCATAAAGGTAGCTCCACAGTGCAAGTGTGTAACAAACTACCTTGCAATGATATAATTCACAAAAGTGCAAACTTTCGAAGAAAAATGTATACATTTTTAAGCACTCACGCTTCTAATAATATAAGTGAGTATTTTATTGTTATTAGTCGATATTTCTTAAGTATGGTGCAGGATTTTGTATTAAGTAATGGTTTTAAAGCTGCATGACATATTTATTATAAAAGCGATTTTTTTATTGTATTCCTGTGTTATGTATTTGAACGCTTTATAGTTATATAACGTATTCATGTCTTTAAACTTCTTTCACAAAAGAATGTAAGAAGAACCTTCCACAAGTACCTTCGGTTTCATGGTCTGCTTGTTCTGGAAGTTTCGTTAAAAAGGGCAAAAATGACTGAAGGAGGTTACGTCCTTTTAGTTTGTTTCCTTTTACCTACTGTAAGGAGAAATGCGTGTTACGTTAACTATGTTGTGGAATGATATTCCTTTTGGTGAGAGGTTTCAGTCAAACATATTTAAGACGATGACAGAGTGCAGGCCAATGGATACGACCATGCTTTTGACGGGAGGGGAATTTTTTGCAGTATCCTTTGTAATAATGAGATAATTTAAAGAATTTTAGTTAGCTCTCTTTCTATCCAATTTTTATAATTCCATCTGTAGGTAATTATTTAAAATGTGTATACTATAACGTTATGAAAATATTTAAATTTATGCACTTGTATGTATTTACTGTGTCATTTACGATTTGGGCGACTGAAATCTAGGGTGAAAAAAATTAGTTTTATAAAGTTGATTTTTGACATTTACTGTTTATGTCAGCCAAAGCTGGAGTGTTGAGGCATTTTGATCGCTGCCGGTGATCTGTTTTCTAATTGGTGCTAAGCTTAACATAATACCCATAGTTCATTTCTGGACGGTGATTGGTTACGGCACATTTTATTTCTTGTATTTCTAGCTTTTTCTTTTCTTGTCAGTTGGCGGTGTGCTTGTTGTTTAAATTGTATTCCATTCTTTTCTGTGCTATTTTCTTCTTATTGCTATCTCGTCATAAACATTGTAGGAGGAGTAGCTAATTAGCTCAAGAAAAGTTTGTACTGAGATTCTTTTATGAGGAAGGTTGCCTAGCATATGTACGATGACAGTGTGGAGTTTGATGAAGGCAGCCGTGTTGTTAAAGTGGATCCTTAGGAATATTGAGGTAATGTATGGAAGTGACGATCTTTAAGACGCGTTTAACGCTTGTCGGCTGTTGATTCAAAAAAGGTGGTTTTGATTCCAGTTAAAGAAAATTTAAATTTTATTTTGAAAAATATGGTGCTGCTCTTATAATACTTTCCTTATTCAGTTAGTTTCTAGAGCATTCCGTGAGTTCGTAATATAGTCATAAAGATCTCTAAAATAAAATTTGTCGTTTACAAGGATTGCAATAATATACATTATTAGATTTATAAAAAACAGCATATGTATATATTTGTTTACGATAAAATTAAAAATAAAAGTAAATCTTAGCTAAAATAACAGACAAAACACCCAAACAGTTACACAAATTTCGCTACATACATATACATGATATATAACCATTGCACTATTTTGGAATTACTATAATGTATAGTTACTCATATATTCCTTTATAGAATTTGTATAGGTTATTTTAATATCAGATTTGAAGGATTTGCCATTCTTTATTAAGCCTTTTAGATTGGGAGAAGAGCATTTTATATTACATTTTTGATAATTATTGAAAGTGATCTATATAAGATTTGCTTTTTGTCTAGTATTTTTGTCATGTATATTTTGGTTTTGTACACTTTTTCCCTTATTTCTTATCTAAAAGTTCATGAGAGATAATATATATTCACATGTAAGAGTTAAAATTACCTAAAGAGGTTTCTACATGAATCTGTGTATAGCGATTGTTCATATGACCCTTTTTTGTAATAGGAAGGCTCATTTTAACTCCCCAAAATATAAGACTATATTCCATTATTGAGTTGAAATATGCAAAATAAACTAAACTAACTTTAAAGCCTAAACTAATTTTAAAATCTCGATTAAATACAAAGTTAATAACAAATGCATTGCATAGCATTAACTTCTAAGTTAGGAACGATTCAATTGATGTACACTGTTAGACTGTCCTATCTGTAATGGGGAATCTGGAGGTCTGTGAGTAATGCGTTTCATAACATTTGTTTTATTTAGATTTAGAAACAATTTGATTGTTTTAAACCACATACACAAAGAACTCAGAATTAGATTTACCTAATTACACAATCATTAAAGCTGTTTTCATTTTCCATTTATCAGTATGCTTGTGTCATCTGCAAATAGAACAGTATTTCCTACAATTCCATGTTTAATTTATTCCCCCCCTAGATGCATTGTTTTTATTTAAAAAGGTGACTATTTGTACCTTTTGTTCCCTTTTGTCAAGGTAGTATGTAAATAATTTTAAATGTTTTTTTTATTACGTAGAAAACTAATTTATCTAACAGAATTCCATGATTGACACAATCGAAAGTTTTTGCTAAATCACGAAATATTCATTCAATAAATACAGTTAAACATTCATTAGTTCATTTAAATATTTCATTTTCTGCTGAAATTCAAAATTCCTTCCTAAAATCAAACTGATTATTAACTAGAATATTGTTATTTTCAAGGTAATGCCTATTGTGCATTACTTTCTCAAACACCTTAGAAAAAGTAGATGAAATACCCATTTGTCTATAATTAGACAAATTATAGACTACTTTTATTCCTTTTCGAACAGAAACTGCACTTCCTTTCGGGAATAGCACCATATAGACTCATTAGATAGTTTGCTGTTAATCTCATCATGGCCGAAAGAATTTGTTTTAGGTTTAATTTTCTGATATTACTAGATTACAGTGTAGTAGCGGTATTTAGTTTGAAAACATTGAAAATTACGATTGTAAATTTCTTAATGCCTCTCTCTTAGTATCAATGAAAGTATTTTGTTACATTAAGAAAGTAATCGTTGAAACATTTGGTATATTTGCCGGGTGTAGTATCTCGAGTGATAATGCTTAATATTATTATATCTTGTTGCAAATTTTTAACTGTTTCTTTTTTATTATGTTCCAAGAGGTCTTTATTTAGTTTGAGTAAATGGTAAGTTTTTGATAATAAAGATCTTTCGCTTTTTATAGTTTTCTAAGTATCTTAACTGACTTTTTGAAATGTGTTTGTAATTTAGGGTTTTCACTGAACTAGCTCATATAATAGTTTTTATGCTGACAAGATTTCTTAATTCTTTCCGTTAATCATTCCCTAATCATGATTATAATTTATCTTTTAAATTTTTAGTGGAAAATGTGTTTCAAAATGCAATTTAAATGTGTTTTAAAAACTGTTGGAATTATTGTTAACATCATTTGCATTATAGGCACTATTCCACAATTCTTGTTGAAGTGTGTCTTCCATTCAGTTTTACATTAATATCTCAGGATGTAATATATGTAAAGCATTCTTTGATTTTTATTTTAATGCTAAACTAAATTTAAATATGACCTTGAATACATTTGTTCTGGTGTTCGTTTTACCATTCATGGCAACACATGAAACAAAAAATTGCCCATGGCACATGTTCAGTATTAAAATAACGAAAAATTAGATAACCAAACGTAATAAAACATCCACAACTATAAGTTTGTAATCTTGCAGAGTCAGGCATTGTAATGAATTACAATTATAATTGCAATCATTTAACTTTCTTCATCTAAATAATAATTTTTAAGGAATTATTTGAATTAATATAAAAATGAGGCGTAATAATTCGATGATTGATATTGCTTTGGTTTTACCAAGGAAAAATTCAATGGAAAGTGTTTTCGGTAACTTTTTGGAATTTGTTTATCGGAATGTTGATGCAAATTTATTTATAGCTGTTATATGTCTTGATACAGCAGTGTCTGAACGTTTTAAATCTATTCTCTTTCATTCTGCTTTAGAAAAGCAGATTTTTTATTATTATCAAGTTCATTTTTATTCCTGCTAAGCTGATGAACGAAAGTTCGTTAAATAGCCACTATAGTGAGTGAATTAAAAATGGTGTACTGTGAATAATTTAATTTTGAATATAGATATATCTGCTTGTTTATTTTAATAGGGGGTTTAAATTTATGTTTAGTTTCAAAAATTGGTATTAGCTCTTCTTTGTAAGAAAAGCAATGTGCCCAATTTGATTGCATTTTGCAATAAATTAAATTATGTTTTGCTTAATTCCGTGAACTTTATGATAATTTGTATAATTTAGTATTCTTTTAAACAAAGTATTATTTCTTATATTTTACTTTGGGGCCGAGCTACACAAAAATAGGTTTGTAATCCAAAATTAAGATTTTAAGATAAATGTTATCTTAAAACCTAAAAAATTCTGTAATAGACATTTTATAATATAGAACATTTTAACTGTGCTTGATGATTAATATAACATTGTACCAATTGTTTATATAGAATAGTAATATTTATATTTATTATATTATAGGCAATAATACAGAACTATTAACTATATAAAATCACCTGTGTTTACCATTTGTCTTATGAGTAAGTTTATTTTGGATATTCTAAATATTAAAACATTTAGAACATTTTAAAACCGAAATCATATAATACTTGGACGATGAAGCACGTTATGATTCATTGTAACGCTTTTAAAAATTTTACTATTTTCTACTTTTTAATTGCTAGTTTGCCAATATATTATGTATTTTTTATGGTTGTGACAGTGATTAATATTTTCCTTTTCGTTTTTATTTCAGGTGAGTGACTAAATCTGAAACATTACAGTAAGTACACATACAATTTTTTTTTCAATTGTACATACTTTCAGTTGTACTGGCATTTAACTTATTCCTGTCTGTACTGCTGAAGTCAGTTTTGAGTTTTTAATATTTCGCAGAATAAGTAAAACAAAACATATATATACAATATAGTTATAAACAGAATTTTCTAGTTTTTTTTTCAAATGCTACTGACACAAGAATGAAAAATAGCTATCCATCTATTTCTGCAAAAGTAGATAATTTTAATAAAAAAAAATTAACGTGCTGAAAAGTCAAATCTCATAGTGAACTAATTTTATATGCTGCTGATACCACATTTACCACAAGTAATCACACTCTAGAATGAATCCCTGAGCCTCTATTTTAATGTGATATTTAATTTACACATGTCCTTCACTGTCCTATACACATCATTGCACATGAGCCATTCAAGCACGCTGTTTATTCAAATATACATTCCATATGCCACGGTAGGTGACAGGCATCTCCCTTGGTAGGGGAGCACGTGTTAGCAGAGGCGTCTACCGGTGCATTGATCATATTATATTATTTTTGTCATATTGTTTCTAATGTTAAAGACAAATTAGAATTATCTTTATTGCACAACATTTGAACAAGAATCATAAACTTTCTATCACAGTAGCATAATTTATGGTGTGGTGTAGAATGATTTGTACCCATGTATATCTGAAAAAACATTGTGCAGTAACGGCTGTTTATGACAAAAATGAAATGATTGTTTTGACATTGATGATAGTTTCAGTGGACTATTTATGATCATGAAAAGATGCTCCCAGAATTAAAATGTTTGCTGTTCAATAGGTTTTAATTGTAAAGACTATCTGAGGGTGGACATATGTTATACTCAATATGTCATAAAAGGTAATTTCAGAGCTGGTGTCCATAACATAATTAGTGGCAAGTTGCAAAATGTTTCCTAAATTTTAGAGGAAAGTAATCTACATATTATTTAGAAAAAAATATATACTTTTATAATTGTACACATGACATAGGTACTGTAATTAATGTATAAAAGAAATCTATATCGTTCACCTTCCTTATACTCTAGTATCTCTTGAGTATATACGATACTATATTCCCAAGACTAACTTTATGCAAGTTTAATTTTCTACACATGCAATCAGATGAAAAGAGCAATAGAGATTCTGATAAAAGATAAATTTGAAATGAAATCTCAATCAAATACACCCCAGAAATGTCTGCTGATAGTAATCATTTGCAGGCTTATGTTGGTAGATACTCTTTTCCAAAATTTAATTTTTATGTACATAAATCAGGATTTCCATATCTTGCATCAAATGAAAATATTACAACTGTTGTACAAATACTAGCACCTTTGGAATATCTCAGAACACACAATCTACATTTACAAAAATATCATGCACTTCTCGATAAATAGTTGCAATAAAAGCTAGAATAACTGGACCAAAAAGTTCATGAGGGATAATATATATTCACATGAAAGAGTTCAAATTTCAAATGGCCCAAAGAGGTTTCTGCATGAATGTCTGCTGTGTGTACCGACGTATGGGTTTTTCTGTAATGGAAAGACACATTCACTTTTAACTGAATTTCCCCAAAGTATTACATCATATTTCATTATTGAGTTGAAATAAGCATAATAAACTAGCTTTAAAGGCCAACATTAATAATGCATTTATTGCATAGCACACTACAAAGTTTAGGTATGGCAAGATTTCCAATTCAGATGGTTATCAGTTATTAATATATATGGTTTGTAAAAGTGCACTATCTGTAATAGTGGATCTGCAAATGATAAATTTCATAGCATTTGTTTTATCTAGATTTAGAAACAATTTTTTTGCTTTGAACCACACAGATAAAGAACTTGGAACTAGATTTAGTTAAATGGCACAACCATCAAGGCTATTTCCATTTATCAACAGACTTGTGTCATCTGAAAATATAACAGCATTGCCTTATATACCTTAGAAAAAGAAAAGGGCTCAGAATAAATCCTTGAGGCACTCCATTGTTAATCATTCCGCACCCTGATGCTTTGTTTTTATTTTTAAAAGGACATTTCATTATTACTCTGTTTCCTTTTGTCAAGGTAGGATATACACCATTTCAAATATTGTATTTTTGTTCTGTAGAAAGCTAATTTATCTATCAGAATTTCATGATTGGTGCAATAGAAAGCGTTTGCTAAATCACAAAATATTCATATTATTAACTCTTTAAAAAATTCAGTTAGAATTTCATTAGAGAGTTTAAAGATTGCATTTTTGGTTGAAATTCTTTTCCTAAAATCAACCTGATCATGAACTAGAAAATTGTTACTTTCAAGATAATAGTAAGGAAGCATGTTGTGCATTATTTTCTCAAACACCTTGGACAATGTATGTGAAATAGGTCTATGTCTTTAATTATAGGTATTTATATTTTATTCCTTTTCAAATAGATGCTTCCAGAGTGAATATTTTAGTTTTTCAGGAAATATACCTGATGTTAAAGGCTCAATGCACAAGAGACTAAGGGGTGGGCGTACTAATTTCTTTTGCACAGGCCTTTATAGCTTTACTGCTAATCTCATCATAGCTGGAAGAATTTTTTAATTTTAGTTTTCTAATAATATTCTAATTTCTAGTATAGTAGTGGTGCTTGGTTTGAATTCATTTTTTCATTGAGAAATGATTGTAAAATTCTTAATGCATCTCTTTTATCACCAGGATGATAATTCTTTAACATTTTTCTTACATTAAGAAAGTAATCATTAAACACATTTGCTTCATCTGCAGGGTGTTATCTCTCTTTATTATTAATGCTTATGGTTATTGCATCTTATTGCAAATTTTTGCCTGTTTCTTGTTTTATTATATTCCAAATAGTCCTTATTTTGTTTTTTGACTGACTGATGAGTGATAAAGGAGGCCTTTTACTGCTTTTATGACTTCCCTAAGTATCTTATAATACTTTTTTAAAATGTAAATTTTGGGTCCTTACCAAACTTTAGCAAACTCACTTCATGCTTCAGGAACTAAACTAAACTAGACCTAATTTTGGCAAAACTCCTACTGAATATATATTTCAGCAAACAAATATTTATATTAACAATACGCTGTTCAATATATCTACTACATTTCAAGTTAGTTCCAATGAAATCTTAACCCTTTATTGACACCACATTCTACATGTCTCATTTCTATTCCTGGAAATACAAAACGTACTGGAACAACAACACTTTGCATTTTGCACACTCTTCTCAGTTATCAATTTGTTCACCAGATGCATTGTTCAAAATGAAGAGGATTTGAAATATTTTAAAAATATATCAATGGAGGAACATCTTCCAATGGGTGATCAACTAGTCTTATTCAAGGGATCAAGTAGTCTGAAACAATACTGTAACATTTTTAAAAACTAAGAAATGAAGATATAAAATATTTCAATAGACAGAGCTAATTACATTATTTATGCTTATGAAGCGTATCAGTTTATTTACCTTACTAACACAGATGCAAAGAAAAATATTACCTTTCATTTAGTTGAATCCATTGCAAAATGTACATTTCGTAAATATTTCACCATACATTTTCTTATCTTGTGAAAAATAAATATTGCCATATCAGCATATATGTTGCAAAATGGCATGTGCATGTATAAAATAGCATGGTATAAGGAATATTTGTAGGAACATAAATTCTTGAATGTTTTTAGACACCAACTGTAAAGCTTATTTTTTTCTCAAACATAAATTCAGCTATCTGTTTATATTTGTAATACCTCTTATGTACAATGTTCATCCACATATGCAATAATATATTTCCATTGTAACCCCTATTAGCATTCATAATTCCTACATACCTCCACCTAAGAAAAAACTGTTAACCTCACATTTATCGCCTCTATGTTCTAGTGGTAGCTTTTACGACTACTAAGTCCATAGTCCTGAGTTCGAATCCCGGTCAGATAAGTTGTTTGAGAAAGGTTTTTTCGGAGTTTTTCCTCATTCTGTTAGACATCCTTAAGGAACCAAAGACCACGAGCTCATTTGTGTCATAACGACTTCATTTCGTTCAGTTACAGCATTAAGAATTCAACCCACAATCCACAGACGTTACCAAAAGACCAATCCGTCAAAGCGACATTGTTCCAGGCGAGTAAGGTTAAATTACGAACACGCAGTAATCTTGTGCAACTCTTCAAAGACTTAAAAATATATGTATCGTTCTTGAAATGGCAGTAATATTTCCACCTATATGCCCAAAATACTAATTAAAATGTATTTCATCTCTCGTGACTGCTGAAAATATTTTTATAGGAAATGATGATAAAATAAAATATGAAAAAAATTAATGATAATGAAGACAAACTTAACCCTTATCTCATTTTCATCCAGACGTAGTTTTTAAATACTAAGATATAAACGGGTTTTACTTTTTTCGACACAGCTGTTTCTATTTGCCCCTAAGCAGCCCTCCAGAGCGTCCAGTTTCCGGCAAACTGTTAACAGTGTAAACGAGAGCTGCATGTGAAGTTTCTGCTACCAGCAATTAAGTGTATCTCATCCCCTTTCCCTCAGCCCGTAGATTGCTTTAGGGAAATGGAAAATGTTATATAATATAAACCCGTGAGTTGGTAGTCGCGACAATTTCACCAGCGTAAATTATTTCCCTGTTGTTCTACCTTTGCTGCTGAGGCGGTGGAATAACTCATTTATGAATAGTAAGGCAAGAAGAATAAGAGAAATAACAATAAATGGAATTAAGTCTGGCGTAATATGTAGGAATAAATTTAAACAGTATGGAAAAAATTTGGGAAAAATATAAAAAAGCTTAAGTGAGCTATACCAAAAGTTATAAGTTTACAACAGTAGTATCTTAAATAATACAAAAAAAAAAAAAAGCTCTCTCAGGAAACAGTATTGGTACTTGTGGAAATATCACGTGAGTGAAACTTAGTAACGGCTGTTGATAAGTGTTAGAAATTTCATCTGAAGATCGAAGACGCAGTAAAATTTCATAGAAATTTTGATATGAGCAGATAATAGACATAATACAGTTTCGTGTTGGTTACTCGTTTTAGTAAAATATGTAATTGAGATTCTTTTATTCTAGTAGACTTGGCATACACTTTTTTTAGCATTTAGAGAGTTCATAAGCACATTTACTTACAACGATAAGCTAATTCACAAAAAATACGGTAATTTAAATAATATAAATGCAAATTTCTTTTCATTAAAATTAACAATCGCTTACAAATCAGAAATTATTTCTACTTTTTCTTAAACTGCACACATTAGAGTTGTGCTTTACACTTGTAGATTCGTTAGTTTATCATATTATTAGAACATTAATATTTCAACCTTTTCAGCAGCCCTTTTATTATATCTGTCTATGGTAGTTGCGTCTGTTATATTAGAGTACATCTCTCTTTTTTAAAAATGATTATTAAAAGTCGAAAATATTATCTTCTATATGCATAATGAATAACGTGAACATATAATTATTTGCAAATACAGATCTATGGGTTTCGTTTAGTTTCAAATTAAAAAGCGATTCTAATACATTTCTATTGTAGAATATATTTCTTGCAAACACTTTGCCATATTTCTGTTCCATAAGGCAAATAAGGAAATATAATTAGCAAAGTAAATAGATATGAGAAAACGTCTATCTGAGAACATTTTAAAATGCTTAACACATGCACGCCCATGTATATATAGTTATATTGAGTACATTAATGTTCTTATTTTAACCTTTTTTTCTTCTTTGATTTGGTTTATTTAGTGACCCTCTTTAACAAATCAGGTCATCAGCGTCCCATCAAATCGGGGCGTGAACCGCCCACAAGTTTTGCTCAAAGGCCTATTTTCAGGCTTGTTCTTTATTGTGCCGTGAATGTACGACACGTATTTTTACCCCCGAAAAAAATCCATTGATCCTGGCCGGGATCGAACCCTTGATCTTGGGCTTAGGAGGCAAGTATGGTTGCCACTACACCACCAGGATCGACACTGGAAAAGAAATATATAACAATATTATTCTCTCAATAAATATTTTTGTGAGGTGAACAGGACATTTAATTTTTATAACTTTCTTCACTTCGATATAATACAATTATTTGTTGATTTTTAAAATTCGTGAGTAATCGAAAAAAAAATGCATAACGATGCAAAAATAAATGAAGCCAAAATAGGCATAAAAAAAGGCAAGATAAAAACTGGCCAAACCGACTCCAAATGTACTTACCCAGAAAGAAAAAGCTTATTGTCTAACTTCCGGGCTCTGGTTACGAGAATTTCAAACAGTGCCATACCATCACTTTTTCATCGTTTAAATATAATCTTGCTTAATATATGAAATCTTCATTATAAGTTTTGCATTTTTTCAGCTTACTAGCAGGTATTTCATAAGATCTCTGCGCTCTTACTCAGGCGATGAAATATTCAATAACGTAAGCATTTTTATATTAACATGTTTTAGACAAAAGGATATTATTTCATTATATAGTTCTGTTTCAGGCCAGACTTTTCAAAGTATCATATTGAAACAAAATAATGCCTTTAGTATTAAATATAGATAGTTAAACGTTATCAAGGACCTTGATGGAATACTGTGAATTCCATTACGATAGAACTCTTAAAACGGCAAGCAAAGGTTCCACCCAGATGTTGGGCAAAAGTTGGGAATTGCTGTCCTTTGAGATGACTATGATTTGTCAGTGGTTTTGCACTTTCAAGCAAAAGAATAAAACACCTTTGCAATTTATGCAGCGTAGTTTACATCTTTTAAATCCCACGATGGTGAAATTTTAATTATTGTTTACAGTTATTTGGTTTATTCTATTAGCGATATGTTAATTTAAAAATGGATAAAAATTGTTTATTCAAATTAGCATATACAATATTCTAGTAAAATATTTATACAAGATTTAGGTAAACAGAAAGATTAAAAATCACGTGTAATAATTAAAAGTAAAGGTAGTTCTTGTGTCTCTTTAAGATATTTTAAATTAATTCTAAGAGGTTTTTCAATAATGGGAAAGTGTTTAAGAATATAAAAATCGTTGCCATTATTTTTTAAATATTGTAGCAATGGAGTTCGAGATATGAGATGAGAGAAATTAATTTATAAAAAAGAGTAAAAAACATTCTTATTATAATAAAAATATCACAAGTTTAAGCAATTTTCTTCCTTTTTCTTTTTGTTTTGACTTGTTCCTGTCCAAATGTAAAATGAACAGCTGCACTGGCTGCACGACATACCACAGAACTGCCAGTGCTTTGAGTAATTACGGAGATTTCTGTGCAAACATGAGATGATCTTCTCAAATATTTACAGTAACGCAAGATTTCCTTAATCTAGAGTCAACATCGAATCTGCAAATACCGTAATGATAGCGTTTGCGGCCTTTGGATCATTCGTCATTCTGCAGAAAGCAGGTGAGGTAAAAATACACTGTCACGCCATAATATCATGGTCTCCGGTTTCGTGATCGGATATAATTTGTAGCATAATGCATGCCTAGAAGCTACTGTCTCTTATTTATTTTTTTTATCGTGCTTTTTTCTCTCTCGGAAAACGACCATGTATGTGCCTGTCTGCTTTTTATGGGTCACTTTCACATTATTTCCTTTTCGTATATTCCATTCTGTATCAGGAGCCGCAGAACGTTTTGAGTTTGGGTCACTACTGTATTCAGTTGATATACTTAACCATTTACTTGACACAATATCCAAAAGTTAATTACATATTTAACGTGATAATTATTGAAAGGAAATAGGAGCGAACAAATACGAATCACTTTTTTTCAGCCACAGGATTCAGATTAGTATAATATGAGATATTAAAAAATCCGTCACGCAGCAGGAATTCCTTAACTAGTAGAGAAACTTTAAAAAAGAGCGTAGAAACCAAATTTCGGCCTTATTAATTAATGAAATGAAATAAGTTATGACTTTTCTATGTGATATTAGGGAAACAAAGTTAGAATTATTGCAATCTATAAGTATCACAAAAAACACACTTTGTGTTATTATTATTATTATTATTATTATTATTTATTATTATTATTATTATTATTATTATTATTATTGAAATTAAACTTCAAAAATTAATGGTATACTATTCATTAAATGAAATATATGACGACGGATAGATACCGCCACGGGTGGCCGAGGTCGTTAAGGCACGGACTCGTGAGCGGGAGGTCTGCGGTTCGAATCCCGCCAGGACCGTCCTCCCTGACTGGGGTTTTTTCCAGGTTTTCCTCAGTCTTCATAACTGGCAAATGCCGGGGAGGTACCTAAACTTAGGCCTGGAACGCTTCCTTCCTTTAAAAAAAAAAAAAATATCCTTTCCCAATTTATCATTTCATCTCATGTATCACCAGTGTCCACCGCCTGTGGTGCCTCAGTAGTAAAAACGGGCGTTAAACACTACTCAAAAAAAAAAAAAAAAAACGACGGATAGATAAAGTTACAGTGTGTGGGTATTTTTAAACATTTTTAAATGTAATCATTTATATGAACTGAGCCCTTGATATCACCTTTACATTCGCTAAAATGTAGAGAGCATTTTAACACAGGAGAAACTTGATGAAATAAGCAATTAATTAGAAACGTCTCCTCAAAAGTCATTGAAACTATTAGCCCAATAAATTTATATATTTTGTCGGCAGCGTGTATAAAGCCGCTCAGCTGTTTCATTTTTACCTATAACTTATTACCGTTGTACCTGAAATAAAACCCATGAATGTGCTGAAACATAATTTCCGACCGACAGTTTACAATATTCGCAAGGATGGATTGAGAGGTGTGTCTCAATTTTTTTTTTTTTTTTCAGAAGGATTTAGGTGCGTCTCGCAGCGAAAGGCAGGCATTTCGATGGAGGGGTATAATATTAGTTACTCCTTACTATAACAAAGGAAACAAAAATAAAAATGCCGCTATGAGATCCGAATGCGCTACATTATTTCCTTCGGCAGGTTTCGGGACCATTACTTCCCGTCAACAAAATCAATTTCCGATTGCATAGAGAAATGGGATCTCTGTATATTAGTGATTTTTTATATTGGGTTGTAATCAAATTTTGCAGCTAGATATCAAATTCAGATTTATATTATAAAAATACACAGATTAACCTTCAATGGCCGTGTTTCATTGGGTTATGCTATTTTTGGAATTTCAAAAATAGTTCATCTCTTATCTCATGTAATAAAATAATACGCATACAAAATTACTTGTGCTTAAGGTTTATTTACAAGAAAATTGTAACAATAAATAAATTGTACACATTGCAAGCTCGTAATAACAATTTCAAAATGAACAAAATACATTTATTTCCAAAATGAAGATATACTTAGATCCGCAAAAAGGAATCATCTTCTAAATATTGAGCGTGATGGTGTGATGAAACTGCAACTCAAAGATTTGATTATTAATTTATTATCTCCTTCCAAACTTCAAATATGTACACGACATATTCGCTAAACTTGAACAATAATATTTTTATACTGCTAATGTTATTTTAAGTGCTGTTATTTTATACTGTATGATAAAAATTCAAGTGTTGCTTGTTTCACAAAGGACTTTTAATGATATCCAGGCATGTTGGTGGCTTTTTTATTTACTGAATAAAAACCAGGCCCTGGGTATACCCTCTTCTGGTGCATCGTGTATTATTGAATTGTGTAAAGCAAATACAATATAACTATAAACATTTTCATTTATTAAAAGAACCTCAGCCGGAAGAAACACACCCATTTTCAGTAAATATGAATTAGTAATTATGTGTGTAAAATAAATGTTTGAACGTGAGGAATTTAATATGACGTTTTTACAATTATTATTAATTTTGAATAAGTTGAAATTTATTGCTTTTAAAAAGGTATTTACTTTACTGTCTACGATAGTATTCCTGTAGAGACGGTTTGAAAAGCTTGATAAAGGTGGGGAGCTAAACAAGTATTGACCACTCGCGCGATGTTTTCTTATGGGTGAATCGCTGACATTTATGAGTTACGCGTCCATAATGCTACCAAAAACACGTTTTCTCTAAAGTTATTGAACAAAATATTTTAATTATAAGGAGCCAGAAAGAAAGTTCATTTGTTATGAAAGGCACCAAATAGTAGTAGTTTACAGTGCTATCTAATGATTCTTGATGACAGTTCTTGGCTAATACTTCGCTCAGAATGGGTTCATTTTGGTCAATGTTCTTTATGAGTGCATGTGAATGACAGATAAATAATTGTTATGCATTAAAATACATATACTTAGTTATAACACCTTTGCAAGCCTATATTTCAGGTTAAACTTTTTCACATGGCAGTGTTTCGGTGACTTAACTAATAGTAGGAAATTAAAAGTATCGTTTCCATTACCTTATTAAAGTAAATATATCAATAAACAATACCATTATTATAATACGTACAAGCATTAATAAAAAGTATCACGAATTATATTTAATGTATATTTAATAGGGAATCCCTTAAATATGCTGGAGACATTTTCTTGAGCTTGAAAAGAGCGCGCAGTATTTCGTTTGCTTTATCCCAATTTCCTGACTATGAATATTTGGACACACATTTTTTCCTTTCTTTCCTTTGAATTGCTACTCCATAATCCTACAGCAGAATTCATTCCACTTTCGATACATTGGGGCAATATATCTGCCAGGCTTTTATGAGAGCTTTGTTTGTTGAGCTTAATGTTCGTACTACACCTCTACACAATACAAAAGCTTTTAAAGTGTCACTTTAAAATTGCAGGCTCTTTTTGAGATACGGTTTTGCCAATATAGAAGCAAAGACTACCTGCCGTTTTTATGCATTCCAACTGTGTTTTCATTTTTCACCATTATCTACCTTTTGTAGACCCCAGTCCTTTCATATAGCTGCTAGGTTATTTAAAGTCATGTCTGTTAACTTGAAGTTTAATGGCTAAATTGTTTACAGCCTCGTGAGATGATATGTTTAATTTATACTTTAGGAATTCTAATTGTTACACGATGTTTATCACCCTCAACTTTACTGTTGGCTCGTCCCGGCATCATACCACACTTCCTTGACCTACCTATTGGTTTATAATTCATCACTAATTTAGACATGCAGTGTTTACCCATTCCCTCAATATGTTACTACTACTCAATAAAGAATAAGTTTAATATCTTTGACAACATACCTTTATTCATCCTAATAATCTTTCTTAATGGGCCCCATTGGATATTGCACCTGTTTCAGCGTTTCAAACAATTGCCTCGGTAACCTTCTCTACTGCTTCTGATTATCAAAAATGGCTCCCATGAGATGCCTTATTAATTTCGATAAACGAAACACTGGGTTAAATCTGATCCATAACGAGAGTGAGGGATACACTTCACATTGATTTTTGTGACACATTCAACAACATTTGCAATGTGCGGCCGTGCATTATTGTGGTGCAGCATCCAGAAATGTGTCTTTATACATGCGTTATGGCCTTACAGAGTTTTCAGAATATCTCTGCAGTATTGCCCAGTTACATTTGCATGCGCAGGTACGAATTTCTGGTAATTCTTCCTTAAATATCAAAAAAATGAGATGACCGTAACTTTCCGAGCAGAAACATGCACTTTTGTGTTGGTGATTGTGGAGATTTCCACTCGGGGCTTTGCCGATTGCTTTCAGGATCGAAATGATAAAACAAGTTTCATCATTGGTGATTAACTTTGAAAGAAACTCTGTATCTTCCTTCACCTGCACACAAACACCCCTTTATTTGGGCATTAGTATTCTTGGATCATATCACGAAAGCAGACTTTCAGAACATTATATTGTTCGTTGCGTCTCACCTCCCAGTTTCCTGTAGTCGAAACTGAAACTGATTCAACTTGTGCGCCTCTCGCAGGCGGGAACCGGAAGTGACAACAGTGAAACTCGATCTACGTGTATATCACGCATTTAAAGTTAAACATTGTTGTGAAAAATTATGCCTTTAAAAATATTTATTTATGATTAGCTTTCGTATTCTGTTTACTTCTATTATGGTTTATGTTTTCTATCATCTTAAAAGTATAAAATTCCTTCCTAACATTTTCAATCTTATTTTACGAGAGAGTAAATGCTGTCACATGTTGTATCTATATTTTGTTTTATTATTCAGAACTCAAAACCATATAAAAATCATCACCTTAAAAACTTCAATTTTGTTTCATTTCTAGTACCTATTTAGCTTCTTTGTTATGCTGAAAACTTAAACTTAAGCCATTTATTTTGTTTGTAATATTCTCATTCTTTCAGTATGATGTAGCATCCAAGATAATATCGGTTTACCTATTTCATATTTTTTTATTTTAATCTTAATATATCTTTCTATATTATTTCAAATATTTAGGTTGTATCTTTATAGTGTTTAGCGAAATAAGAGCTTTAAATTACTTCCGGAATTAGCTGACAGAAGCTGACTATCCACAAATAAAATAGTGTCCAAAATGTGTTTACAAATCTGTCTGCCAATTTTAATTTTCTCGTTTGTTATAAAAATAAAATCAATGAGGTCAAAGAAAATCTCTGTCTATCGTCAATTATTTTTTTAGTCATTTCTGGAAGAAAAATTAAAGGGATTCTCGTCTCATGTAGTAGTTTATTTTGAGACTATTTCAAATAGGATTCTTTCAGGATTTATGTATTTTTCTCCCACTTTTTATTAGAATTTTGTTCATACCTTGTTTATATAACAAGTTACCTTTGTGAGTATTTAAGTGTTTTAACACACATTGTTTTATACATATAATCACCTTTAGTGTAATGTATGTAAAGTTTCACACAGTAATCGTGAATTTCCTCTTAAATTCACTACCTGTACATATTTTTTTAGTAGTGTTTAACGCCCGTGTGCGGGGGGCATACAGGCGGTGGACACTGATACATGAGATGAAATGAAAAATTGGGAATGGATTTTTTAAAGAAGGAAGCATTCCAGGTCTAATTTGAGGGTAACTCCGCGGTATTTGCCATTAATGAGAACTGAGGAAACTCTGGAAAAAGCCCCAGTCAGGGAGGACGGTCCTGGGATTCGAACGCCAGACCTCCCGCTCATGAGTCCGCGCCTTAACGACCTGGGTAACCATGGCGGTCCCTGTACATAGTCTAAGGCTTTTTCAAGTGGATGTACACATCTTGTGTGCAGCAGATTCGGCATGTGACTTAGATCACTCAAGCACCAAGGAGTTTCGTTGTCATGCCTTGCGAGGGCCTAGAGCACGCTAACTTTTGATCTTGTTGCAAAGAGGCGGGGATGTCCCGGTCCAGTGCAGAGGTGTCAAACTCACTTTACTTGACTGTGGACCGCATTCATAATTCAAAATGAGGAACACTTGCTTCCCAAGACATCAACCAAGTTAAACCCTGCAAGTTGGTGCTGCCTCGTTCTGGCGAAATTTTGCCCGAACCTCTCGTGCCACTGGTGCGAACTTAACTGCAAAGCCTTTAAGAAATTTGGATTCGTAAAGGCATGTTTTATTTATTTTGACCGCGGGAACCCGTGTCGGAAACCGAGGGGCGTACAGCTTGTGCGAATGACGCAATTCGGAGACAAGCTTGTGGTTTGAGAAAGGCCAGACTAAGCTGGCCGCAGATTTTAATGACATTCCCTCAACGAAAACTTTGAAAATTTGATGAGCGGCGAAGGCGAATGCTGTGTTGTGTGATAAAACGTCGCAACTTTATTTTTTATTTTAGTATAAACATCAGAGAAAAGTTTAGTATCAAAATATTGCTTTATGTAGTTGAAATTGCACCTAGTAGCCAAAAGTAAGTTAATAATAAATAAAATGACTATATAACATGACAGACAGTATTCTTGAGAAATATAAACATCTTAACACTCTCAAATTAGTGTAATATTCTACAGTAATATATATTTTTAAAATAGCATTATTTTATGGATTACACTTCAACTCTATTTCGGTCCCCTAAGGGTTGATAACCTGATCTGCAGATTTTTCTGTCTGCTACTGAGGAAATCGCCTCATCCTGAAATTAATGGCTGATTGGATATCCCAGGCCATGTTTGTCCTAGCAGTTATAAAGCTATAACCAATAACTAATTTTAGGAGTGTCAAAGGAGTGGACAAGAGTTGATGTGGTATATAGAATGTTTTGTAGAGAATTTCTGGGGTTACCAAAAATTTTGCCGAAAGGGGTGAATTTAACGAAACGTTTAATAGTGGAAAGAATCATGAAATTTTGCACAGATGTCTAAAATTAGCTAAAACCATGCACTAAGAGAATGCCTTATGTACCAGAGAAATGTCCTGGGAAGAGAGAGTTGGTTTGAGTTGGGAAAGAAACTATTCGAAGAAATTGGAATGGGTAATGTATGACGATTAGGTGAAAGCAATTTCTATGGATTTTGGAAAGGAG
Source organism: Metallyticus violacea (assembly GCA_030762175.1). NCBI lineage: Eukaryota > Metazoa > Arthropoda > Insecta > Mantodea > Metallyticidae > Metallyticus > Metallyticus violacea. Next base: position 35,752,568 of record CM060844.1, read on the forward strand.
TGAAATAGAGGGGAGAAGATAACAGAGAAGCAAGGGATTTGGGGGCTAGCCTAGAAGATAAAACTTCTTTAGACACACATAAAATAGTTAAAAGAAATTGGGGACAGGAGAAATATATAGATAATTGTAATCAATTCGGAAAATTAGGTATTGCACGCTTTCATACAGGGTGTTATTTCTAAAAGGATTAAGAAATACTTTTGTGTGGGAAAGTGGATAGCGTATTCCATTGTCTTAACAGAATGTGAAATGTAAAAGGGTGGGGCGATAGTATCTGGAATGAAAAATGGCACCAACTACAAGAAGATATAACGACAATTAAAATGCTGCAGATATGGGAGAAGAGAAAATAAACAAGATTGTGGAATTCTTAGGAAAAGTAAGAGGCAAGTGGAGGAGAAGTTTAAGAAAGGAGATTGAGAGCAGACACATTTGTGAAAATGTTAAATTATTATAAGGGTTCTTTACTAATATATAACTTGGAGGCTAAGCTATGGGAGAATCTTAGTTTTGATATTGCCTAATTCCTAGGTGTTTGTTTATTTATGTAAATTTATTTCTAATGTTTGATGAAATAAAAATTACATTCATTCAATAAATAGGGTCAGATAGTTATCTTGATGCCTGTCCAAGAATTCCATTAGCATTTCATTCTACTTAACACATTCTTGGTATAGTCCCACGGGATATTCGAACTCTATAATTTATTATAGGTGGTGTTCACCTCTGGGTAAAATTCTATTGGGAGTTTTGGGATAGCCCTTACACCTCTAGGGTATGCCCGTAGTGTGGGAATGTCGGAGAGTAACAGTCGGCCAGTCCTATGGATTGCTCGCTGTCTACCATAGGATTAGTAAAGTAAATTTATAAAAATTTAAGTTACATTTTAATGTCTTGAATACACTAATATTTGCAAGTAAAAGGAATTAAATAACTAAATTTAACACTATTGGATATAAGAATTTCATATGTACATTCCTAGTGACGTTTCCATGCTGTTTCAGTTTCCTGACGAGATCTTGTTCAGATATTTCCTCCACCGACGATATAGACCAAAAAGCATAATTTTTTGAGATGTAATGCTCACCTAACAAATCCTAAAATTGTATCTTTGAAGATAGAAGTGCGGTGATTAAATATGATTTGATTTATTTATGGACGCTCTTTGACATCTCAGATCATCAGCGTCCCATTCTATTCAGGGCGTGAAACGGCCGACAAATTTTTCTGAGAAGCCTCTCTTTCAGCCTTGAGGTTCTTTTTCGTGCCGTAAATGTACGACACGGGACCCATGCCTTTACTTCCCTTCCGAAGGAAGCCATACTTAGGATTTTTACGTCCGAAAAAGTCCATCGGTCCTGGCCGGGTTCGAGCCCGCGATCTTGGATTCAGAAGGGAAGTGTGGTTACCACTACAGAGCAGGACCGATAAAAAAAGTACTGTTAAGTTGGCATTGATTGTAGTCTAAGTTTTAATTTGGACGCTTAGCTGTTTTTTTATTTGGTGCATCATATTTGCAGCGCAATCAACAGTTGTCCATTATTGTAGTTATCAGCCACGGACAATTACTGATATGGTTTAATGTTACGAGAAAAACCGAATTGGGTATCTCCTCTGTAGTGAAAATTACTCAGTATCCAACATACTATTGGTAAATTTATTTAGCATCTTAAATACACAATGTAACTCGAGAGTTTCTGTTATTTCTCTCTATTTTAGTGAATGTAAAGATATCAAGGGCTCTATTTATAAACATGGCTACATTTAAAAATATCCACACAATATCAGTGGTCATATATGTTATTAATTAATAGTATACTGTTAATTCTTGTGTTTAATTCTAGTTATAATAATAATTATAAAAATATGGTTTCTCTGTTGTGATTCTTATAATATCACAAAGTAATGCCATAGCTTATTTCATTTCATTAATTAATAAGGCCTAATTTGGATTTTATATTAATGTTTATTAAAATTCAACTCTGTGAGGAATTCTCTGAGTTTACGCAGCTCCTGCGTGACGGATTTATTTTCTCTAAAGCTACGTTTACAATTGGAAGAGTATTCTCTGTTATTTATAAGGTTTAGAAATGTGTGAACTTTTATATTGGAGTAGCCACTATGTCTACATGTAACAATAGGTACTGTTTTCAAATGCATCAACTTCTCCACAAGGAAGCTGGTGCAGATTGTTCAAGCCAGTAACGTAGGTTTCCGAGTCTAGAACGGCGATGCACTCCGGTTTGGCTGCTGCTCGCTTTCTTTGAGACAATCTTGGAGGTAGGCTTGCCAACAAGGGAGGCTGGTTTCTTGAATAATTAACTGTCACTAATCCTAGAGCGTAAGTAGTGGTTTGGCACACACTGGCAACCAAATTCAGCAACCCTCCTTGTTTCTCCAATCGCCCCTGCTGCGGTATTTCAGCCCTTTGGAGGGTTGTGGTAGCCTAGTGACTGACAAGTAAGATAGGGTTAGAAAGATCGACTGATGTGAGAAAGGCAATGACGTGTACTGGGGTGCTGTGGCGAATGTGCGAGCAAGGAAGGGGTTGTTCTTATTGCATAAATAGACACACCCTCTGCAACGGCTGGCGGCTCTGAAAATTATCAAATCAAATCAAGTTCACCCTAAATGTTTTGGAATATACTCTGGTGTAAGTCGAAGTAATATACTGCCATTCCAAAATCTAATATGCTTTCTAAAAGTATTAGAAAGTAATTTGTATTCGTTACAAATATCTTACTTTTTACACCTAAGTAACTAACATATTTAAATACTGTGTTCGAAATTTAAATTCAGGTCCTTCATTGCTTTGATATCTTTACATTCACTAAAATAGAGAGAAATAACAGAAACTCTCGAGTTACATTGTGTATTTAAGATGCTAAATAAATTTACCAATAGTGTCTTGTATACTGAGTAATTTTCAGTACAGAGGAGATATCCAATTCGGTTGTTCTCGTAACATTAAACCATATCAGTAATTGTCCGTGGCTGACATCTACAATAATGGACAACTGTTGATTGCGCTGCAAATATGATGCACCAAATAAAAAAAAGAGCTAAGCGTCCAAATTAAAACAAGACTACAATCAATGCCAACTTCACAGACTTTTATTTTCATTGCTGGATAAGGCATTTTCTGGTGAATACATTTGGCCACAATGCGCATTCTATTTTCCACTAAAATTCTTGAGAAATATGCTACAACAATATGAGGAGATTCATTTCCCAGTATTTGTGCTGGACCTTTGAACCCAACATATTTTAAACCGCCACGGGTGGCCGAGGTCGTTAAGCCGCGGACTCGTGAGCGGGAGGTCTGGAGTTCGAATCCCGCTAGGACTGTCCTCCCTGACTGATTTTTTTTTTTTTTTTCAGGTTTTCCTCGGTCCTCATAAGTGACAAATGTCGAGGAAGTAGCCTTAAACTTAGGCCTTAAAAATCCTTTACCATTATATCATTTCATTTCATGCATCATCGGTGTCCACCTCCGTGATACCTCAGTAATAAAAATAGACGTTAAAACATAATATATATACCTTTCAAGCTTTATCACTATAAATGTGGAAATGGTCAGAAAATAAAAATGAACAAGGCTATATAGTAAGAATTTGGAATCCTCGGCTATATTCAATAGATAAATGTATGAATTGTTTCGAAGGTAAGGTTTGGAAATGGATGATAATATTACAGTCAGTCTAAAATTATGGCAATTCCATTAGGGAAGATTGCTTATATCACTCCTGATTCAGGTTTTAATTTTATTTTTCAGAAAGTAATAAATACAATATTTACTTGTAATTGCTGAGAAAACAGGGTAAAATGACTAAAATAGCGCAATTTATCTTTTGTAACCATTATTTCCAATTTTTAAACAGAATTCCAATATTAATTTATTTCTACTATCAATTTAAGGTTAAAATAATAATTTGAACGCTTGCTAATAGTACGATATAGGCAAGTTGTTCCTTAAATCGCACTGGAGGTTGCCAAAATCGCACCTTATTATTAATATGTGTTTTAATATTTTTAAAGTGTTTTAAGCTATAAATTTATTTATTTAAGGCCAATAAATACCATCACAGGCGTACTTTAAAGCCTACAATTATGTCAAAAATATAAATATTTATGAAATGTGTGTATTTGTTATTTTACTTATACTACTAAGACTGCAGTCAAAACATGGATTGGTGATAAGCATCAACAAAAGTGACAATCCTATTCTGGACAGATTCAAACTAAGAAATTCTATGCCTATGCCCTAGCAAAAATCTCTCCTCGTCCCTTCTCCATTTGGATAGAAGAGCAATGAGGAAAGTTATTGCGTTAATTACTCAACATTGTCATTTCACAACATCTAAGAAAACTGGGCTCTATAAAGATGAACCCATTTGAAGAATTTGTAAACAGGACGAGGAATCTGCTTCGCATATTCTGCTTGAGTATCCAATCCTAGAAAGAGAAACTCGTTATCTCTATAACCAGGGACGATCTGGAAAAAGATGCCAACATTGGAACCAAAATATTGCAACTTGTACAAGGAACGGATTTTGGTAAACAATGAAGGCACTCCTTCCAATGTGGTAGCACAATAAGCCTTAAGGCTGACGTGCTGGAGGATTTTTAAAATCCATCTAATTCCTTCGATATCTAATGTAATCTACTTTACATATAGTAAATGATAAAACAATAAAATTTATTGCATCAGTTTACATGAAATAAAATGTGCAAATAGTTTTAGAACAGTCACAAAATATTGAATGACATATAAACTGAAAGTGCTACAATGTTCATTGTTCATTCTTACAGAAGTCATATATGAAAGCGTCTTTATCACTCACATCAATAACTGCACACACTTTATGAACCCATTTTTTGACGTTTACAGCACATAAAACTATGCTTTACCACATATAAAGCAAAAGCAGTCTTATTTCAATAACGTTTTCAGTAGAACTATACGGTGTTTTTTTAAGCACTTGGTCCTTTACTTTTCTTTCATTATATTTCCCATCTGTGGTGTGGTTGCCTTGTATTCTTCTGTTTATCAAGATGTTTTGTAAGGGCTACAAGTAATCACAGTAGTCCCTCCTTTGCCCTTCCTCCTTTTATAAGATGCTGATGGTTTGGGGACAGGACTAATGATGTGATTGTTACACAGAATGTTGAGCTTGTGATGTGAACAATTTCCTGATTAACAACAGCAGTAGTGCTTTTCTTGAGGCTGGGTGTTGAGTTTATCCATTAGAAGGACATCGTTTCCTTTTTCGGCTAGTTCTTTTTCAGCAAAATCAGGTTCAGAGAAAGCGTTGTGTCTGGCGGCCATACCTGTAGTTCGGGGTCATAGGCGAGCTTCCTTACGTCATATGTAGTTATCCCAAAGAGTAATTCTTCCAGATTAATATGTGACTCTTCTTTAACTTCGGCAGGAAGAGCTGTATTATCTATATAATTTTGGATTGTTCCTTGAAGCTGTATTTATCGTTTTACCTGGCCTCTCAGATGTCTCAATGTTTTCTTCGGAATATCTTTTCTGCAACATTCATTTAGATAAATTTTTTTGCCTTTGAAATCCTCAGTGGCGTTGATCATATTTTCAGCTTTCCAAACACCATACATCCTTTTTGCTATAGTCTGACAGGGGAGGGGGGGCAGGATGTACATATTCTCCAAATGGCACCAGTCAATGGGCGATTTAACTTGAGCCTGTTCAACATCAACTCTAACCTTAAAGCATACAACCTGATAACTGACTACTCATGTGAAATTAAAGTCACTAGGTAACCCATTCTAGGCAATCTATAAAACGCTTTAATATCCACTTACCAAGAAACAGGTGTGTTTCCATAGTGGTTGGAAAGCTACATCCAGATAGATTCATTCATGCGATAAAATGCCACTGCTCAACCGATTGCTGTGAATCTCGTGGACTGTGACAGGAAATATTTTTAGTTTACAATAAATCAATAAGCATTTGCCCATTCACTGAAGATGGTCCAATTTAGGAGTCAGTGCGATATCTGTAGCTGCCTCTGCATGCTTTTGATATGGTAATGATATTTTATATTGATGATAAAATACAACTTGCATTGTATTACCTGAATATTGTAAAGAATTTATGTAAAATAATGTCCCACCGAGTGAGATGGCTTAGGCATTAACGCATTCTGAAGGTCCTAGATTCAAATACTTTGCGACTGACCTTGCGTACTTTTTGCAGTTTCCCCTGGTCACTTTGGCGAATTCTGGGATGAACATATCCTTTCACACCAATTTTCCTCTCTTCCTTTTCATCTCATTCCGTTGGTTGTTACAGAGTCGAATGTGTCAGGTGATAATAAGTTTAAAAATAGTATTGATGACAGGTTATAGGATTTACATGTACAATATTAAACACAGTAATAAAATAAAATGTTGATTTTTTCTAAACGTATTGCAAGGGGACTTACATAATAGCATGGACAAAAATTAGTGGGTTCACGGGGGGGGGGGAGGGCGAGGGCGGACAAAATTGATATTTTTGTATGTTTAGATTGCTCTAACGTTCATTTAAATAACTTTTTTTCTAAAATGAAATCTTGAGACGTTATAGCGTTCTTGAAGCAGCTCTGCTTCCTTTTCTATTCACAGTTTGTACATCAAAAAAAATCAAATTTGGAAATAAAGGATAAAATGTGGAACCAGGTGCATAGAGCACTGCTGCATTTCACAAGATGCACATTGAATAATTGTTAAATGACAAATTGCACGATAAATTGAATGCACATGCTGGGTCTGTCGCATGGCCACTCCGCTTACCTGACCTTACACCCTGAAATTACCTTTTATATCTCAAACAAAAAACCATGTCTATAGCACCTTCTTCGAAAGATAATATACGGAAAACTTGTGGCATATTAGGAAATAAAAAATATCTCCGAAAAAAAAGTTGATACATTTTTAGATGTTAATGAATCTTATTTTTAGCACTTGATAAAATGATTTAAACGAATAGCCTAGTTTATTATCATTTATCTAAAAGTATATTTTAACTCCCTATAACTGCCTAAAGTTTAATTTTATAAAAATAAATTTAAACAAATTTGCTTATTTTTTAAATACTCTCTAATCATGTCATATCACTCCAATCTAGGATCATGTAAAGAGTGTAGTCAACTCTTAAAGAATTCAACTCTAGGATGTACATTTTGTAAGTTGAATTATTTTATTTACGGACGCTCTTGAAAATATCAAGGCATCAGCTTCCTTTTCAATTCAGGGCATGAAACAGAAAATAAATTTAGCTCAGGGGCGTCTTCATTTATACTTGGGGTTCTTTTACGTGCCGTAAATATATTACACGGGATCCATGGTTTTACTTCCCTCCCGAAATAATCCCTCTACGCTGGCTGGGACTGAACCCGCAATCTCGGGTCTATGAGGCAAGTATAGCTACCACTAGAGCTCCAGATTCCGTCAGAAATTCATGTGTACATTTGATTAATTAACTTGTCACATTCTTCATATTTACAAATGTTTAACTCTGGTATATATTTTACTATAGGTGGTATTTTTTATATTAATTGGTCATCTTAGAAAAAATACATATTAATGATAACTTAAATTATTTACACCTAGAATATTTACAAAATGGTAAATTAAAGTATTTTCATTCAGTATGTTTACAAAGATAAATTATTTTATTGGAGAAAAATTAGTACCTTATTATTTGATTGTATAAAATCTTCCTGTATATATTTATTAGTATGCAGCTACTTTATAGATGACAGAAGTAGTAGTATTTTGTTTATTTACGAACACTCTTTAACAGCTCAGGTCATCAGTGTCCCATTCAATTCAGGGCGTGAAATGGCCGATAAATTTTGCTCAGAAGCCTCTTCTTTCATGCTTGTGGTTTTTTAACTGCCGTAAATGTACGACATGGGACCCACGGTTTTACTTCGCTTCCGAAGGAAATCATACTTAGGATTTTTACGCCCCGATCGACCCACGATCTTGGGTCTACGAGGAAAGTATAGCTTACCACTACACCACCAGGACCGATGATGATAGAAGTGAGTTAATGATACTATACCATTGCAGTAAACCTCTTTTGGGAGTGTCTGTAAATAATTACTTGGTCTGTGCAAGTCATGCCCTTATGTGGTTTCTTTGTATATGTCTAAATATCTAAAAACTACATCTTTGTACTACTAAATTTTTTTTACTTACTCCCTTCGAGCTCCATAAGTGGGCTCAGTTTTTGTCTCTGTCGCTGTTATAGTTGCCTCTTCCTGAAGTGAGTTTAGAAAAAGTCGACATTTGGTTTTATCTGTGCATTTAAGAGATTTTGGGATGTAGCACTTTAAATGGACAACTTTGTATAATGCAAAATATTAAGAAACAGATAATTATCGAAAATTAAAATTGTATAGCTTTTTGTTTTCAGAAATTAGAGACTCAAAAATATTTAATGCATATTCTTGTTAAGAATTAATGAATTTAGAGCATTATATTTTAGTTTTATAAAGTATAAATACATTCCCGGCAGATCTGCAGGCTCAAATCGTATTCAGGGATATTTTTCAGCGCAGATATCTCTTTATATTTATTTGCATAAAACGAATAAACACGTTAAAGATAACTAATATCTAAAAATACCTTTCTGATAACTGTATTTCGTGCTTGTTGACTCTCTTAAAAGCCCTCCAGCTCGATTTTTCTTCCTTTTTGGAGCTCATTAAGCGAAACAAGTCGTATCTTTCTCTGGAGATTGAAATGGGAACGTCTGTAGAAATGATGCCGATGTGTAATGTAAATTTAATGCAGAGGGAGCCATGGCTTCTGCCCCTTCAGGGTTATTAATTTTGTCGCGCTGTTTTCACTGTCTTCCCCTTGACGAAGCATGCGCCGGATTCCATACCAGGTCAGGAACAGCCTCATACAGATGAATTACTAAGCTAAGAATGCCACATACAGGGTGTAACAAGGATATTGTCGGATGATTTTAAAATTTGCCCCCTGGTTTATAGTAACTTTTGAATGAATTTTTAGTAGTAACGTATAATCAATTGGCATTATGAAAATCGTCGGGAAAATTCTCTTTTGAAGGAACACTAACCAGACAAAAGATGGGAAATGTTGAGCTATTATTTATTACCAGCTTCATAGGAATGCTCCAATCCATCCTGCTTCTAAGAGATTAAACATACACCATACAACCCAAATCTAGCACTCAGAAAATATTGCCTCTTATCCAACGATTGCCAAAGAATGATCTTCGTAGAAATAAAATTGATGACATGAGATGAAATGTTAGTTAAATATTATTTTTTGAAAATTACTGAGTTGTACCATACCTGAAGTAAAATTATGTAATAACCGAGTTCGACACCCATCTGTTTATGTCGGACAAGTATTAATTGGAGAGTACACTAGAAGAAAACCCCTCATATGGGCACGGAAAGGTAACTTTGCAGCACGACAAAAGAATCCTTGACAATATTTAACAGCATAAAAAAATAGTATAATTTATTGCAAAAAATATATAACACAATCGCAATCAACATGCAGCTGGTGTAAACACATGTTAAGAGAAGCCATTGTAACAATTAAACTACTAAATTTGAAGCTTCAAACTTTAAATTTAATGTTATAAATCTTGAATTGTTTGCCTCATTTACTACAAAATAGTTATTCAAAATACTAGTAAACAAATGTTAAGGTATAGCATATCAAAAATTACTTAAATGAATAAAATACTTTAATACCGTGTGTAAATTACCATAATTTCATTACTTTGATTGACTTTCAAATGTACGTTCCTTGCCGAGCAAAAGTTATAACAATGGAATCATTAGCCAATGCAATAGAAGTGTGCAATAAACAGTTTTAAAGGAACTTTCTACTTGGGTCACTGGAGCTACGAAGAAAGCTCCGGGCCTAGCAATTTAAAATTAAACATCCGAAAATGAATGCATCATACCCACCCTAATCTTCTTTACAAGTGTCAAAGGAAAAGAATATATGTGTAATTAAATTCCCTCAGCATGAGTAGAATTTCTAATTTCGTAAGCATACGATTTGCTTGATCCAATGACCAACCAGCCAGTTCAGCACACAATGCTGACTTGGATCCATAAAAAAAATAGTAGTAGTTTATGGTTCAGAAACCAAAGAATGCTTGCAAAAACTGTACTGAAACACGTTTCAAAGACTAAATGGATTGAAGTTGATGCGAGTTTTTAAGTAAAAGTAACATAGTTAATTTATTTGTCACTTCATTTTACCTCTACCTGTATCTAAAAATAAGGGTTTTGTTTGTATCTATGAAGTTAGCACAATTGTATCTTTTCATTAATGATGCTTCTGTCTGAAATATTCAATACAATTTATATGAGGCCTGCATTCCCATACACTATAACTTTCTTCTTGCATTTTTGCTGTTTCAGACATAGGTAACAGCATTCAACACATTCCTGCATTAAGGGAACCTGTACGAGATATATAGAGATGATATCAGTTAGTTTTTCTAAAGTATTTAGATGGAGTGTGTGAATTTTCTACTTTTTGTCGTCTTCCTGGTTGCCAGTTGTCCATGTGTAAACTAATCTCAACATGCTAACCTATTCCTATTTCACCTAACAAACTTAATATAGGTCCCTTCCAATAACTTTTTTCTGTTATTTGAGAAAAACAAAATAAATTATCTGACAAGATCTACAGCACTCTGTAATTTAATATCCTGATATTCTTTTTCAAATGTTCCTTTCAAGATAGCACTATATATTTTACTTAAATAGTTTAAAAACTAAATACCACGGTACTTATCACGATCGTTCCTGCTGCCTTTGTGATATCCGCCATTACTTTGGTACCTCTCCTTCGGTAATGTATCTGTTAATTGTTTAAATACTGAAACAAATGTCTACTTTACGAATACTCTCTACATTTATAAGCAATAAGTGAGCTTTATATGTCTATGATATAATTGTACATTTATTTCACCAACCCTATCAACATTGACGAATATATCACAAGTATATTAATATATGTATTAATATACTATTTATTTACTCTGGCAAGAGTTAAGGCCATGGGGCTTTCTTTTCCTCTCTATCAGGCGAAAAAACAGCAAAAATACACAGTACAATATATATAGTTACAAGTGAAAAAAACAGGTATATACTGCATGTTCATATATTTTAGTTAGAAAGTTGATAAAGATAGGTTAGAATTCCACTTGTTCTTCAATAATTTTTCTGGAGTTCAAGGAGGACGGAGGAGGAAGAAGAAGAAAAAGCCAGAGACTAACGGTTGTGATTCCTGAGTTGAGATGACAATTTTATCTATATTTAAATTGTTGTACTGTCCAAAGATCTCTCGACTGTAAAGGAAGGCAGTTCCAGATTCTGAGAACTGACACGCTGAATCAGGTTGACTAGAAACGTGTTCGGTGACGAGGGATAAAGAGTAAAGTTATATTCCGGGTTCGAGGTTACGGACGGGTATACGAAAGCGATATACTGAAGGGTGGAGGTACGGAGGATTTTGAACAGGAGCACGAGGGAATGAAAAGTCCTGCCTTATTTTAGAGGCAGCCATGACAGTTGATTGCTTTCGGATGTCACACGATGAAGTTTGCAAGTGTTGAAGATGAAACGAACGCGTTGTAATCTGTCGATCTCCTCAGTATTCAGATTAGAGTACAAGACATCATAATAATCAAAGTGAAGCATAACAAACACTTGAAATGAAATTCGTTTAGAGTTTGAAAGGTAGATCTTTTGCTACATGTATGAATGAAAGAAAATATTTTATTGTATGTATGGGTTACCTGGCTGTGTCATTCTAAATCGGAGTCTCTATAAATACTGCAGCGGTATTTAATAAGAAAGAGGATGGTTAATTAAATATGTAATGCATGGAAGGAAAGATTTTGGAATAAGAAATTTGATTTGATAGGTTTTGGATGTAATTTCAGGGATAAATAATAATTTCTTCCTCTCCGATGATATGTCCGCTGACTTTTATTTTGCCAAGGCTGTTGAGACTCTGCTGCTGGATATTTTTATGGTCCTGTGACCTTAGGGGAGGGAGTCTTGGAGATTAATAATATTTTCTGTAATGGAAGATGGAACACAATTTATTATTCATACGCTTTGCACATAAAATGTATTGCACTCAACTAATAAAGCTCGTCAACTTAATACTCTTCCAAAACTAACTACCACTTTCCACTCATTGAATGGAACTTGGAAAGTTCTTCCACTTATATTGCCCTGCTGAATACTCTTGCAAAACTGACTGCGGGCCACAAGCTTGCAAACTAAATAAGCATGGTCTACGTGACTTTTTACATGTAGAATCAACTCGAGCGGTTGGCTTCTTCCCTTGAAGAGGTTATCGGCCTGTCTTTTCATCCCTGTAATTTCCTCCATATGTATTATCGTGCCCACCATGCTTTACAATTTTCCAAAGAATAGAAATAAACATCTTGCTCAAGGATTCTTTACAAATATTGCTACAACAGGCTACAGAAATCCCTAGGTAAGATTTTATGACTGGGCTAGCTCCCTGCGCACTTGCGAGAAAATATTTTAGACACCATAGTTGAACACTTGTACAGGAAAATGACAGTACACATGACTATAACGAAGTTACATAAATTTACTTGCTATAATTACTCTAATTAAATATGAGAGTTGCAGCCCATAAATACTTTATCAATACCCAGGTTTTTTTGCCATGCTGGTATAATTAATTGTCTTATTTACCATTGTGGCCAGCACATCGTGTAAGATATTTTACGAGTATACGTTAAGTGTGATAGCTGTCAAGTACTCACAGAGCATCTACTGTTCTTTTACGAAGTCCTCTTTGGTCACAATTGTGTTAAGCCAGGAAAATACCCACATCCAGCCCCATGCTTCCTATCTTAGTCCTGCAAAAAACATTCGTTCCCTCCGAAAACTGCTTTTTTCATTACTTACCGACTGCTGCGATAAACGCTTTTATGTTCGGGTGGTTACAGTTACATTTGAAGTCGCCCTGCATACTAAAGCATAAATTTAAAGCGAAATTCATATTAAATGAGTGAAAACAAACAAAGACAGAAACAAACAAAAGTGAAAGAATATTGACACAGCAAACAAGAATGGAAGGGTGGATTTTGCTTGGATAGGACCGGGAAAACGGAAGCTCTGCGGAGTTCAGAAAATACAGAAAGAGTTGAGGTGAACTGCGCAGGATTTTGTGAGGCAGAAGAATACGTTATTTTAAAAAGGACGCCTTTTCCTGATAATACTGTGTATTTGTTCCTGCGAATATATGCTGAGATTGTTTGTTGCATTTGCGTTGATGAAATAATATAAAGTTTATCCTCCAGGTATGTAAAACAACAGAAATCATCTAATGTGGAAAGAAAGATTTCAATTTTTAACTGTAAAATATAGGGTTTTCACAAAATTCGTTCACTTCTTAGTTATTTTCAACCCCTAACAACATCCGAGAACATGGTATATCTGCATCACAGCTAGCTATATCAAAGAAGCTGTCAAACAAGAGAGATAGGATTTAAACAAAGCAAATTATAATGCAAGGCCCAAGCAGATGTCTGCAAGGTCAGTCACAAACACATACTGAAATATCCAACAGCAGGTCTTAATCCGTAGGAACATTTCTGCTACAAAAATGTCTTATCTATGCTCAGATTACAGGGTGTTCAACGTGCAATAAAAACGAATACAATATTTTCGAACCTACGAGGGTAGGTCCATAAGTTTCCGGCCTCGCAGATAAGAATTATCGCCTTCATAAAATCTTTTGCTAGTGTCATAACTTATCTGTTAAGTAAATAATTGCAGCTGTAACTTCCACTCCGCTGAAAAAATCTCCTTCAGGTAGGACAGTCCTGGCGGGATCCGAACCCCAGACCTCCCATCACGAGTCCGCGCCTTAACTACCTCTGCCATCCCTAGGCTACAACATATTTTGGGTAACTATTATACATAATGCTAAACTGTTGCTTATCTCTTGTTTTCAAAATTATTTGGAACTTTCCATCAGCATACACCTGACTATTATGAAAGACCTGCACTCACTTCTATGGTAACTCCATAATAGATGATACAAATATACATATATTCGATTAAAACCTGTTTCCCATTGCTGGTAACACAACGCGCCAATTTTCACCTGGCCACGTTCGATGACTGTTTTTCCCTTGTTCTCATAGATGCCGACCCTCCACCCAAACACACCTTACTTAGAGACCTAGAGATGGCAGCAATAGTTTTACATAAAGCCCGTATTCCTCCAGGCCTCAACATTTCCTTGTAATACTGCCAGGTTTGCCAAACTACTTTGTTCAGCTATAGTTGACAGTTTTGTCGCTACATCATATTCCTTATGCCTCACTAAGAGAGACGCCGTCCGCCATAGCTCAGTTTATTCTCAGCACGTGTCCAAGAGCGAAGCTCGAGTTATCGTGTGGTTTTAGTATTCAGTTTTACGGTTTTAGTGTGAATTTTTTATATTGTATTCTGAGTTCTGTTTATGAGTTTTATGCTTTTTAGAGGTTTTTATTATTCCATGAATACGATATATATATATATATATATATATATATATATATCAGTACACCATAAAATAACTAAATATCAAAACAAAATTAACCATATATTTTAATGAACTCTTTCCTTTTCTTTCAGGATCCCCTTATCATTCCCCAGAGGTTTTTCACACATTAATAACATCCTGTATAAGAAATATGATACGTTACTGAAATATAGTTGTAAACAAGGTCTAACTGTAATTTAAGTATTTTTTGCTCAGATAATCTAATTCACATTACGACGATTGCTAATTCGCTTCGTTCTTTAGAAGCCTGTGTTGGCAGTGAAGATAAATCACGCTTTAATTTCAGTTAGCAGAGTAAACCATCTCTACTCAGGCTGTATGCACAGAAACGGTATGCATTAATCGAGGGCGCGATTTTTTTACGCTTGCAATTTGGGGTTATCTCTTCGCCGCAGCAAGCAACCTACTTTCTAAAAAGTTTCAACAGCCAAAATTGCCAGGCTTTGGAACGGAATATATTTAGGTGGAATAAATTTATCTTCCATATATGTTTGTTTTTAAAATCCCTAAGGGCATTTTGCAGAAAGAGTAAAATTAGAATAAAAAGGAAAGGAATATTGAAAATATATTGAAAAATAAATTTTGAAATTTCCTATTTTTAAACAATTAGATTGTTTATCATTATTGAAAATTTAAACTAAAACTATTTTATTTATCTTCGTACATTATTCCCATTTTCGTATACATTTTTTCAGGCTCAGCAAATTTTAACGTCCCCTTATGCCTTCCTAAGTCTAAAGGTACAAACTCCTTCTCTATCTCGTAAAACCAACCGTGTCTGGTCTTTCATAATTCCAAAAGAGTCCTAATTGAAGGTGGGGGAAGGACTTTTCATACCATTTTTACATGTTTTTGGAGGTGAAATTAACGGAGTGGTGCCGGGCATTGTCTTATTACTAAACAACTTTTCTTTCAGGACTTTATCGTGCTTGCACAAAATGGAAAGATACATTATTTATACTCATATTCTGCATAGCTGAAGACTATAATCTTTACAGGATGATCGCTAAAGGGCTGACTTTAAATACACTTGTATCAGCAATGAAATATTTCATATATTTTCGCGCATTTGATCATAACTGGAATTGCTCTTAAACATGAAGCTCAAAATAATAATCTGCTATTTTAAAATCTATTTAAGAGGTAGTGATGGATTTAAGTTGTTTGTCCCGAAAAACAAAATTTTCGAAATAGCGACCCAAAAATTAGGAAATAGCCACGCCTCCCCGTTAGTCAACAAAAATGAGCATTGTACCTGTTTTGTCAGTTTACGTATCTACTTAGACTTTTTGTACATACATATTTGAATATTCAACAGGTTTTTCTCGGTCCAACTGATTCCATACATCACATTTTCGCTAAATTGTGCATACTGTTTCATGAATGATAAAAGTTATTTTGAGTTGCGATAATTTTTTTTTTTTTTCATATTTTCTTCTCTCTGCCAGTATTTCTTTATTATCTGTCTGGGCTCGCCATGGCCTTGGCTATATTTCCATTCGAGATTAATTAGCTGGGTCTGTTTTTCGTGGGCCACCGTAAGTTAATAATTTCGACTTTTTAGTCGGTTGCTTACGAATTAATTTTTGTGCAAGTGAGTGCTCCTTTTAGATCTCACATTTCTTTAGAATTTATTTCCTCTTTTGCAGCACTAGGATCTTCCGTATATTTAAAAAAAAAAACACCCAAAATCTTAAAAAAATAAACCTAGCCGTTTTCTTATATACGAAATACTTAAAACATGTTTTTGGTTTTAATACCAAAATTCTACAATGAAAATGCGCTACTATCATAAAAACATATATAAGATAAATTGGCAAGCTATTTAATTCTTTGGTATTCAGGGTAAATACTTTTGTTATGTATTAGCTAATAGTTTATCGCACATGAAGTTAAAGTTTTCCCAATTATACATTTATAACTAATACATTAATATGTCTAATAGCAATGGTAATAACTAAATGAAAATTTGATCTATTAACACTTCTTGTTCTTCCATCTCGGACTAAATCCTGCCTGTTCCGAGCTCACATTTTTGTATCTATTCATCTTCCAATTGCTCTTATTCCTTTCGAGTTATATGTAACATTTTTGGTATTCTTCTTCTTCTGTCATTCGTTTTAAGGGTTTTACCCCCCTTTTTTGTCTGTCTAGTTCTTGTAATGTTAGTTACACTTCTAATTATTTTCTTATCCTCATTAATGTATAATTTTCTTTTGTGTAACCTTTGACAGATCGTAGAAAGTGCACTTCTGCTCTTGAATTTTATTTTCTCCCCCCCCAATTTAAGTCTAAGCTGTGCTCCCATAAAAATAACTGGTAAGGCCATGGGTTTGTAGAATTCAATTGTGTGTCTTTCTCACTGTGTTTTTCAAGATATTCTTTCACACACAACTAGGAACTTTTGTATTTTTATATTAACATCTTAATTTTCTTTAAATGTGACATTACAAACTAAATATTGAAAACTTGTTCGATTTTTAGTTCTATCATATTTTTGATCTATTGAATATTCTGAACGCAATTAGTGTTGTGTTAGCCTTTAAGTTTACCATATTGTATTCCCTCTTTATTTTATTTAATCAGTATATTGCTTTTTATAGTCTATCTTCCTTGCCAAAAATTAACACTGTATCTGCAAATAGCAAAATATTTACTGATCTATGCTGTCCTAACTCTGTTCCTCTATATATAGTCTTTTTCCGTTCCTTTAAGGATATCGTCTACACATACACACACATATATATAAATGAAAAGTAATGTAACACTATTAACAATGTAACTAAAATAACAATAACTAGAAAAGCAGAAAAGAATAAAACACTTAGAAAAAGTCAGAGATTAGTAATTAGTAATCTGTGCCTTTTTCTAAGTTTTTTTTTATCCTGTTATGTTTTTCTAGTTATTGTTATATATAATATTAGAGATGGACTACACCTGTCCTCCTGTTTTAAACCACATTTTGTTCTTCTTTTGAGTTTCCATTTGCATATATTATCATTTCTGTTTTCATGTATATATATATATATATATATATATATATATATATATTACTAGATGTATAGGATATTCTGTTTTATATAATATTTTCCATAATAATAGGGGGTCTCTATATCAAAGACTTTTTCTAGGTCAATAAATGCCATGTGTATTTTCAGGTTATATTCTGTTCGTTTTTCTATTATTTGTTTTATTATAAAACATGATCTGCCAGTTCTAAATCCACTGATTTTTACTGTACATAAAATGTTTAGTCTGTAGGTAACATTGCATATATTTTATACATTATATTTAATAAACTTACCCCTCAATTTACATTTATACATCTAAATGAGTGCAAAATTCCACAATATCTTATTTAGAATTACAAGATCTTAAATTTTCATTTAAATTTTGCATCAACCAGGTACACTTTTCCTTCTATATGTTCTGATGAATAGGGTGCCCGCTCCTAATTCCGTAACAGTTCTTCCCGCAGGCGTCGGCTGTCCGTCATCAGGCATTAAGTTTTGCTCTCAGTATACACGCCAAAGCTAGCATGCATATCGGGAAATATGCGAAACAGCGATGTTGTGACTACGTGATGACATACCTCCTTCACTCATCCAGCTTATATTGTGGAAACATAAACAACCAAGCAGCGCTCTGTCCTGGCAGGACAACATGAATGTTGACTTTAAGTATAGTAAATAGTAAATCAGTAAAGTTGACCTTAAGGTAGAAACCCATTATTAATCCTACACGGAATGAATGTTGTATGGTATTCCGTTTTTTTTTTAATTTTTTTTCTATTGTTTAAAACATACTATGTTTACAGTATGCGTCTTAATATTTAGATATTTGTAGCTGGCGGAAGAATGTGTGCTTTGGAGCATTTTCCTTTGAGTATGTGTAAAAGAATAAAGGTGTTCCATTTGGTGAATAAACAAGGGATTAATTTTACGTCAGCGTGGTTTTACAATCTCAAATGAGAATGCATGAAAAGTAACACAGATCAGTAACAAACTTGTGATGGACCAGGCGTAGAGACCCCAGCAACTGCGCCATGATATGACGGACCGGACCTCGAAACCGGAAAGCCTTCACCATAATGGCAACATAAAGAATTTTAACATTATAAATAATATTTTAACCTGTTTCAGAACTCGCTGAGAGAGAATACCGGAGCCTTGGAATTGGAAGGGCAGAGGACGGAGTTAATTTAAAAATACACTGAAAATTCAATAAATCCTCTATTGATTTTAACACTTACAACTTAAAAAAGAACTACTTACATAGATCATGATTTCCTTGGTCCATTGTTAGGGTGAAGGGAAGCATGGCCGCTACCTGTATGTTCTGTCCCTTTATAAGTTTTCTCTTGTGTTCCTTTCCACTAGGAGGTTGGTTTGATGGAGATTGTGGTGTCCGTCAGCAGACTCGCAGCTTGTAGATAAACGTCCAGTCGAGGCTTGATTACCATTAATCCCTATTTAATCTTAGGCAGGTTAAGACTGGATAGAGAAATTCCTTAGGGTAGTAGATAAGGTTCGGAGACAAGAGCTAAGTCACGTAGTACAGGAAAGGCGAGGTGCTCCAGGCTTCTGATGACAACTCAATTAGAATAATATAAGAAGAATAATATAAGTATTTATTGTCTTAAAGTTCCAGAGCCTACTATAACCAGCATGGACTCTGTTAGCAGTATCTCTCGTCTCCTGCCTTCCGTATTTTGGAAGGGCTGGAACAATGGACATCTTTCACATCTAATGCCCTCATGCTACATATGCACACAAGTATGACCATTATGCTACGTGATTATATTACCACGTGTGACGTAACACCAAGTGTTATCGTACGTGTTCAAGTATTAAAAAATCCTTATTCCCTGGTTACATCAGCTTGGGTCTCTGTTTGCACAACTGTTATGAATATTTTTAAGAAGTCTTTCAGATTGCGACATGCACACGCGCGACCAATTAAGTCGCGTAGGCCTAATATATGAAACTGTTCAAGTTTAATAGATAATTCTTCCTTGCCTGGAGTCGTAAGAAGGCTGCTAGTGTTAAAGGAATTGTTTGAGATTCTTTCGGGGTTGCGTCATCTCTCAAGATCCGTGCGTGTGTCATGCCCTCTTAACTCGTATTTCTTATTATGCTTACCCTTATTCTAATTACTCTAGGTATCTTGTACATACTCTCATTACATCTTATGCAGCACTTGCTATATACTTCTATTTCTCATTATACCCCTCGAATTGACTCGCTTCCTTCTTTCTCAACACGACTCTTCTTCAGCATGTTTGCTTCCTAACGGTACTTTTCCATTTCCCGACTTCGTCCCTCGTATCTATTTTATTATTTCCCCGAGTTGTTTACTCAGCCTATTCTCTACTTCATGTTATGATCACTCATTATAGCTAGTCTCAGATTTAGGCTACCTTCACACTTCCTATAATGTAACTTCTCTCAATATCACACTGATTACTAATATCCTAACAATTTATGACGCAATTAATATACTACTAATTAATACTGATGTACTGGCAATTGCCACAATATTTCGCCTGCATCCACAGCATAACGCAGCACTCACTGGATCAGCGTCACGCCATGGGCAGACAGTCGCAGTTTGCTGTTATGAAAACAAGCAACATTTCTTTATTTATGTTACAACTGTGTTTGTAGTTACGTCTCAAATAGTCGAGTAATTATTAGTGTTATTTAAGTGTGTAGTGAACAAATGTTTATTGTATTGTGGGTGTAAAAATGTTACCACTACAACAGAGAACAAAAACTAAGTGTACAGGAACAGCTCCTTTATTTTAGAGGGTAGAAACTGGAATAATTATGGAAGTTGAACAATTCCGAATTTCATTAAAACATGTCAGAAATGTATGACTGCAGACGTTGCTATAAGAGACTAGTGCTCATTATGACAGAAAACTAATATTGTGAATATGCTATTATTTATTAAAGCTATAGGAGTAGAAATGATGGGGAAATGGTTTATTGGTGAAGCCGGCAAGTTACATGCAACGTCCCCAAGCGGCTGCGTTCAGCTACGAACGAGTCCAAAAATAACACATTTCTTCCACTACATTAGTATAAGGGTTTCTTTACTTCTACTAGTTATGGCGCAGAAGTGACTTTACCTAGTTCGAAACTTTATTCTATATATAAATTATTCAAGTATACCATTCCATATTTGTTGGATATACTTAAGACAAGTAAATTAAAAGTGTCATTTTCAATTAGTATATTCTCACTACGTATCTTCTTCTTTTTATACGAGGCTTTGGGAACACAATAACTTGTATTTTGAAAGGAAATTGTTAAGTTATAAATTTATGACAATTTTCCTATTAAAATCCTATTTCGGTATTTTATTTTAACTTTAGCAATAGTTATAGTCTGCAAATAATATATAAATATTAATTAGAACACCCAAATTTAGCTTTCCATTTTGGCAATGAAAATAAAGTTCTCTTGCAGAAGCTGTAAACTAAGCGATTTCCTCTTCAAGTCAAATTTGTGTGGGAAGTAACAGCTCTAGAGCCCTTTTTAAATTTCCATTTTCAGGTATACCCCTACTCCTAATGAATCTATTTCCCTGATTTTCAGAAACAATAGCTTTTATTTAAATGGTATATACCAAGTTTTGTTGGGAAAAAATAAATTTTGGTACCTCGAGAGTAATTTTTAAATTTTGGGATTCAAGCAAACTCCCACTCCTAATAGTATGATTTCAGTGATTTTCAGAATCTATTCGTCTTATTTTATTTCAATGATATACACCGAGTTTAGTTGAGACAAACACAAAAATTGCAGCCACTGGAGCGATTTTAAAATTTGTGTTTTAATCCCCGCTACTAATGGTCCGATTTACCTAATTTTCAGAAACAATATTTTTATTTAAATACCGAATTTCGTTGCGAAAAAACAGATACTAGTGGTGCTAGTGATTGATAAATTTTGGGTTTCAAGCGAGCCTGCACATTTTCCTGATTTTAAAAGACTATTTTTATTATTTTATTTCAATTGTATATACCAAGTTTTGTGAAGAAAAATTTTTAAATGTTCGCTTTAAGTTAGTCCCCATCCAAAATTGTGCAATTTTGCTGGTTAACGAACTCGATAAATTGTTGTTAATTGATTGTTAGATGCCGATTTTAGTTGAGAAAAAATTTTCAGCAGCTAGAGCGTTAAAAGACAGACAGACATATGCACGCACGCACGCACACACCTGTGTGCGTGTGCGTGTGCCTGTGCCTGTGCCTAGTTAGTAGGACAAGGAACTAGAAAGAAACTTTCAAACATATTTTCATGGACACAACCTTCGGAATTTGCTAAAAGCAGACTCTGTACGCGACATCGTTGCATTCTTCCCTTAGTTACTATTATGGCTTGAGCACTATTTTATCTATTACTTTTATTTCTCTCGTTTTATATAGACTTTTAACTATCTGAAATTATGTAATGGTATTCCTTTATTATTTAAAATAATTCATATTTTGTATTCATAATTACCAAATGTAATAACATCTATAAATTAATTTTTATTCGTTTATTAAATTCTCTCTTTTTGGATTAATTGATTTAGAGTGAAAATATTGTCCAAACAGTTTGTACGTTTATGAAGTACTGTTTGCTCTGCTAGTATATAACTTTCTCCAATCTTTAGTAATTATTCAGTACTTATATTTGTATAAATTATATTCGTTGCCGAGAATATTAATACCATGATAATTATCACAATTCTCTTTTTGTAATACTGGTATAACGATGGGTATGCTGTTAGTACTCGCATTCCATTTCGGAAAACGGGCGCATTCAATTTGATTACCAGGAAAATTTAGTTACGCCTATTTCCGTACAGCGGACAGAGGGACTAGTAGTAAGTCCATCGCCTCTAACGCTTTCTGAAGGGAAAATAAGGTATTATTGGACATGAAAAGTCAATTTTGTTCTAAGTCATCTTCTTTCTGGTATGGAGTACTTTAACGTGACGTAACTGTACTATTCGGAACCCAAATTTTTAAGTCCCTCCCAGAAGACCTGCGTCCTGAAAATCTATCTATTTGGGCCATGGTTGAACCCGCGATCTTGGATCCAGCGGAAACGACGCTATCCATATACAGTTTTATGTAGTACTGCTTGAGCATTTCTTTTTTTAAACTAACAAATATATCAAATTAATGGCATTATTAATGGAATTAAAAATGTTCGAAAAGAAAAAGGTGTTTTACTTGTTTAACAGAGTAGACGTTTGAACTCTTAAAGCTGAAGGTGAAGAGAAGACTTGAAACAGCAAATATGAAATTTCTGAGTAATATGGAAGGCAGGCGGAGAACTGAATGGAATAAGTTTAAAGGTTTAAAACATAAAGGATGTACTAGTAAAGAGGAGTGAACAATGAAATAATTTAGAGCGAATGGATTATACTAGAATACGAAACAACTTTTAAATCATGAACTAGCTAAAAAGAGCAATTTAGACTGGCCGAGGACTGCTTGGATCAATCTTTGTTGAGCCGTTACTGGCCTGTATAGCCAATAGGCAAAGATAAGGACGATAAATTAAAATTTACTGTATAGATTGTGATAAATTACTTGTAAATATTTCAGTAGTTAGTTTAGCAGTGCTAAATAAAATATATATCAATATATGTACGGATATGACTAATTTATGAGTTGATCTAAAATGCAAATTAAACTACAAAGGAGCAATGTCTTGCTTTAGTTCAAACTGATGTGGTACATTGGTCAGTGAATTAAAAAAACGTAAACACAAAATTCAGTTCAGTTGTTTATTTACCCTGAATGTACAACAAGTGCTCAAAATGTTTTCCACCTGCATCAATTCCACATGAACACCTGATCATGGACCATTGCACATTTGCAAATATCCCAGGATAGCTGCGTGTAGTTTGTGCGCTGGTAAAACATCTCTTTTATTGTCAATAGAAGTTAACGTACACGAGGGGTTTTAGATATCCTACAAAAATAAAGATATCACGAGTAATATGCGATAAATGCAGCGAAAAAAAACTGAATCCAAATATTTAACGTTATGAAATAATTTAATAAAGCAACATCGACTGCCATTCACGTTGCCAAATAATTCTTAAAAATTGAAATAGGAAAACAACATTAATCGAAACTAATATCATTAAAATTCGATAAATATTTAGCATTAACTCTACAAAAAAAAAAAAGATGCCATTTTTTTGCATAACTAACAACATAGAAAGGATATTTTTTAATACTCATACTTGAATCGAGGACTTTTTTCTGGGTATTTTATAATTTCGAATTTTTCATGCAACTTCTATACCACTAATGGATAACACAACAAGCTGGGCATGTATGTTCGCATTTTTTCTGTAAATGCACAATATTATTCATCTTACCAAAGAGTATATTTTGATTTAAACTGGTGAAAGCAATATTTTTATTATAACTGATAAACCACCCATTTCCAAGCATACGTTTAAACACATTTGTTCTTTTTTAATTATGCTTTAACTTAAGCTGAATTTACAAATACATACATATATGCACGTGTCTATAAATATAAAGGTGTCTCAAATGTAACGCAGGATTGAAATTTACAAAATGAACCTTTATTTATGCATGAAATGGCAAAGTTGTGACATAATTTGAAAGAGAAAACACTCCGATTAAATAATAGAAAATAATATCTGACAAATGTCGGCTTTCTTTTACTTCGCATTTGGGGCACTTAAAACCCTTGTATTATGGAAGAAGGGTCAGTTTATTCTCAACGAGTGACTGTGTGGTGTGCACTTTGGTGTGGTGGAATTACTGGGCAGCACTTCTTCGAAAACGAGCCCGGAAGTGCAGTAACTTTCAATGGTGTCAGCTTTTTTGTGGCATCAGTTGCAAACCGTGAACTTTGACTTTGATATTGATGAGATGTTGTTCCAGTAGGATGGCGCTACGTGTCATGCAGTGCGTGAAACTATTGATGTGTTACAGCAGAACTTTTCTGGGCGGCTGATTTCGCTACACAATGATCGCAATTGCCCACCAAGATCATGAGATCTTACACCGTGTGACTTTTATCTTTGGGAATTTGTAAAATCCTAGGTTTACAGCAAACCCGTTCTTGAACTTAAAGAAGAAAGTCGACGTGCTATAGCAAAAATTGACCCACAAGTGTGCGAAAATGTGTTGCAAATATTGTCAAAAGAGTGTATGAGTGTCATATGATACGGGAACATTTGTCAGACATTATTTTCCATATTTAATCGGAGCGTTTACTCTTTCATATTATGTCACAGCTTTGCTATTTCATGTATACATAAAGGTTCATTTTATAAATATAATCCTGCTTTACTCTTGAGACACCCTTTATGTTACACTTTCTATATTGTCACCTTACCATTTATCTACCATCGCCTAAAAACCTAATTTAAAGAGCATTCACTTATTATCTTAATTTATTAGTAGTCGTGGCATATGTGGCTCTAGTCGAAGTGTAATCACTTTAACTTTACACGTTATTGTTCTAAATAATTAACTAATAGAAAATCAAGGAAGTAATTGTAGCTAATATTTTTATAAACCAAATTAAAATTCTCCCTTCACGTTTAAACTAGTTTATTAATATCTGATTCACATATTTGACCAATTAACAAACCTCTAAACCATAGAGTCGGTCCTGGTGGTGTAGTGGTTACCATACTTGCCTGCTAAACCCAAGATCACGGTTCGAATCCAGCCAGGACCGATGGATTTTTTCGGGTGTAAAACCTCAAGCCTGAAAGAGAGGCCACTGAGCAAAATTTGTCGGCCGTTTCACTCCCCGAGTTGAATGGGACGCTGATGACCTGAGATGTTAAAGAGCGTCCATAAATAAATCATTCAAAAAAAATCTAAACCATAGATGACTCTGAGGAGAATTTGGCTCGAATCGTTCTGTTTCACCTGCCTCAAAGAAAGAGAGAGACGAAGAGAAAATGCTTAACTTTTAAAAGACGCATGCGCGTAGTGTCACTTTTCAGTTACAAAGATCCTTCGCAGGCATGTTGGTTTTTTTTTTTTTTTTTTTTTTTTTTTTTTTTTTTTTTTTTTTTTTTTTAGTAACGCCCGTTTCCACTACTGAGGCACCACAGGCGGTGAACACATGAAACGAAATTATATATTGGGAAAGGACATTTTTAAGGAAGGAAACATTCCAGGCCTACATTTAAGGTACCTCCCCGGCATTTGCCATTCATGAGGACTGAGGAAAATCTGGAAAAATCCCCATTCAGGGAGGACGGTCCTAGTGGAATTCGAACCCCAGACCTCCCGCTCACGAGTCCGCGCCTTAACGACCTCGGCCGCCCGTGGCGGTGCATATTGCTATGCCTTCTGTTAACATAATGCAATTTCAAAATATATAGTTCTAAAGCCCCCTTGCCACAATATAGATCATTTACTTTAGTCACACTGTCAGATGTTCTCTAGTTGCTGTTCTAAGTTTGAATTTTTTCCCCTTAATTCATTATCGATTCTTAAATACATGCTGAAACATTATGAGTCTTGCTTTAACTTTTTCATTGCACATTATAAAACTCGCCGAATTCTCTCAAGTTGGTAATATGCTTACTTGCGACGCTTACTTTTCCGTGCAGTAATAATACATATTCGATGTGTTACGCATTATCGCAAGAACTTGTGAAAATACTAATTATTCGAACCTGTTTCTGCGAGCAACGACAAAAGGCCGAAGTACGTGACTTGGGAATAATGTGCGCAAGTCACGCCTTACAGTTTGTGATCTCACAGGAGAACGTGCACCGTAGCATTAGTGTGATTAGAGTTCTGTTTTAATGTTCTCACAAAATTGTGGTGCTCAGTAAATTTGTATGTCACACACAAAGAAATAGAAGCTTAATTATGAATTTGGAAATTATTGTATTAAAGTAGATCCTGATGGTGTAGTGGTAACCATACTGACCTCCTATACCCAAGATCGTGGGTTCAGTCCCGGCCAGTATCGATGGATTTTTTTCGGGCGTAAAAATCCTAAGTATGGCATTTTTTGTTTTTGGAAGGGAAATAAAGCCGTGGGTTCCGTGTCGTACATTTACGGAACGTAATAGAACCTCAAGCCTAAAATAAGAGGCCTCTGAACAATTTTTTTGGCCGTTTCACGCCCTGAATTGAATGAGACGCTGATGACCTGAGATGTTAAAGAGCGTCCCTAAATAAACCAAATCAACAACTATTGTATTAATGAAATGGATAGAGAAGCCTATTTCTATAACACACTCTCCAAAAATATATCTTTCAAGCAACGAAAAGCCATGCATTAAATTATAATGTATTTGCGAAATGGGACTCTCAGATAACCGATTAATTATTCTCTTTACAAGAATGGTAATTAAACTGACATTCTTTTTCTTTAGTTCATGTTCATTTATATGTAGTGGCAGAGTTAAGGTCATTAAATGTTTTCTTCAGCTATAACAATCTATTAACAATTATATTAAGATTCAGTTACTATTGGATGATGAATAGCCTAAGCAGTAACAAGATTAATACACAAATAAATTTTGTAAAGCATTAAAGAGAGCGTAAAATGTATATTAATATTAACATCATAATAATAAAATAGTAACAAAGACAAATTATACACAGATAATTCATGAATAATAGTGAAAATAAATGTGCTAGTAAAATATAAATAATTAAAAACACTAACTTTATTTTGGAGGTGGTAGGAAAATTATGATAAAATAAGAATAAGAATAAAGAGGACGATAAATACTACAACAGATGGATTGGTTTATTTACGGACTCTGTATAACACGTCAGGTCATCAACGTCCCATTCAAATCAGAGCCTGAAATGGCCGATAAATTTTGCTCAGAGGCCTCTTCTTTCATGCTTGAGGTTCTTTATTGTGCCGTAAATGTACGACATGGGACGTACGGCTTTACTTCCCTTTCGAACGAAACCATCGGTCATGGCCGGGATCGAACCCATGATATTGGGTTTAGGAGGCAAGTAGGGTTAGCACTACCACCTGGAACGACAAAATTCTACAACAAAAATAAATACTCTAAATAAGAATAATTCATTTCTAATGACAAAACGATTTCTGTTCCTAAATTTTACTGTCTTTGACATCCTATGGCAAAGTATTTCATAGGCAGGCAGCAATTAATGTGAAAAATGATGGGTAAAGTGATGCTGGGTGTAATTGTGTAGGCTTTCAGAGGTGTTAAGGTTGTGAGAATAAGATAGATTCAGAAAACGAGAGAATAAAGAAGCCATGGTAGATGGATGTATGTATGGATATTAAATTATAATGGGTTTCTGATTCTGAATTGGTAAACTGAAAATATTCAGCCGGTGTTATCGAATAGTGTTAAGAAATAGGTCAAACAGCTGTTTCATCTAGACCCGGAAAGTGGCACTCCAAATGGTATCCGGAGATCTGTGGACTCCACCCATCTAACGGTCCGGAAAAATAAGGTGATTTGATTTGCCTTATAGGTCAGTAAATCAGTGATCTTTACGCAGTGTTAACTCGATTTTTTTCTTTTACACCACCCTAAAAACGTAGTATTGCAGTGGCAAGAATTATTTCAAAGCACATATCATCTTGTACTTTCACGTTTCAGAATGAGGTTGATCATCATTTGTAAAAAGGATTTTTTAATCATTTAATTTCTGTGTTACGTTCTCTTTATTGGCCTCAATATAATTTTAAGTAATAAAATTTAATTTTATCATTGCAATAAACTACTTAAAGAAAAGCAGTCAGCCGTTGTATTTTGATCTATGGTAATCAGATGTGAAATTGTTCTTAATTTAAGGACATTACCATATCAAGCTAATGAACAGTACCTTATCACACATATACCTAAAAGTTATTTTTAATGTATAATTTTTGCTATTCTATGTTACAAGCTAACTCATATGAGCCAGACTTCCAAATAAAAAATAAATTATTATAAACCTTTAACTTTACAAAATGACACCTTTAAAGATACCTATATAAAATATCGCTCGTGAATTGTTGAAAATAAAGTGATATTTGATATAGATATCTTTAAAGGTGTCATTTTGTTAAGTTAAAGTTAACTTAAAGGTTTATAATAATTTTTGTTCAACCCCTTCGTATATTATTATACCAACATAACCTACTATAATTATTTTTATCTACAATTTTTACGTCTTATTTTTAACTCAGTTCGTCTTTGAACTTTTCAAGCTAAGTTTACACATGTGAATAATAAATAAATAACAGTTTTTGTAGTGGAATTCATTCGGGATTAAATTCAAAACAAAACACACCACTTGTAATATCAGACAGAAGGTAATTGAGCTTGTTTCAGTCACTGGCTGGAAATACGGTGCACACGTTCAGTGGAAAAACACTGCAAATTGGTTCATAGTTAATTGTATCGCTCCGTATTTTTCTTTCATTTTCATATTATTCTAGCTTTTTATATTTTATAGTCTTAAGGCAACCCTAAAGTACAATCTCTGTATTCAGCTAATCATTTTCAAAGTTGTATACATATGAAACTTGTTAAATGCTAAAAAGTACAATTTTTAATAGATTATTATTGGCTTGTCACATGTTTCACCGATTTGAACTGAACTAACCGCCTCAAAGCACTATAACCCCCAATCACTAAATTATTCTGCTTATCGAAACACCCTTGCTATAACTAGACCACCTGTTGGATAGTTCAGCACATGTTTGTGACTGACCTTGGATGCATCTGCTTGAACATGGCAGCCGTGTATTATCGTAATTATGGACATGTAGGCAACCCTTTACATATATCATGACCTGGGAAAGAAACTGTACTAATATAAAGCGGATGGCATGAGTTTAAACTTTATTGAAATATATCCGCCTTGTTCAATGCAAGTAGATTCAACATTATGAGGTCCCAGCTCACTTTTTTGATCGCTTGATTCAGATATCACCGGAAAAGTAGATAGGAAAAGAAGGCCCTGTTACGTGCCAGGCTAGTTCGCCTCATCTCAATCGACTTTGATTGTGTTTTGTGGTGTTATTTGATAAGTTCTGTCTCCGAGACACCTATAATGAGGAAAAGAATATCTTGGCAAAAATCCAAGCTGCCTAAGACATCGTTACAATGACCAGGATTATTCCATCGGATACGATACTGCAAGATTGTGCTACGTGCATTGAAATTTGTTGACGTCATTTTGAGCAACGGTTGTAAATTTTGTATTAGCTTAAGAACGTAAAGCGGATGGAATAAAATTATCGCACCTACAAATATCTCGAGTTTTGTTTATTCCACTTACTTAGGTATCTCATAGGTGACTGAGGTTTTACGAACCTGAGTTTTATATTTCAAATTTATATATTTCTTTCTCCATCATTTTTAAAGGTTGCATCTTCATCACGTAAACACCCGGCATTTTACTGTTAAGGCATGCATTTACATCCTACCCCTTCCAACTTCTTTTTCCTATCTGTAGTAGCTATGCAGCATTCTGAATTGAAGTTAATGTTTAAGAATGTTACAAAATAATAATAAATAATGGAAATATTTGTTTGTTCAAATTCTTCTTATTTTGTTATAAAGTCCGTTTAGAGCTAAAATACTCGCATACTTTGTTTAAAAACGTAAAACCATTAACAATTGACATACTTCGTTTATATGTTTAGAGCATAGATTTAGTTCCCACCCTAGAATCAGAATATCAATATTGTCGGTCCTTGTGGTCTAGCGGTAACCTACCGCCTCGTAGACCAAAGATCGTGGATTCGATCCCGGCCAGGGCCAACGAAATTTTGGGCGTAAAACATCGCATCCGAGTAAAATTTGTAGGCCGTTTCATGCCCTGACATTGATGACCTGAAATGTTAAAGAGCGTTCTAAATCAACAAGTGATCACCATTGTTACACAGCACATTAATATAAACGTTACACTTATTAAAACACAAAATAATTAACATATTTTAATGTTAAATAATGTTGGCTGGATATACTATATAATTGTTAATATTTTATGGTTTCATTATTTACTGTCAGTAGCTCGAAATGCTTTGATGAACATTTAAAATATATCCATTTTGTTGGTGGTATTTATAGTAAATAATTGTGACATTCGTTAGGCTTAAAATCCGTTCTTTTACATCTATTTTGCATACAGTGGTCAATACTGCAAAATTCAATAAGAGTTGAGGAGATTAGAATTCATCCTTTCTACAATGTGCAGCCGAACTGGTGATGAGCCAAACCATTACCAAACATTTTCCATTTATTATTCAAAAACGTCATATCGCTTGCGCATTACTTAAAACGGAAAGCCTTTTCTAACGAAATCTGTTCGCTCGCTTTTGCGAGCTCATTTCACGGAGCTGCTATATTGAAACTTGATAAAACAAGTGCAACGCGTTATGCATTCCAACTGAAAACAAAGTTTATATTAAACAGGGAGCAGCGAATATTTCGGGTGCGTATATGAACTCCGGCCCTGTTTTGTTTCGCCTCATAGCTCGCTTGGTTATATCTTGTGCGGTCATGCATGCATACATGCATGCATTTTGTTTAAAGGCCCCGCCACTCCATGTTTCATATAACTAACGTATCTCGCAGAATTCTGGCAGATAAATTGAATTGATTAAATTTTGCTGCCCTAGGAGCGAAACCAGAAATGGAATCGAAACAGAGGAACATTCGTTAACATAAGGGGTATTGAATTGATAGAAATACATTTATATTGTGTTCCAGTGGGAAAAAATAAGTGTAATTGAAGCGAATGATGAATAGGACGAATGAAAAATGTAACATAAATAGCCGTCTAGAGTCATTAAGTTAGGGATAAAGTAATTCGATTGGAATATTATAAACATTTTTTAAGAGTTATGATTATTTTAGGTGTTTTTATCGTATGTGAGCAGAGCGTAGAATAATAAATTGAATACTTTTTTAACTTCTTATATGATTTGTTTACCTTTATTAATAAAGGTAATACCTATTATAGTTATATGGTTACCACTACACCATCAGTACCGAGCCTATTATAGCAATATTACTTGGTTTATGAATAAGAAGTAATTTATTTGGGTCCAATATAAAATACTATTTTATTTAAGTCGTATACCAATCATATAAGTACTATTGTGCACA
Source organism: Metallyticus violacea (assembly GCA_030762175.1). Taxonomy (NCBI): domain Eukaryota; kingdom Metazoa; phylum Arthropoda; class Insecta; order Mantodea; family Metallyticidae; genus Metallyticus; species Metallyticus violacea. Next base: position 35,784,314 of record CM060844.1, read on the forward strand.
TGTTTACAAAACTTATCTATTTAAGGCTATATGAGGTACAGCAGTCTGATATCATTACCATTTTTATTGGAAATAGATGCATATTCATATAAATAGCACACCCTTACACAAAAAATGAGCAACAGTCAGGGACCTTGTCCGATTGGAAAAACATCGGAAACCTTTGCTGACGTTGGGTTCACAATTTCACTCTTTCAGTTTATGTTAAAGTTATGTAATAAACAGAAAATTCTTTTGCTGTGAGTGTACTGCAATGGCTGAACAGGCAAAAGCAAGTGGCTAGTAATAAACACAGGCAGTTTCCATTTCTCTTTATGCTTAACCTTTTTATTATATTTTACAAGTAAAATAAATACGAGGAGTGCTCAATAAAAATCGAAACTGATACTATAAATTTTAATTAACAAAGTAATCAAAATGAACTTTTTATTCTTCAATATAGCCACTATTGAGAGCTATGCACTTATCTTCTCATCAAGTTTCGGAAGAAAAATTTTGATAGGCGCTTCAAAGTCGCCTCTGGCACGTTAATTGCACCCTTTTTAAAGTCGGATTGTATTATGAGGCCCTTCTTGTCAATAGAAAAAATCGTATAGGGGCAAAATGAGGACTGTACGGGGGATGGGCAATAAGAGAGAGAGAAAGTCCTACCCAATTGTCCATCGAGGCGTCAGTTGCTCTGGCTTTCCCCATGAGGTTTTCCATTAGGGCGGTAGTTTAACCCGACTCGCCGTTCGGCTGGGAGCAATTGCGTCGCCCATACGCATACGTTTCACTGGTCGGTCGGCCTGACCTCATTTGTTGACTGAAGTCAACTAGTGAGTGACCGAAGCATTTTGGGTGCTCACCGCTATTATCCATACAGGCTGAAAGGAACTGACTAGTACCTTTGGCTGCTAGCGCAACTCTTGCTGCTCCTGAGCGACAACTCCTCAGTACCGAACAAGAATGGTGCACATAGCCAGTTAATAACACTTTCAAGCGTAGCGACATAATAGCTCAGGCGGTTAAAGCGTCATGTGAAGTTAATGTTTGGATTCCTCATGTTCATATGTTTTTTTTTTCTCCCCTGCCGGAGTTAAAGAAGATGAAGATGATTTACTCGCCAAACCGCTGGGTCAACCTGTTTACAATATTTTACCTTCATCCCCAGTTCGGGACTGAGGAGTTCGGCTCTCTCCGTATCGAGTTGTGCAAGCGGCCAAAGGTACTAGTAATTTCCGTACAGTTCTCTCTGCGACCACCAGCGCTTGAGCACTTAACACCTGGCAGCATGGTACAAGCTTGAAACACTGCAGCCGCAGGTACCCAATTTATCATGGGTGACGACACCACATACCCTGCAGAGTCCAACCCATCCGGACACTCCCCGAAGGTAGGGACTCTAGATACAACCTTGCGTTCTTCTAGTAACAGCAGAAGTACCACGGGCTCTCAGGTTCCGTAGAGCCCGCACCAGGAGCATCTGAGGAGCAATGATCGAAGCCGCGCTCCCTTACCGTGGGGGGGGGGGGGGGCGGCCACAGCAGAGTCCTCGGGACATAATTGCAGCAGCAATGTTGGCAGCGACGTCGGTAAGCATGGCGCTGGGGACTTCTTGGCTCTTCCATCTTTACCAACGGAAATATACAGCACGAAACACTGTGGTGGAGATCTTCAAACGTTTCTGAAGCGGTTTTCTACAATAGAACACAAAACTTGATTGCGTAGCTTTGCTGTCTCATCTTAAACTTTAGAGACGTCTCAAGTTATACGAGATTGAAGACACTACAACGAAGTGTTTAGAAAAACATAGCGCCTGGCTACAGTTGATAGTGTTTAGTGTAAGAATCAGCATACGCAAGGTAGAGTGATACTATTTTTTAGTACTTTAAAAATTGCAGTCTCAGTTTTTATTGAACAACCCTCGTGTTTGATTTTAAAGCATTTATGCTGAAACACAAAAACGTAAACTAATCATTTTCGTTTTCAAAATAAATGTTATCATTAATAAATATTCTAACGTAAAATATTAAAAATAAAACGTAATTTTCCTGTATTTAATTTCAGTTTTTTTATTTATTTTGAAAATAAAGATTATTTTACATAAATGCTTTAACATTCTAATAAACTTTTGCATTTGGTAGTTATTCAATCATTTGTAATAAATTTTCTTTTTACTTTCAAAGAGTAAGAAAAACATTATGTATGGGTAGAATCCGAACTTAAGTAGCTCTCATGGACACCTGCTGTTAACGCTCGACTAACAAGAGTATGTCTGCCATGGAGAAGTGACGACAGAATAAGGCTAAAGGCTGTAGGACTCACGCACAGAAACATGTCGTGAATCGAGCACTAAGCCGAACGGAGCTGAAGAACAAGCATTAATAAACAAATAAATAAAATAAAAATAAAAATAAATAAACAAAGCTCCGAAAGTCTGCTCATTTTCTTTTTGTCTTCGGGTGTACACATGCAATTTATATATACCTAAAGTATGCAGATATTCTTCCCTGAAAGTGATCATATACATATTTTATATCTCTTCGTCATTAAAAACGACTGTTACTTTGTTTAGCAGTGATTGTTAAAAATAGTTAATTTATTAAACTAAAGTTAATAACACGCTTGGAAACTATGAACTAACGTTTGACTCTGAGATAAAGAATCCTTTAATTCTCTCGTATTAATTGCAGCCTGTGACAGTGGAGCTATTCTTGAGCTCCGCTTTCATTTCACACATTCTCCCACTTCTAGGGACACCATTTCCCACTTGGGATAGTTCGACATCATCCTGCCTCCGGCCTCTTTTCGATAATACATCTTTCTCCCCTGCCTGTCCATCCGCAGCTCTCTTCATCCCGCGATCTTACCCTTTGTCAACACGAGAAGAGAAGATATTCCGTACCCTGTAGCCATTGCCAGGCTCTTTCTCCACGTTTTCCTTTCAACCAGCTTTTCCTAAAACCCGAAGGTCGATCGCCTAGCGAGAAGGAAATCTTCTTGCCGGTCGTCATATTTCCTGCTTTTGGAGTGGACATGTGTTTATGCAGTTCTCTGTGCTGCGTCTCAAAAGTGCGGAAACCTTTTCCCCTGAAGAATTTCCCTGGTCTTATGGCTTACAAAATAGTTTCCGCTTTTGCGTTTGAAAGAAAGGAGGCAAAGAAAACTTTTCTAGGCAACACAAAATAAAAAACCGCTCCTGAAATGATAAAAGTTGAATAGAGAGTATTACGTGTTGTTTTTATCAGCATCAAAAGAGAAAATTAACAATCTGAATGGAACTAAAACACCCTGTATTATATCATTCCGCCGTAATAACTTGCAAGGAAATTTATCGGGCTCAGTATTGTATCACAAGTTGAGGTTTCGTTTTAAACCGGCGATTCTGGGATCGATCCGGAGCTAAGAGGTTATGTTTCATGAATATAAATTACATTTCAAGCATCTACATCATTTCATATTGCAGATTTAAAGCTTAAAAAACAAGAAATAGGAAAGTTGTGACTTTGAGGCAGTAACTCCAAGAAGTGCCATGATTTGAAAATTTAATTTTTTCTGGAATATGTTACACCAAAATATGGTAACACACGATGTCGCCTCTACACGGAATGTGCTTTAAAAAATGTGTAAATTATACTTACATAATGACCTCCCTTCAGCACTACTAACTTCAGTGTACTTCGTTACTGCTTAGTTTCTAATGGTGTTTTATCTCATCTTTTAATCTTGGTTTACTCAGTACTGCCCCCTCGAATTGTCGCTTACAATGTCTATTTGCCAAGGTAAAAACAACAGTATTATTCTGTCCCAAAATAATTGCCGCATTACCTCAATGGTCTTGTTCCTATAGAAACGAGATTAAGGAACTAGGCATGTACAGAACATTGAACTAGAGACGGTTCGTGCAATGTGGGGAGAAGATTTCGTTGAAGGTGCAAACGGGGTTAAAATCTGGGTGGGAGATGGAGCAAAGATGGGACATCTCAGGTCTGTAAAGGCTGAAAATCGGGAAAGACGGGGGGCTAATACGTACGCTTGCGTCTTTCATTGTGAATGCCTACATACTACAAGTTAATACATTACGCCTTATTTTATTATGTTTACGTTAAATTTTCATTGGGAATGGGGCCTAATGCTTTCAGTAAATGTTTATTTGACAGAATAGAATAATTTACTGCTTTTGTTTTTATAGAAAGCGTTCCTAAAAATATTAGCAATATTGTATTCGTTACTATAGTTCTGAAGTACTTAGTACTAATTTTCTTATTCCAAGAAGCGAATATTTCGAACAAACATTGTGATCTCTTAGTATGAAAAGCTACTGTCTTAAAACAATGTCCTCTGTCTGAAACTTGATGTAGAGGCTGGCGAACTTAAGCTTGGGGGCAGAAGAAGAAAGAAAAGGAGGTTACAAAGAATGTAGGGCTCAATCGATGTTCTGACTTTTCCTGTTCGGTTTCCCAAGGAGAGTTTTTCTAAGCTAGCTGTCTCTTCTTGTTTTACAATATCGGGTCGAGATTGGGAACTGCGTACCCAGGAGAGAAACAAGATGTTGCTGGCTTTTTAGTGATCCTTAAATCTCTCTGGCCATGTGACCAAAAACCTTATTTCTTCACCAGCCCTTCTGTAATTGAACCAGCTACAAAGTCAAGGCCAGCATATGAAATAACTTCAGTTCAGTGCAAAGTTTTCTCTCAATTTGTTGTATTCAATATTTCCGCTTCTGTGCACTTTCCTAATTTGTTATCCTGTCAGTTACGTTTTATTTATTTCTAGAATTTACGAGGTCCTGTGAATTTTTTTCATAATTTGCTGATAATCCATTGATATATTAATGTAATATATTTGTTTGGCCCTCGCTTTCTGAGACAGTCGGTAGATATTCGCGCATGGGGACAGCCGTTTCAACATGGAAGTAGTGGGTGTATCTTTATAATTATAAAATTATATACACACATTACAAATATATTTTATGCATGGGTCGTAAACCGTACATGCTTTAGTATGATATATAATTAGAAAGAGAAACAAACAATACAAATAAAACAATCTTAATAATAAACATTAAAAAGTGGGAAGAACGATATATACAGTTATATAAATGGAAACATATGATATATTATTTATAATTACACTAGTTATTGCGTTCTAACCAGAAAATAAATTGCTTCTAGCTTTGCACACTTCTGCTAAGAAAATACCCATATTTAACCAATTAGTGTAGTTCGCAAACAGGTCCCAGCATGCCAATCGACCTCTAATTGCCTTAAAAAGTTTTCAGGAAACAGCGTTTTACTCAGGTGTTCCCAGTGGGTACATTCGGCCAGAGTATGTACCCATTCCCTCCACAAAATGGGAAGATTCTCCTACCAGAACTTTCCGTTATTTTTGAGCCTTTCAACAGCCGTTAGATATTGTGCAAAGCTAATAGCGTTATCTTTTATTTTTTGTTTATTCATAAACCATTAACAATTAAAATATATCGCCCATTACTTAAAATACATATAGTAAATAAATTAAAGTTAGTATCTAGTTGGAACTTAGAGCAATTAATTCTCCACTAATTCTGAAGAGTTTTAGAAAGTATAGTAAACATTTAGGTACATAAGAGGTATTAGCACAGAATTGTAAAATGTTACAAATAGACAAAGGTGCACGACTTTGTGCGCTTGTTTACAACACTGTAGTAAAGAGAAGTAAACACACAGAAAATGTCTAATTTGGTAACAAAAGTTAAACTCAGTTGATTATTTCAACTAGCCTTGAAGTAGGCTACATAGAAAATGACACACTTTGCTGGCAATTTCAGCAAACAAGACTTAACAATATTCTAGCATACATTATTATGAGAATACAGTTATTATAATGCATGTTCGTAACGTTAAAAGTAAATTTTGAAGTCGTTATCTAAATTATCAGTTTTTGTATCTCCTGAAATAATGTATGCCGGTTTTCTTGATCACAAAAAAATAAATAAATAAATTTAAGAGGAATTACAAGCATGAATGGCATGGTTGGGTTATTATAGACTAAAGCTTATGTGAGCAAAGGATTGGAAGAAAAAGGTCATTAGTAATAGAAAAATATATTCCTCATAAGTCCAGATTAGCATTCACAAAAACCGAAAACTATTAATAAACAAAACTAAAATTACTAGAGAAAGAAAAAGAATGATAGCATTGTCGAATAGAATTCCAATCTCAATTGAAATGTATAAACTGAAAAATTAGTGAAAAAATTACATCTAAGGCAAGGTTAAATTAAAAGGGGTGGAATTAATATGTAGTTAAAAGACGCAAGAGAAACAGGAACAGGTAAATAAGCTTGCATATACTGACAATAAGACGGACAAACAAAAACGATGACCATAAAAACATTACTTTTAATAAGTGGTAAATGTAAATCTGGATAGAATAAAGTAACTAAAACCACAAATATTTAATCAATATATTATTGTAGTCTTGATAATGTAAGTTGGACAAGTAAAATCTTTTTTCCGCATCTTGAAATGTTCAAAATGCTCTATGCAATGCTTTTTTTATTCAATTTCCTCAAATCTGTCATCACTGGTATGTACGAACAGTGAACTAATAAATTTATTTGTGATTTTATAGTGTAAATGATATGTAGTTAAATAGGTAATGGCATTTATTTCAAAAGGCGATCGAAAAGTTTAGATTAACACTTACGTAGGAACTGTGAATCTAGCAAATAATGCAGCAGTATACATTTTACACTGTATCTCAGAAAGTTTTAAAGTTATAAATATGAACATTTTAAGAATACTTAATTAAAGATGCTCTGTAAATTTTAATTCTCTAATGCACATAAACTTTTTTTAAATATTTTTAAACTAAAATAAAATCTTTTTAAAAAATGAAAACATTGATATAATCATGCAATTTTCTAATAAACCATTGGTGAAATTGGAATTATTTTTTTTTTTTTTACTGAAACTGCAGCTAACATGCTATCATGGGAACTACAATAATATATCTATGCTAGTGGCCTGAAAACTAATTTCCAAAATTTGAAAAAAAATAGAAGTATTTTTAATATTCATTGGTATCGATTTTTATGAAATATTAGTGATATTTAAATACTTCAATTTACCAGATAGGTCCAGCCAATCCTGAGAAAAATGCACATTTATGTCAAAATTTTAAGTTGCCGGAAATAAGATTTATTTTACTTTAAAAATGTTTTATGTGCATTAGAGAATTAAAATTTAGAGAGTATCTTAAATATTCTCGATATTTCATAAAAAATCCATATTAATAGCTTTATAAATTTATGAGATACAGTGTAAAATGCATAGTGCTGCATTATTTGCTTCATTTACGCTTCCTGTTTACTTAATATTTTATACAAAAACTGACAAAATACGTCTTAAAAACCACAAACAAATTCTGTTACAAATCTTATGAAGCAAAGGTACATTTTGAGTCATAAATATCTAGCAAAGCATTTTGGCGAAATTAAAAATCTGGAACTATCCACATATCTAATTAATGCCCCGTGTAGAGTCATGGAATTTGATATATGATATTAAAGCAACATTTAAATTTGTTAGTTTTAAAATTTAAACAATTTTAATGTTTACCTTGCGTTGCCTTTAAGAGCGTACCCATTGGGCCGAATTACAACTTGGTGTGTTTACATAAAGATCGCTCTATCTGTAGTCTACAAACTCCAAATTACAAAAGATAGTAACGTTTTAATAGGTTGTAATGTTGTTGATTTGTCAACAGGAGACCGCTAGTTTGTGGGTAGTAGACTCGCCACATGCTCCCCCAAGCGCCAAACGCAAACAAATTTCTCTCTCCCAGAGCTTTTGCGATTAAACCAAATATATCGTCTTCTTTCAAAGCCAATTTTTGTCAACATAATGGAATGAAACATAAAATATTTATAACGCTCCTATTTTAGGTATGATATGTCACTTGGAAAAGTATTTCAAATAAATATTATAATATATATAATATTGTGAAGTTCTTAATGCTGCTTCTGCCATCATAGATTAACTCTTGTCTCTTCCAATTTCACAGTTTTGTCTCTATCCATCGGTCTTTCTATTGACCTCCTTTCTTTCGGATTATATGTCAACATACTTTTTTGTATTCTATCATCTGTTATTCTTTTTAAGTGTTTTATCCATTCTTGTCTATAATTCCCTAGTTGTTTTCATATTGGTTGTACTTCTAATTCTTTTCTTATACCCTTATTTCTTATATGATCTTCATTTGTGCAACTTTGATAGATCTTAAAAATGTATTACTGCCGCTTTAATTTTATTCTTTCTTTTTAAAAGTTAAGTCTCACTCCCATCAAAAATAACTGGTAAGGCCAAGCTCAGTTATGTCTTTTCTCACTTTATTTGTCAAAGTACTCTAATTGTTCCACACACAGCTTGGAGCTTTTGTATTTTTATATTAATATCTTGAACTTCTTCACATGTGACATAACAAACAAAATTAGAAAGTGTGACACCTGTTCAATTATTTTTTCTCCTATCATAGTTTTTGTTCTTATTATATTTACCTCGGATTGCCATTACTTTTGTTTTTGGTATTTGAAATTATCATATTGTGTTCTTTATTTACTTGGTATATTACTTTTTGTAGTCTATCTTCCTTGTCAAAAATTAATACTATGTCATTTGCAAATATTGATTACTGATCTATTCTGTCCTAACTCTATTCCTTTATGTACAATCATTTTCCATTTTTATTATATATATATATATATATATATATATATATATATATATATATTTATTAAATAATATTCGAGAAATATCATCCTGGTTTTAGAACACAATTTGTTTTTATATCTTCTGTTGACTTCCCATATACATCAATTATCATTTTTGTATTCATATATAAGCCTTTTATGGAATTTATTATATGTATAGGGTATTCTGTTTGACGCAATATTTTTCATGAAAAGGTTTCTACTCTATTAATGTCTTTTTTTAGATCAACAAAAGCATATGTGTTTCCAATTTATGTTCTCTTAGTTTTTTATAATTTGTTTAATAATTAAAGCATTAGTCATACATTGTCAGTTATAAATCCACTTTGTTCCTTACTAATTTTTACATTACATAAAATGTTTAATGTGGAGTTAATTATTCTTGCATATATTTAATATGCTTACTGCTCTATAGTTTTTGCATTTATTTCTTTGTCTCTTTTTAAATACTGAGACAATGTTAATTATTCCACATTATTTTGGAATTTTCTTCGTTCTGCAACATGTTAAATAAGTAACAGGTGTAGTTGTAATATCAATTCTCCTTTCTTTATTAATTCCACTTCGATGTTAACTGTTCCTGGAGCTTTTTTATTTTTATGCTTGTAATAGTATCTTGTATTTGTTCTATTATTCAATCTACTTTTATTTTTGGATGCTCTTTAATTTTTTTGTCATCTATGTTGTCATTATATAATAATTTTTGTAATATTCTGTCCATTCTCTTTCTGAGAATGAACGTATACCCTAAAAAATTAAACATAATAATACTTTGGAGATAGAAAGAATATGATCAATATGCCATTTTCTCTGCGCTGCCTCAAAGCTTGCAAACTACGAACCAAATTGTTCTGCATTGTTTCTTGTCATTGGCAACAATCATTGCTTCAAGGGCTGCTATGACGCTTGGTGCAAAGATCTTTCGTGGGTAAATCTACGACACCCGAGGTTAATTCCTTTCCGAAGGAAGCCGTATTTAGGATTTTTATACACATCTCCCCCCCCCTAAAAAAAAAAGAATCCATGGACAATCTGCGATCTTGGGTCTACGAGGCAAGTTGTATTATATTTATACCATAAAATAGCTCGAGGTGTATACAAGGGAAATAGCCTTATTATCTGTGGAAAACCATTTATAGTTCAAAGTAATCACCCTCATATTGCCACTGTGTACACTTGTGGAACGCATTAATCACTATCGGCGCGTCCATCTCGATCTCTGGAAGTGACCGCCCTATGAAACGGATAATGAAGTCTTGTCTTGCGTGGTAATGCTTTCCTCGAAGTGGTTCTTTAATTTTGGCGTAGAGGTCACAATCATAACAATGAACTGAATTGTGGATTGGTTCGATTTGAACGGAGCCTGTCCTGAACTGCCTGTCACTGCCTCCACCAAACATTTTCACCAATCGCCCCATTGTACAATATGGGGAAGCTTTACGGAGACCCTGACATTGCGAATATGAGAACTTTAGTACTGATCCAAGATCATTCTTACCCTTTCGATATAATGTCTTAGATCACCTGCACTGGCGTCCTTTAATTCAAGACACACTGAACAGCAGCATTGGGTGCACTAGCTAGTCTAACCTTTCGTTAACAGCTCCTCAAACTATAAGCACTCTTCATTCACGACCATCATATGGCAGAAGTGTTGCTACATTTTATCCAATCCTTGTATTTTTTGATATTTTCTAGAATATATACGTTTCACTGGTAAAGATATGGTGATTGTCTCGTCACTTTGAAAAAAATATATATTTATAGCTTTCTTTACAATTTTCGGGGGGGGGGAGGAAACTAGGCGCAAACAGATCTTGCAGCATCTTCGATACATCAACACTTTTCTATAAATTTCAATGTTATACTTCCCTTTGCAACAATTTCTTTACTCATAGATTGAATTCCTAGTCGTTAGCAACCCATTCTAGCAACAAAATCAGATGCTGCTTTAAAAACAAACAACGAATTTCACATAAAGATATCAAAGCATCAAAATGTAATGTAATATTACCAGCGCTCATAGACTCTCGATTTCCCCAAACTGTATTCTAGATCTGAAAACTGTCACACTTCATATTTCGTAATATACTGTTAAAGTATTGCCCGTAAAAATAGCGAACCAGCAAAAAGCACATGTAATGTTGTTAGAAGCCATGCCAGATTTACTTTCCTTAATTTTAGGTCGTTTTTTAATTTTGCTTCGTCTGCTGCGATGCTTGTAATTAATAGGTATTCACAATTTTCTCCAACAGCAAGGTTTATGCATTAAGGCCTGCTCGTACATCAAAACACTTATGTTATATGTTGGATTCCCAACTGAGCTGTATGGTTGTCCTGGACGGGGCCTCTTCCTGCTTTCACGAAATGCTTTCACCATCGCGCCACTGGCACAAAGTTCGTGGAATAGCATCAATCGCGGGGTAGTAGTTTCAAGTTCTACACGAAGCAATAAGTGATGCAGATTTGCTTATTGTAAAGTGGTGCTATGGTGAGAGCGTTTCGTGAAGATTGAAACGGGCTTGGTACAAGACAACATTTTTCTGTTCGTAATTCCTTGGATTATGATTATAGGCAATTCCTTCGCCAAAATGAAAGAATAATTTCTAGAGTATAATTACGGCATAACATATGCCATAAACCGTGGCGTGCCAGGACGGCCACTTTGGGAGATCTACAGACGCGCCGATGGTGTACGACGCCTTCCACAACAGCGGCAGAAATGGAAGATTATATTAAAGGAATATAAATAGTTTTCCTCTGATGTTTTCTTTAAGTGTCTTCTTTTTGACCCACACCTGCTTTCAAATTTGTTATTTTTGTTAATTATGTGATTAATTAATGCAAATAATTTATACATTTCTCTTCCACTGAGCTTATTATGCTTATGCTATTTATGACCAAACATTATCCATTTGTTAATGCAGCTTATTCAGGTTTCTCTATGCGTGTTATATAGTAGGATTTGACTATTTAAGACTAAATGAGATAATTTTGAATATTTTATGTCATATTATTGTATATTATTGAACTCAGCAACAAACCCTCTAATATAGGTTATTCCGAAAATAAAATTTTAATTTAGATTTTTATTAATAATGTTGTTAAAATTTGTCTGATTCATTGGTAATTATTCGGGGTGTAAATTTAGAAACCCTGTTGAATTAGTCACGTATTTTCAGGTCCTTCCAAGAATAACAAAGGAATTCACATTAACTGTACATAAGAACAAATCAATATCAAGAAATGTCTTCCTTCCAGTTTTCCTTTGGCTTTACACAGAAAAAAATCTCATTCAATTTATAGCGCTAAGATAAATTTTATTGCTCAGAAATAAAAAGAATAATATAATGCTAGTGTGGAATAGTAAGTCTCCCAAACGCTATCTTCGCCCCAGTTGTATTTCCAAGTTCAAATAATGGTTTCACACATAAAGCGGAAATAAGACTTGTGTGATTCAGTTACATGCTGCCAGAATCTCTAATAGCACAGTGCTTGATTTAGGGTGACATTTACGAAACCATTCCTAAGATACGGAGCCGAGTTTCCCCTGCGAGGGAAATAAAATGTGTTCTAAAGTCCATTTGATCATTAGAAGGGAGGATCTGGGGATTTTGGAACGATGGGGAAAAATATATCGAAATTTAGATACATTGTGTTATAGACGAAAAAAGAAGAGTTCTCCCTTCTTTTGTGAGCATGTATTGCAAGTGTTATGTAGTTTGGAAGTAAAATATCTAAATACATGACCTAAGATATAGTTAATATGGTAATATAGCAAAGTATGGAGGGTTGTGCCAGAAACTTGCACGGACTTGAATAATTTTTCTGCTGCAGCTAGTTTAGTACATACGTTGTGAATTTGGAGTCGTTGCTGGTAAAGTTGTGTGCAGGAGTTGGTGAAAATGGCATAAAAATAACGTGTTTATGTCGAGGTGAACTCTCTGACACTGTAAAGAGAAGGGTCTAATCATTAGCAAGCCATTCAACTTCAATAAAGTGCTAACAAATTAAAAGAAAACCACAACCAAGATGAACTGCAGCAGTAATGGTTCATGCTGAGAACCAAACAGCACAGAAGCTTTCAACCTTACAGGAACAACAGAGTGGACTCCACAGTAATGCTCAAGCCTGAAACAAGAGGCCTCTGAGCAAAATTTGTCGCCCGTTTCACGCCCTGAATTGAATGGGACGCTGATGACCTGAGATAAATAAACAAATCAATCCACAGTACTGAGATGTTTAGAAATCACTGACATAACTGAATTACGAAAGAAAAACAAGATAGCACACGTGACATGCGACGTAGACGAAGGTAACAGGAACCGATTCAGCATTGCAATAGCAATTATCTAACTATTAATGAAAATGGTGCCACGATGGATTGTACTCGCATTGAAAGTCATGTTGACACCAATCCGTAGCCATAAAAAGTATTGATTGCTGTAATTAGATATCTAAGCTCAATGCAATCTTAATGAACGATTTAGTAGAGCCGTTTGGTCCATTTCTTCATGAGAGAAAACATAGAAATAGTTCAGATTAATAAAATTTTAGTTTATCTATTTGTTTCTGTGTTCTAGACACTCTTAGGGAATAATTCTTAATTCTTGAGGTAAGATATGGCATGCTGTTCTGCTCAGAAGTCTGTCCTCATGCTTTACTTCAATTACTATGTAAGTATTAAAGTGGGGGGATTTCAAACCACCAATCACATTAAAGTTTCCAAGTAACGGACAATTAACCGCTACGTTTTCACTTAACGGACACTTTTACCCCCCAACAATCAAGTGACACTACAACAAGCGTATGACACATTTTATCATTTTGTTTTGTTCAGAGCATGCTTCTTTCATTGATACACTGACCTATTTTAAGAACTGTCATGGAGAAGGCGGCTATCCTTTCCTTTTGAATAATCCTGGTGGTGTAGTGGTTACCATACTTGCCTTCTAAACCCAAGATCGCGGTTTCAAACCCGTTCAGGATCGATGGATTTTTTCGGGCGTAAAAATCCTAAGTATGGCTTCCTTCGGAAGGGAAGTAAAGCCGTAGGTCCCGTGTCGTTCATTTACAGCACGAAAAAGAACCTCAAGCCTGAAAGAAGAGGCCTCTGAGCAAAATTTGTCGGCCGTTTCACGCCCTGAATAGAATGGGACGCTGATGACCTGAGATGTTAAAGAGCGTCCGTAAATAAACAAATCAATAAAGACATCTTTTTGAATGGGACTGTGACATTAAAATGGTATTTAAATGTCTGTGATATATTTTAATTAAAATATTGTACAATTGCTATAAGTAAACATTTAGTTATAAAAATTACTCATAAAATATATTTTGTGCGCTTTTCGGATTTTATGATTTTTGACATATACAGGAATGTGGACTGCTTAGGTACTAATTTTGTTTCCTCCTTTGAGGCGCTATGGCTCTTAATGTTGACTCTCTGTAGTTAGTAAACACAGAATACTCAAGCTAGTTGAGAGCTACGTGTTTTAGAGTTTCTCTTTATTTCGTTTTTGCTTTACGAAATGACACAGTTAATTTTAGTGTTTAAGAAAGAAGGTTTAAACAAAACAGGTATAAGTTGGTAAACGTCATCTGACCAGAATGCACCAGAGTCTAGTAATGAACTTTATGAAGCGCATTAGCAAAGTAATTAATTGTTCACCTTTATCCAATAGTATAAAAATTCAATGCATTATATCGATCCAAATATTCCCTTGTCACACCAGTTCTTGAAGCAATCAAGCTTATTTATATATTTAGCCAAGTCAGGTCTTCCCATAAAGAGAGTACATGGAGAAAATCACAGTGCATTCGAAAGTACAAATTCGAATCGCTTTTCTAAAGTTTTTTATTGGTATGCATACCACAATATTCGGTGCATGGTGCTTTATTATCGTTCAACTTTGGTAACGTAGAAACGAGTTGAGATCAAAAGAAAATGGTCGTGAATGATGTTGAGAAATGACTGCAAATTGAAAATTCATAAAAACCGAAAAAGCAGTGTGTACGTTGACAAAAAAGCAAGGCAAACCTCAAGAGTACTAAAAATGAAGCTAGAAAATACGTTGGTGGCAACAAAAACCTCTTCTTGTGCAGTACAGTCCGAATAACCACCAATTTTAAAATAATTTCTTCTAAAGTATATATTAAATTGCAGTTTTTTTAAAGTTTAATTTTTCAAGTATATCATCCATTGTCTCGGGAACTTTTTATATAAACTGTTTCAACATCTAATTGTATGTGCATTGAAACTCGAATCGAGTATTTAAGAACTGTGTTTGCTTGAAGATGTAGTGATATAATTTTTAAAACAATATGTTACTGCACTATAAATTATTTCTGTGGTTCAAGTTCTTTCAAAATATGTCATGAAAATGACAATTTTAAAATTATTTAGATAGGCAAGTACAGGCCCCTTTAAACAAAATACTAATAGTAACAAAATCAAATATTGAAATCACGCTGACTCTAAAGCCAGTAGAACTCGAAATAATTCTGTAAATGAATATAAGTGTTAGAACTATATAATATACTTTGAGATTGGTATGTGGTGGGAGATATGATAAACAGGTTGGAAGATTACATGGGTTTTGGTATCTCATTAGCTAATTATGTTGAATGGATAACGTGCTCTCGTTTCTTGCTAACTTCTCTCATGCCACAGTGTTAATGTTCCGGCTTTAAGGATGGGTTCACAACAAACACTAAGCGAACTTGGTGTTTACAGACAAAACACAGTCGACAATTCTGACTCACATTTTACGCCTCCTTATCGGCTTTCCGCCATCCCCGAAAAAAATCTCCAATGTAAATATTATAGCGATTTCGATTAAAATGAAAATGTATGTGGTTCTTTATTTAAATCTCTATCTTTGCATACAAAGAAGAAGCTATTCAATTTTGACTTTTGTATGGCTAGCACGTGTCATAAAGGGAACAACAATGCAAAAAACATTATTTACTTTCGCTTAATGACGATGTTGTGGACGGACTGTTGTGGATATGAATTAATGGTTTGCCGTATATTATTTGCTGTAAACTTTGTTTACATTAACCGAAAACAACGCATTTATTGTAGTATCCTAAAGATATGTCGTAGGCATTAATATATATATATATATATATATATATATATATATATATATACATACACACACACATATTGACTTGTCTTCTTATATTGAAGAACTCTAGTAGTTCGAAATATAGCGATTGCAAATATGTGACTTTTTCTCAGTGTTTTATCCTTTTTGCTTTTCTAATTATTAATTTCGTTACATTGTTAATAGTGTTATATTATTTTTCATTTATATATTATATATATGAGGTCTATGGAAAACCTGGATAAAAACCTTATTCAGGAGGACGGACCTGGCGAAATTCGAACCCCAGACTTCCAATTCACAAGTGAGCGCCTTAACGACCTCTGACACCCATGGCGGTAGGTATTAATATTGCCGCTGTATGTCACGAGCTCATTTTACCCTTTCTCCTTGCTTCCCGCACTTTCTTTACGACGTCACTTCCTGAAAATCTCTATCATTAAGTAGTTTGTTGATCAGAACAATTGTAGGTCATGATTGATCTGTTCCAGTTCGTGATGTTCTGCTTTCTTACATCGGTATAACGCTCATATATACCGGAGGGTTACTTTTAGAAACCAGCAAGGAGGCCGTTACTTGTCTGTATTAGGTAATGTGAACGATGCCTCCTTGCTGCAGCTACCTACTAAATTTGTTAGGACAGGTTCAACTGCAGATTATTCAGATATCCACATAATATTTTCAATTATATAATTGAGTAATGCATTGGGTTTTCTGATATGTTATTGAAATCATAATTAATTGTTTTCTTTCTTATTTCTTCAGTTCTTTTCAATATATGCAAGAAATTTTCTTTTGGGTACTCCTTTAGTTTTGACTAATGATTTGGTTATAAATTAGTTTTTTTTTATTTGGTATTTGGGATGTCGTAATGAAGTTTTAATATGTCTATTAGTGAATCTTTTTTGCGGTAAATTTTCTTTGTATTTCTAACTTGCGTTGTTTGGGGAAATGTTTCATTTTTATTTTTAATGAATTAAACTGATAATAATTCCTCAGTATCTTTTACTCGTATCTATTGCAATTATCAGATGAAAATATATTCGCGTGATGGTGCATTTTTCATTATCATGGGTAATTATCGTTAAATAAATTCAAGAGCAATTATCTCGAAAGTTTTCCTTCCTTCTCTCATTAAGTTGGATACACTGGTCTTTCCACGACCATATTCTAAGGACTTTATTCCAATTTCGTAAAGTTGAAGGCATCAGTAACTGGCGGGAGGGGTCCTATCATTAATACGCATAAACGTGTCAAACATAATTCTGTAACATTACACGGCTAATTGATTGAACAAGTGGTGAAGCCCACTTTCAACTGTCGGTTTGTGTATCCAAGCCATATTTCTGATACGGGGGCATTCACAATCTTCCGGAGCTTAACATGAACGCTCTTGACAGTCAGAAGGTTACAGTGTGTGTGCACGTTCTACTATTAGATCTTTTGTATTTATCGAAAATGATGCAATATGTATGGTGATTATTATTTTAATGGTATTTAACGCCCATTTTTACTATTGAAGCACCACAGGCAGTGGACACTGATGATAAATGAAATGATATATTAGGAAAGGATATTTTTAAGGAAGGAAACGTTCCAGGACTAAATCTAGAGTACCTCCCCGGCATGTGCCATTTATCAGGACTAAGGAAAACCTGGGGAAAAAAAAAAAATTCGGGGAGAACGGTCATGATGGGAATCGAACCCCAGACCTCCCGCGCACGAGTCCGCACCTTAACGACCTCGGCCATCCGTGGTGATACGGTGATTATGGAATATCTCGACGGTATAAGGAACATAGAACAGTAGTTTTCAATAATATTAATTTTTTTTTGTATTCTTTGATACCGTTCTCAACACACGTTTCTTCAAACTGTCGAATTCACATTCATTTACATTAGCATTTTTCGTTCTAAAGTCCTCCACTTTTTTGTTTAATTTTTTTTATGTAACGACCGCTAACAATAGAGGAAAATTTTAATACCCAAAACCTAAAAATATGTACAGGGGGCTCCGAGAAAACTTACTACTTTCCGGGTCCAAGAGGGCGTTAGCCAGCAGAGAGTATTACATCACTAGACATTATCCTTCCATTTCTCTCAAGAAGGAATAAAATACGGAACCAGCAAGATACTTAAGGCGTTGAAGCCCTCAAATCCGTGCTTTTCAGCATTACTAGACACCGGCTCACAAGCCACGGACAGCCCAGAATTCATTGCAATGAAAACGTGTCTCTGATAGCTCAGTCCTGAACTCTCAAGACTATAGCTTTGTGATATCTTGGGTAGTAAGATGGTAAATCTCACTCATGTTTGGACCAGTTAAGCGAAATGAAGGCCGACAGACTATATTCCACTTGTGCCACAAAAGCAAACAAACCTAAATCATTTCTTAAGTGTAAAGGAGACAGTTGTTTTAAAAATAAGCGGGATTGACTTCATTATTTAACGGATAAACATTTTTTTTACCGTTTTCTGAGTTTTATTGTAAGGTTCAGGCCGTTCTAAAACAAGGGAAAGCCCTTGGTAGAACGGGGTATGTATTAAAAGCAATAACTACCAAAAGTCGCCAACTATTGACATCTGAATTCTAAAAAATTGTATTGAATCGTGTTTACTAGTAATGTGTAGAACTCAGAGATTGCATTATTAGAATGTGGCAAACAAATATAAACGAAAATCGTTAAATTTGTGTTAATAATATAACCATAAATGTAGAAATTATTTTTATTGCATTTAAATTTTAGCATTAAAAGACAAGTCATTTAGCATACACGCTCTCAATATAGTGTACCTTGCAGAGTTTCGAAGGAATATTTATTTGTGATGCAAGTGTTAAAGGTTGCATTTTATTTTGTGAGTAGGGTCTTTGAATAAAATACGAACAAATAAAATCAGTATTTAACACGTGTATTATGCACTATTTTTAGACAGCGCCATAATATTATATAAATAAATTGGTAACTATAAATTAAATGTGTCAATTATTTCGAAATATTCCTTGTTTTATAGTTCATGTATTTCTGACTAGGAGCTGTATGGAAGAAAACGTTACCTAAATATTTGGACAGTGCTACCAGTCAGTGGTTTATAATTGTACTATGGTGGGGTAAAATTACATAAACTTTTTTAATTATTACGCTTTATTTACATGTTATAAATATAATTTACTGGTTCAAAAGACGCTATTCTAAGCATTTGGCCATGCGCAATGTTGCGATGAAATATTGTTAAATTTTTATAGTCCGAAATGGTTGCAGGACGGCCAAAATGGCTATTTATGTAAATAAATTTTTAAAATTATTTTAATATTTATATTGTTACTGTATAGCATGATTTTTGAAATTGCGGGTATGAGTATAAAAATTTAAAAAGTTTTCCTATGTATTTGCTTAAATAGATTAGCATCACATTACATAAGAAACTAAAGTATTAGCGCTGCAGAAGGGTCATCAGTGCAAACAAACAAATCAGAACTGTTTCTTCTAACTTTTTTATGCATTTTGAAACGAACACTTTCTTTCATACAAATACATACTCCTAAACTTCTCTAAACATCTTCTTTGAAAGGATATTTATTCTCTAAATAGGATATATTCATTCGAATTTGCTGTCTTGCTTATTATAGTGATGATCATTGTTTCATCACCCTCAGTTTGAAGAAAGTATAACGTTATAACTACACCGGTACGTTTGGACCCCCAAGAACTCCACGCAATGCCAACTGTGCGTGCAGTATTGTTTGGCGGCAACGCATCCCATTTACACAGCTTCCCTGCAGGTAGTAGAGGGAAAGCGCCTTCACTGTAGCTTGAACTGTTTCTACTCACTACGCTCTCCTTTCAAAGCGAAGCTTCTATAACTGACCAACACTTAACGTATATCCAAAATGAGCATACGTAGGATTCTAGTGATAACATTACATCATGTTACCGTCAGGGTCATTTAGGTATGGAATCGTGAACAGGAAGTCCAGGATTTGATTTCCGTCCAGTACGTCTATTATTGACAGTATAGATGCTGGAGAGTATCCTAAAACATTGGCGTCAAACGTTTTCTTCTCAAATAAAATTCCTTTCCCAACCTTTTATCTCAAGATTTTAAAATGGGCGTTAAATATTATAAATACTGGAACATATTGTGAACTGTCTTTGCATTACATTTATTTCAGTGATTTTAATTAGTTTCTAGCTTTAACTACCTAGCTTTTCATGCACGACGGTAGGTTCATAAGTTTCCGACCTAACCATTTTTAGGTATGATAAAGACAAAAACTATATTGTACTTTTCAATATAGTTGCCGTTTATTGCAGTACACTTCTCACATCTTTGAATGAACATTTCTACCCCCCCCCAAAAAAAAATTCAGAATTCTTGTCTGCAAAATGAGCATAAACAGCACCCACCACTTCTCCGTCACACTTAAATTTCCTTCCTCGAAGGCCCTTCTTTCGTTTTGAGAAGAGAAAATAGTCACTGGGAGCTAGATCTGGGTTGTAGGGTGGATGGTCGATCTGCTTGAAGCCACATTTCTTCACAGCTTCCTTTGCAACAAGAACTGTGTATACAGGCGCGTTGTCGTGAAGAAGGCGCACACCACATCTCAGCTTTCCTCGTCTTTCCTCTTTGATGGAAGCACGTAGTCTGTGCAGTAGGCCAGCATAATACTCCCCATTTACTGTGGTGCTCCTCTCCTTGGAGCTAAGGAAGAGTATTCCTTCACAGTCCCAAAAGATTGTGGATGACCTTGGCCTTTAGAGGCCGTGCTTCGCCTGTTTACGCCACTGCATTGATTCTCTTTTGGACAAGGGATCATAGTAGAAGGCCTTAGTTTCATATCCTGTAACAGTAGTTTCGACTCTCTCGTTGCCACGGCAGAGCTCCGAAAATGCCCGATAACAGATTACGTTGCTAATTTTGGACTGAGGAAAGAAGTCTAGGCACCGTCTTGCAATAACCTTATTAATGTTTAAATGTTCATGAATAGCTCTAAAACTTCTTTTAGAAACGCCCAACCTTGCTGCTGTTTCTGTAACTTTCAGCCGCCGGTCTTCCATAATTTCTCCTTCCACAAGAGCGATGTTTTTAGGAGTGAGCCCCCCCCCCCCCAAGGGCCGATCTGCATGTTCTTGTCTTCAATGGTTTCTCGACCGATTTGAAGAAGTTTGACCCATTCTTTTACGGTAGATTATGAGGGGGATGCTTCCCCATATACATTGTTGAATCGCTAATTAATTTCATTTGGAGTAAGTCCTTTTTTTGTGAAGAACTTAATAACAGCTCGAAACTCCATTATGAACATGTCACAATCTTCTACAGCTAGTCTTCTTTATGCAACTATAGCTGAACAACTGAACACTTCGGAGTGGAAAATACAGCTGCAATTATTTACTTAACAGATAAAGTATGACACTAGATAAGCATTTTGTAAAGGCGTTAATCCTTATCAGCGAGGCCGGAAACTAATGGATCTACCCTGGTATTATACAATATAAAGGAAGATCTGAATATAAAACTGAATAAAATAAGACAAATGAATGAAGCATAAAGAGAACATTAAAGAACGAGTCAAACGCAACTCAAATGAAACTCTACAAAGTAATGACATTGCCATGGTAACATATGGAAGTGAAAACTGGACAATGAATAGGACAGACAGGAAAATAATAGAAACTGCAGGGTGAGATATTCAAGAGAAGTAGTTGGATTTACATTTCTAGATAAACAAAGAAATCAAGAAATCAAAATAAAGTTAAATATATATATATATCATCTAAGTGGAAAAATTGGTACAGCATGTATTAAGAATGAAAAAGGAATAGATACCAAACAATTTTACTTAATTATAAACCTTGACGATAGGAAGACCAAGAACAAGATAGAGTGATGTTTAAATGAGGACAAACCGGGTCGACAGGCCTATACTTGTGCAAGAAGAAGATACATTTAATTAAATAAAGTACAGATTCATTGTACTAAAAATATTTTCGGTCTCTTACGGAAGTATCTATCTCATCTCACTCATGCAGAGAAATATTCTTTCTTTGTGCTAGACAATTTGTTCTCAAAATTGTGGCATGATAATGCTTTGCTCTTGAATACTTTAAATTTGTTAGAATGTAACAACTGATGCCGTTCACGCTGTACTTTGTAATGTTACTGTATACTTTTGTATCAATTCAATTACAGGAAGTGATGTTTTTGTGCAATGTTTTGTTGTAATTCAGTGTCTTAATGAATGCTGTGTAATCTTGTTGGAAAACGTGAAGAGACTAGCAGTCTGGAAGGATAAAAGTAAAGCCTTTCCGGTGTCGAAGTCCCCGAGGACATTACTTATTCCTTAAAGAAATACAATTACCTTCGTAATTCCTACATTTGAAACATCCCCGAAGCCAGTTAAGGCATCCACAGAAAGAGCATTTAAACCTTTGGGAATTATTGCAGCTAGCAAAGCATGCCACGTTCCTCCTCCAATCAAACAAAGTATTTTTCAATTTTCCTGCCTCTTCACCCCCTTCCCCTGAACGACATTCTGCCACCTCTTCCATCAGAGCGTTGCCCCCCTCCGGCCTTTCACCACGTCCCCTTGCCATTTTTTATCAGCGCAAGTGAATTACGAGAAATGTCCCCTTGCTTTTCACCGCTACATTTTTATCTATGTAGGTAGGCTCTCACCCACACACCGTACAGCCCTTACTCAGCCCACCTCAAACTAACCCAGCCCTGCGTATCTGGTTACCACACTAATCACGTAGTCTTCTCCATTACATTAATTAAAACACCCTCCCAGCTCTCTTAGTGTGGCTCATCCCCCGAGTTACACAAAATGGAATGTGGAGGGCTGTCTCCTCCCGGAGTCTGTGTCTTTGACTGCCTATCCTTCTCCGTCAGTCATTGCCATTCTGCCCTCGCTCTCTTTCATCTTATTCCCGAGTTTGATACCAGTATTGGACGTAGGAGTGCGCCTAATATTATTATCTTGCACACGCTGCCTCAAAATACGTTCTCACATGTTCTTGTTCTCAGCATTTTAAAATGTAAGTGCATTGATAATTCAAACTTTAAAACGTTATAAAATTTGAAGGGTTGGCGGGAAGAACTGCCAGGATCCGAATAACGAACTTTAGAGAAAAATGAATGCTAAAGCTTAAAACCCACTGTTACAGTATGTATGCATAATGTCATTACTTTTAATTAATTTATGTTGTCATTCAAGAGGCCAAGGAAAAGACTTGTTATATAGAAAAAAATAATTTAAAAAAAAATAAATATCATCACTTATCGCAAAAAGTGTAAATAAAACTTGAACATTGTCTTATAATAGGTGTTATGTAAGCCTATTGTTGCAACAGTTGGTTTTGTTGTACTGTTCATGAGGTGTTTTACTTGTAGCAGTATGAATTACCTGTACAATGAGATACAAACGTGTAACATTGAAAGAAAAAGGTTAGTCATTTTTGTAATGGATTTCTGACGTAGTTACTTATCACATAACACAATTACTTTTTCATTAATTATCTTAGTCATTCTCTACTTTGGTATCTGAAGTTGTTAAATTGTCACAGAACCCTTGGCTTCTTTTGAAATAATTTTCTTTGGGTTGTGCAGGTCCTCGAACGTTTTCTTAAATATTTTCTAAACACTTAGTCGAGTACAGTGATAAGATGGGCCAACTCATGAATTTGTGCTAGTAAGTTATTGTTTACATCACTTAACATCCACTCGGTTGTAAACAGTTTACATGTTCTTCACAGTCAGCACCTTTCATACTTGATGTTAACTCTGAAATTTAAGTATTTTGAAATAAACACACAAACGAGGTGGAATTCCACTGTTATTCCCTAATGGGTGTTTTTAAAAACTTCCGCTAATCTGTGAACCTTCATCTTATTTGTAATAACCAAGTAATCCTCAATTAGTTCTCAACATAATCCAATGAATGGCAGACCTAACTCAAAAATGACATTTTAAGGACCCCCACCCAGCGTTCTTCCTGCCAACCCTTCATTTGAGATTGAAGGGGAAGCCATAACCTTGTTGGGTAAAAAGAAAAGATGTCTGTCGTTCTTTTGTTCAAAATACTAGCGGCGGTTTATGACAACATAAAGCCGGGTAACAAAACTTTACTGCTGCTAATAATACCAAATGGTAGGCTAGAAAGAAAAAAATTCTGTGTGAGCAAGATAAATGGGACACCCTGTGCATATTTTAGCATAAAAGGCATTAATTGAACTTGTAGTTTAATTTTGCGAACCTAACCAGTAAACTCTTAGAGGAGCCGCCTCTGCGATCTATGTAATTCTTTCTGTCACGCCATGCACATCATTTTGCATGCATGTTCCTTTAAATGTTCAAAATCTTCTTGCGCGGTAGCATCTTTAATTTTCTGCAGTGTACCAGTTAACTCATTCTTTATAACCTTATTTATCCGATTTGAGATCTTGAAATCGTGGAGGCTTTGTTGTTAGAAAAGTGATGACACTAGGGACAAAAATTGCTAAATTAATCTTTTTACAAGGGTGTGGATACGTACTATCTTGCATGAATTCCTCAGGTCGTATTCTTAGCACAGGTTTGCGACTTAAAATATCTATTCTTTTGGTACCAGTACTAATACAACAATATTTTAATCAACAAAATGGTAAAGTGGAATGCAAAAGAAACAAACTAGAAACCAAACGCCGTTATTACCCTACCAGCCATTTTTCAGAGACAAGCCCATACAGCTATTCACCATAGTGTTTTTTTTACATATTATTATTATTATTATTATTATTATTATTATTATTATTATTATTATTATTATATTATTATTATTACGTCAGCTTTACAAGGTATCAACAACTTCTATCAAAATTGCGGACACAACATTTTTCACAGCTATATTATATAATTAACTATAAATTCCATGAACTGTTAAAAGCTATTCCTTTTGGTCCACCTATTGTTCTTCTTTTAGGTGTCTATACTCCATTTCTTCTCGGATGCCCTTCATCCACGTTGTCTGTGGCCTTCTCTCGTTTCCGACGTCTTAAGGAGTCTATTTATGTATCATTCTTGGTAATCTTTCTCCATTCATTCGTCGGTCCTGGTGATGTAATGGTTACCATGCTTGCCTCCTAAACCCAAGATCGTGGGTTCGAACCCGGCCAGGACCGATGGAGTTTTTCGGGGCGTAAAATTCCTAAGTATGGCTTCCTTCGGAAAGGAAGTAAAGCCGTGGGTCCTGTGTCGTACATTTATGGCATGATAAAGAACCTCAAAACCTCAAGCCTGAAAGAGAGGCCTCTGAGCAAAATTTGTCGGCCATTTCACGCCCTGAGTTGAATGGGACGCTGATGACCTGAACTGTTGAAGAGCGTCCATAAATAAATCAATCAATCAATCAA
The DNA here is from genome assembly GCA_030762175.1 of Metallyticus violacea. NCBI lineage: Eukaryota > Metazoa > Arthropoda > Insecta > Mantodea > Metallyticidae > Metallyticus > Metallyticus violacea. The sequence continues at coordinate 35,809,550 of CM060844.1, forward strand.
AAAATCTACCCATTCGCATCAAATGACCATACCATATCAATTTTACTGTTAAAATGCTGTCCAAAATATTTTCAATTAGTATTTTTGTCTTATTATATCATTTCTGATTCTATCTCTTCGTGACACCGTGAGCGGGAGGTCTGGGATTCTTATCCCGCCAGGACCGTCCTCCCTAACTGAGGTTTTTTTTTTCCAGGTTTTCCTCAGTGCTCGTAAATGGCTTGCTGGGCAGGCACACTAAACTTAGGCTTGGAGCATTTCCTTTCTTTAAAAAAAAAACCCTTTCCCAATATATCACTTCATCTCGTGTATCAATCATAATGTCTATCGCCTGTGGTGCCTCAGTAGTAAAAACGGGCGTTATACACAATTAAAATGAGTAAGTCAGTCTGAGTAGTTCCCTATGTAATAAAAACATTATATTTTTAGTATTGCCTATTGTGTTTTGATGAAATGAAAGCCTGTTAGAATCTGAGTTAGGAAAACTTGGAGGTCACGGCTGGGACTCCTATATTCGGCTGGTTGTGCTCTTAACCGTTCTGCTCAAACACCGCGAATCTCTCTCATCAGCGTACAGTTGACAATATGGAAAGTTTAAATGGAAATTTTGTCTAATTTTATATTAATTTGTACTTAACCAACTCTATTTTTAAATGCATTTTTTGCTGACAAGAGTCACTTAGGTAGCTCTATTTGCATGTATTTTACAGTTCATAATCACCACGACGCTTCAAATTGGACACAAATCATCAGAATAACGTACACATTTCTACCTCTGGAATGCTTAAAATAAATTATCGATGCATGCAGAAAAACTTCTGAAAAGATTTTCATTTTTACCTTTTTGTTTTCTACCCAACATCTGCATCTCTTTCAGTTTTTTCTCTTCGCCTTTCCTGCTTGCAACTCTCCTTAATTCTTCCACGGTTGCTGGGCACATATCTCAATTTGGAAACACAGCCTGGTATTTTTTGTTTTTGTTTTATTGAATTATTGATTCACTCCAAACTTTACCAGGAAACCAAAAGTTACATTCCTTTCCACATTTCTGCAGCATTCCTTTTGAACTATGTTCCGCTTTCACCTGTAACTCTGGCTTTGTAGCTTGTTGAGGTACTTTGAAGTCCTCTGTGTTGTGAGGTATGTCATGCGCATCTTATTATGCTCCTCGTGTACTTTACCGGAAGTCCTACATCACTCCATTTTAATTTTTATATATCGTTCTAATTTTTCTTGCAGAAATATTAGTTCTATTTTTATATGTGACAAGGCTAGGCATCCAACGATTCTGAGTGCCCCGCTTGCTGAGGAAGTACATCTGCCGCAAACGAAAAATCACATCATTTAATGCTTTATACAAGTACAGTGTTGCCAAAAAGTTATGTACATATTTTTGGTTAAATAACTTTTTTTTGTAACTACACGTGATTTTACCGAATTATTTATTATCCTTATGTTTCAAATTTTCTATATTTAAAAATTCTAGAAATTATAAATTTACCTTTGTATTCTGTAACTTGTAGGAGCGTGTAATCTTGGCTCGTTCATATGATCTTTCCTTCTGTTTGATAGCAGGTTTTCTTCTCACAGTCTACAATATTATGCCTTTTACGTTATCTACGGTCTGCGTGTAGTTTTTAACCCGCACTTTAATAAGAACGCCTTTCAGCCAATGAACGAGCTCATTGATTATACATTGATCAATTATGATCGATTTGCACTTATGGTAAATGGCATGATACTCAAAAAATAATACGTTTTTTCTCCTATACTCCTTTGTTTTATTCCTGTCATCTCTGCTTTGATTGAATTACTAAGTATGAAAAGTGAAATGCATGATGTTTCCTGTTTATTATTGGCACTTGCTACAATGCAAACATGATAAGATCTGGCACAGTAAATATTCAAAACGTAAACGAAGCGATTGAAGGATTAACAGCAAAAGCACAAAAAGAGATAAAGTCATGGTTGGGAACCAATTTTCAAAAGTTTGCGTTGAAAGATATTACAAGATTCAACCTCCAACCTCCAGCTTGTTAGAAATTGATTTTATACTACAATACTTGGCATAAAAATGAATAAAAATTGAGATTTTTAATGAGGAAGTTCACAATAAATTGTTAAAACCTCATATGATAAAAGGGTTTACAATAAACTAAAATCATTACCTCAAAATGTAACTTATTTTTATTCCATAAAAAAACCCTCGAGGGCTGATAATTTTTCGGCAATTTAATTAAGGTTAATGAATCTTTGATGTCATGATAATTATTTCGAGACCTAAAGTCGAGCATGAGATTGAAAGCTCAATTAAATTATCGCAAGTGATATTACAAGAGGATCTGAGATTGCCAATAAATTCATTCATTACATTCGTGAATTATCTGGAAAGTTCAAACCCTCCAGCGACATTTATTAGGATATTTCATGAGTAAAATTAAGAGTTAAATATAATTCCCGTAAACTCTGATTGCAATATTCTAATACTGTATATTTGTATTATGTATACTTAACCTTTTCGAGCCATCTTGCAACAGAAGAATGTCGATTGTCAATAATGCCAATAGTAAAGAGCCAAATACGGGTTTAGGACTATTTCATATATAGAATAAGAATAAAAGTAATATAAATTTATAATTGTTTATAATTAAAGTCAATATAATTCTTTTGAAATTGATACAACTTGCAACAGCTGAATATTTTCTGATATAATTATTTATAAATTATTGGAAAACTATTAGCACTTGTAATATATAAGATAGTACATGATGGTGCAATTTTGCTGACTGTTTCACTCATTGGACGTCATCTTAAAATCAACCAATGAAACGAAACAAAATTTCGAATTTTGACCAATCACAGTCGGATTACTGAGAGAAATTGTGAAAAAAAAAAAAAAAATTAAATCAGTTTTATTACCCGACGTGCATTTGTCTTGTGGTCAGTGTAGCCAGCTGTATATAACACGCATCACTGAACCATGTATCGGCGGTGGTGAGCTATTGATAGCAACGAAAGCATGGACAATCGACAATCATAATGCAAAATGGAGGGTTCTTCAAAACCCTCAAATTGATATTATTAGGAATTCCAAACCACAGAATAGAAAGAAAAATAGAGACACTATATGTTATTTTTTTTTCCTCAGTTGGTATTAGAAAATCGAACGGTAGCGATTGTAATAGTTGACCTTGGTCCATTTCAGTCTCACGGTTTTTGAATAGAATGGATATTCTTAAGTATAGCATATAATACAATTGTTAATATTCTGTTCGCGAATTTCAAATATATATCACTTTTATTCTTATTCTATTCTTGAAATAGCCCTAAACCCGTATTTTGCTGTTCTCTATTGGTATTACTGACAATCGCATTCTTCTGGCGCAACATTGCTTGAAAAGGTTAAGTACAAATATACATTTATTACAATTTTGTAAGCCAAGTTTAGAGAAATTAATGTAAATTCTTATTTTATTCGTGAAATAGTCCTAATAAATATCACTCGATGGTCTGAGCTTTCCAGATAAATGCTCTACGTTCGTGAATTTATCGGTAATCTCAGGCCCTCTCGTGATATTTATTTGTGATAAATATAGACAGCTCTGGAACATAGCTGACTGTCTGGTATTGCTGAGGTATATATATATATATATATATATATATATATATATATATCAAAAAGTAATAATCAACTCTCTGTTAAAATGAAAATGTCCTCATTTTACTGATTTTCCTGCTAATTTTCGAGTGAAAATTGCTTGAAAGTGTCTATATACACATTTATATCATGCATTAAGCTTGTAATGTGAAACACACTTGAAGTGCAATTTATAATCAAAGTGTAGATTTCGACTACTGTACAGGATGGCAAGCTCAATGTAAACACTTTCTGACACCTGCTTTCAGAGCCAAAACACGCTCAACGCCGCAAATACACCACTCACTATAGAGAATACTGCATCACTGCGAAGATAGTCGACCGTTAATTTATTGTAGGAGGCAATAAGATAGGCAAAGCGTGATAACATTGCCGATACAAAGCGGTGGCGATAAAATAGAAAATTTGCTGTTTTTATTCAGAAACGGTGACAAAGGCTACCTAATGGTATCCAGATAACCTGGAAAAAACAGCGTGTTTATCGTCGCGGTTGTTAAGCTTAAAACGTAACACTTAAGCGTGTCAAAACGCAAGGGGTAATAAACTCAAACTAAATTATGGGCAATATAGTTCAAACTTTCCAACAGAATATTCGTGCACAGAATAGATAAATTAAAATGTGAAGTTATTACGAAAAAATTGAAAATATATAACCTTAATGAAACCATCGGTAATTACATAATTTCTTTTGTGTATACCATCAAGCCCATTAGGAAATCGATTAAAGTGAACCCTTAATTTACCTGCCTTAATGCTGTAATATGCTCGTACTTTCTGGTAGAAGTAAAGAAATAGAGAAGAAAAACTACAGCACTGGTAAACATTATTTAAATGTAATACATTTTAACGTGTCCAATATGAATTATTATTTAATTTAATACACATATTATCCCCTGAAAGTGTCTTTTGTATGTAATTAAAGGTACTTTGAATATATGGAGAGTGGAATTTTCAGTTAAAAATTACACAAGTTGCACTAAAAAGTGTATTGTTATTCCACACATTTTCCTCTTTTATAAATGAGTTGAATTTCTGTTTAATTTAATGAGCCTCCTTATCTGTTCTTGTAAATAATAGGCACTTTTTTGCTATGTATTATATATCTTAAATAATTACATAATTAGGAATTAATTAATGTTTCCACACAGAAGTTTCGCTCACTCTCCTTGCAAAACACTCGGCTAGCATAATTTGTTCACTATGGTAACAAATGCAGCGAGAATGTGTATATTTTTATGTCTCACACTATATATGTATATCGGATTAAATTATATTGCAAGAGATTGAGGAGAATATTTCAGTTTTCTTCAGCCTTTCTCAATGACTGGTATCAAGGATCCACGGGCGGTGAAGCACGGACGCAGACGAGGAGCAGACATTTTTCAAAGTGCAAGGCACCGTCACGCCGCACAAACGCTCCTCTCCCTGGCACTTTCGGCCGTTTATAACAGAACCAACGGAATGAAATAATGAGTTCGGAGAGCGGAAACTTTTTGGAGAGTAAATATTCATCTTATATATAAGAATTCCAGAACTATTGCTAATAATATACTATCACATCAGCAAATCATGTTCGCTTCGCTCATTGTTTTCTATTAGTTCTGAAGTAAACTTCAAAATATTGTGCATATTTATTGCCAATTGAAATATGATTCAGGGAAAACTAGGTAGAAAGCAAACGTGGCTTTATATTACAAAAGAAGGAAATATGAATAATATGTGATACGAATAATAGAAAATAATGTAGAGATCTGTGAACATATCCTTCCCCTTATGAACTTTTATATTAAAAACAATTTCATTAAAAATATTCATATACATAACACACAAGATAAAATAATAATGTGCATAAGCCCAACGCAAATTTATCTTACTGTCAAAAAGGAGTTTATTGTGAATGTATCGGAATATATAATTCTCTTCCAATTACTCTGAAACTACCATCCGAAATAGAGAAAGATTAAATTCCGCTTTTACGCACTATCTTTGCAATAAGAAATATTATTTAATTGGCGAATTCATAGGAGAATAATGTATAATGTTCAAATAGTCATAACATATAAAACATGGCAAAAGTCATTGTAAAACATATAGTGTATGAAACGAAATACACTCACTCACTCTCTTCGTCTCTCTCTCTCTCTCTCTCTGTATTGTAGTTTAAGTATGTTATATATGAGATTGAGCATGTTTATTTATATATTTAAAATTCTTTCATCCCAATATAGCTATTAATGTGTTCTGTAGTACATATACCATACGAGAAAGCTATGAAAGATAAATACAGCTTCTTGTGTTCCTTAACGGCGAAGGCCTCCCTAACAAGTAGGGGGAGCTCGCTTTTTCCTAATGCGGTAATCTATTCAATGCTAGTTGTTCGTATGCTGTTTAGGACACTGATCGAGTTGTTCTTTGGTTACTCCATTTCTCACTGCACTAGTTGCTTCTCGAGAGATTTCCATTTTTCTCTTCCTCTTGCTACTCTTGACCTGCATGTTCCTTCAAGAGGTCTGTACATCTTCTTTTGGGTCTGCCTTGTGTCCTTTTTCCTATCGGGGGATCCCACATGAAGATCTTGTAGGTCCACCTGCATTCTTGCGACGTGACTGTTGTTTCTGGTAACTAATTGTGCGATGTCTGTTGTCTGAGATAACTGGTTTATGAATAATGTAGGTATTTTGTCCTTCAAAGTTATTCCCAGGATCTTGCGTTGCGTTTGAATTTTGTTCTTTTTATTCCTTTGTTTTTCAGTTATTGCCCATGTCTGGCACCCTTATAGTAATACAGGTATACATAGATTTCGAGTGTCTGAAATCTGATTTTACTAGTGTTGGTTTAACAGTATAAACTTAAAGGGCCTAAAATTCTTTCCAAATTATTGAGGTCCTTCTTTTTATTTCTTTTTCTATTTTATCATGGAAGAAAATCTGTTGTCCTAGGCTCACATATGTGAAGACGGTTCCATCTATTTGTATCGGTGTTAAGTCAATCTTATGAACACGAGACAAATTAGAGTCTTTATTTTGCTAGTTTCGTTAAATTCTGTGAAATATATCCGTTTGCTTAATTAATATTCAACTGGAGTGTTTACACGCAATACTGTGAGATAATTATTACTGCCCTGATATATATATATATAAGAATATACCACTTAGAGAATAAAAATTGTTCATATTTTCTGATTCCTTATCACATGGAATCTCTTAAATCAGCCCTAGTTTTTGTTTCATTGAGCTCAGCATTATAGAAAATAACAGTTTGTATTATTTGTTCATTGAGCAGATACATAAAATAAATATTTTGAGAGATTTAAACAATAAATTGTTCACTTTGTGACTGGGACAACAGGGCTAAACCAGTCTTGGATCAGAAAAAATAGCCACAAAGGATCAATTTAGTTGCTGGAGAAAAAAAAAAGTGAAGTATTAATCATTGGTTTGTCCTTCTAATGTCCTTCTTCCACCACTCCATATTAAGTTGGCCTGATGAAGCAATTTATTACTGCTCTAAATAAGGCTAGTGATTGTTTCAACTTTCTTGTTACAAAGTTCCCACAGTAAACTGAAGCTAAGGTAGCAGCAGGTATTTTCGATGTACTCCAGATTCGTGAGCTCATGCAGGATGAGATCTTTCCTCAGTCGATTTCCGAGTTAGAGAAGTCAGCATGGTTGGCATACAAACAAGTGACAGAAAACTTTCTTGGCAACAAGAAATCTGAGAACTATAAAGAAATTGTGGAGGAAATGTTACAACATTTTAGAAATCTAGGGTGTAGAATGAGTGTTATAGTGCATTTTCTCAACAGCCATATTGATTACTTCCCTGCGAATCTTGGTGTAATGAGTGAAGAACAAAGTGAGCGGTTTCATGAAGACATTAAAACATTGGAAATCACTATCAATGTGTAAATGATGGCTGATTACCACTGGTATATGAAAAGGGACACTAGTGAAGGACATATTAGAACTTCGAAAAAAATTAAAAGTTTGAAAATGCATAATTATTGACACAGCTTTTTTCAATATATTCATTAGTTTTTAAATTAAAATATAACATACAAAAAAAAACGGTTTTGTCTTATGTCTTAAAATTTAATGACATTTCATAAAAAATGCAAGTATATGTTTTATTTGATGTGATTTTGTTTAAAATCCTAGACCGAAAGAGTAAAACCGAAAAAAATGTTGTTATTCAGGGCATTTATATTACACATATCCAGGTATAAAAATAAATAAGGAAAAAATTGTAGACCAGTATTGTGTTACGGGCGTTATCGAGCTGTAATCAGCATTAGTAACCTCAATGATATGAAAATAAGCAGAGAAAATTTGAGAATTATCTATGAAGACACTTCGGTTGTTCTTGCTTGCAGTAGACAAGAACAATAAATCAACATTTTATTTTAGCACCGGTGGTAGTGGATACAAATACAGTATAAAGCAGCATAAAATAGCTGACTCCAAAATGACGTTGTGAAAGCCTGAAAGTGGCCACAGTACGGCCTGCAGATCAGATGCCGTCATCTTGTCTACAGTTTTAAGAGACGAGAACAAAAAAGAAACGTTTATTTCTATCTCGAGCAGTGGCGGGAAAAAAACCGTGTGCTCTTGCCAAGCAGACGTGTTATGAACAGGAATAATAATAAGAAAAAGGGACGAGTGAGAAGATATTTAGGAAGGGGAAGTGAGATAACTTGCAAATGTGCCTCATGCGTGAAAAAAAAGTGTTAAGGGAGAAATGACGAAAGAACGAGGTGGCTGGAATCAAAGCGTGTAGCTAATGCATGCACATTACCTGGAATACACTTCCAGTGCAGCAACACCTAATGAAATATTGAAATATTTTTGGATTCTTTTTCCGATATTTTTGGGAAGTAGTCGCCAGCTAATAATAGTAGTAATAATAATAGCGTTGATGTAAATAAATGTATTAATTTTGTACGAGGTTTTTTTTGATAGTACCTTGGTGTGATATTAAATAGAATAAGTTCAGTCATGTAGAATACTTTAATTTTTTATATAGTCCCCTTGGAAGTTGAACGCACTTTCTCAAAACGTTTTTGAAGGCTCGTAATTCTCTCTTGGAAGTGGGTTTCTCCTAAAAATACTAGTTTTCCTTCTACATGACCTCTTCGTTTGACTTAAATATTTATTCAGGTAGGAAAGTTTTGGTTTTTGGGAACAGGTGGTTTTCTTAAGAAGTGAGTCAGGTGAATAGCATTTCAGTTCGGAATTCGGTCAATTTTTTCTGAACTACGCTGCATATTGTAATGATGAATCATTTTTGGCCATTCCCGGAAGTACGTCTTTAGTCTCTATAAAAGACGTGCAGTATTCTTCAGTAATGGTTTTCCCCTTATCCAAGTAATCAATCAAGGGATTTCCTTTTGTCTTCCAAAAAAGTGAAGCCATCACCTTTTCAGTGGATGTAAAGCATTTCGCATTTTTTTTTCAGCTGTTTTGTTTCCGATATATTCGTCCATAGCCACAAAACGATCATCCAGTTGTTCGTTTGGAATTTTGCCTTTGCTCCGAAGTGAGTAGACGCGGCCGCATCTTGTGCAAAGTTTTTCATATTTAATTAATAATGCATAATAAAAGAAACCCGTTTAATTTAGATTCCCATGGCCTCTGTTAACTCCCGCATTCAGACAAAACAATATCATTGACTTTATTTGTGATTTCTGACCTCATCTGATTTCGGAGCTCCAGGGTGTGGCACCTCTAATTGTTTTGCTACGCTTGAACTCATTTACCCAAAGTCGAAGGAATTCATACAAAGGACATACGTCACCAATGTAGGTAAATCTTCTCATGCGGTTTTACCTCTATTTTCAGACGTGACCGTAAATCTATAAATATTTTTGTGAATATCGTTTGCATCAGTCTTTTGATGCGCATGCCCTTTGTTGCAAAAATATCTGTAAAATATAAACAAAATAACATAAAAATATTACAAAATGAATAGCCAAAACGCTTTTAAAATGTTCCACTTCAGATAAAAGATTATCATACCACTGCGCCATAGAGACCTCATGTGATATCATTTGAATAAAAGAGTCATTAGTCAGTGACGTACTGGTCCTTTAGAAACTTAATGTCACAAATTTGGAATATGAATATGTAAGCCTTAGATTCAGTATTTTAAATTTCTCGTCTAGGACCCCTATACAACATTTGAAGTCATTGCGGGTGGTTCATTACTAAAATCTAGCACCGCCCACATGATTCGCTTGAAGGTCTTGAGCATTTGGCTGCAGCGTTGCCACACTAAAATTACCTCCCATTATTTATTTAAAATTAATTTGAAGGATTTAAATTATTCTTACATATATTAGTTACATTATTGAAAAAGTATATATATAGTGTTTTATTTTAAACATTTTTGTCATTTTTGCTAGCTAAACATCATTGAAAGGGATTAAACTTGACAAAACCTTAGAAAAATACTTCCAAAAACAGTTGAACATGTGAGCTTTCGAAAACCAAAAGCGGTCAATAGACCGCCATTGGTCGTTGTACTGTTAAAGGGGTTTGGCAAGTAGATGCTTCTTGTGAAATGTTCAGTCTTAACATTTACGCGCTCTATTGCTTGTTATAATAGTGATGCGTGAAACATGTAAATTATTGGATGTAGCCTCAGCTTAGGTTAACTAGATATTGCGGTAAAGATATAAATGAGTTAACAAATAATAAATAGACGGTGTTGCTGCGTCGCACAATGTCATTGGTGCATTGATTGCAGAGCAAGCGTTGCTTTGAGGTTGGTTTCACACCACAGCATACACACTCGCACATCGGCCCGTCTAATGCCCTGCCTATGCCTTCTGGGCAAAATACATTAGCGCCACTGTCCAGTGCCCCGCTGGCACGGGTAATGGCCAAACGTGGGAGTGGCGAATGTGCTCCTAGAATATTTAACGGAGTCTTCCTTTAGGCTGCATGCTGCAGGGAAGGTGTACATATGTTTATAATTGTATTACACGGGCGTTACGTTTTATGGCATCTCTACATCGCGAGGTGAACATGGGACAAGATTAAAGTGAAGGGAGAAGTCGTGCGCATTTGAGTACCTTGGCGGTTTTCGGCTGTCTTTAGCATTGCATTCACGTCTACCGTCGGTGTTGCTTTCAAAACAAAGACACGTTGCCGGTATGAATATTCCGGGGTGAATCTCTAGTTTGACAAGCTCTTTTGTGTCGCCAGAATACGGGAATAGCAATGTGGACCAACCGATGTCGTCTTAACATAATATTCTAAGCACGCATGCAACCCATTTAATAAGCTGAGGAAGAAGAAAGTCGGATCTGGTACATCTACAGCTGTCGTGTTAATAAGAAATTACTGGTATTCATACGAAGACTTTTACCAAAAAATAAGTTTGCAGCTAACATTTCTGCATACCGGAAATCGGATCAAAATTAGAACAATAGTCATGTTTATAATATATATTACAATATAAATAAAATGTTTTTAAAATATAAAACTGTTAGATCCAATAGTTTTCATTCAAAATTTACCAACGGTGTATTTTATTAAAATTGTCTTTTTTCTACAGTCATAACTTTCCAACCCGTTTGAAACTGGTCCTCATACGACCCGATACATAATTAATGTAAATGTGATGTGATATAATATTTATATATTGAAATTATGGAATATGGTGGGCGTGCAAGCACTTGGAAGCGAAGGTCATGTAGTTTTGCAGCAATAATCCCAGACATTTATGAAGACGCATTATCGTGAAGAAAGAGAACTTCATTTTTTGCAAGGTGTGGACGTTTAGCTTGAATAGTGTCCTTCCTTTGATTCAGTGGTGAAGCGTAACACTATCCGGTGATGATGCTGCTGCCCTTCTGGAGGTAGTCTACGACCACCATACTATGATTAATTGATTTATTTTATTTACAGACGCTCTTTAGCATCTCAGGTCATCAGCGTCCCATTCTATTCAGGACGTGAAATGGGCGACAAATTTTGCTCAGAGGCCTCTTATTTCAGGCTTGAGGTTCTTTATCGTGCCGTAAATGTACGACACGAGGCCCATGGATTTACTTCCCTTCCGAAGGAAGCCATACTTAGGATTGTTACGCCCGAAAAAATTCATCGGTCCTAGCGGGGACCGAACCCGCGATCTTGGGTATAGAAGGAAAGTATGGTTACCACTACACCACCAGGACCGACACCATACTATGAGATTCCCATAAAACCGTAGCCACGACTTTTCCTGCATATGTAACCGTCTTTGCTTTCTTTGATGCACTTTCACCTGTTGCCACCTACTGTTTGTCTCTTTCGTCTCTGGCGTGTGATGTTTCATCTATTGTTAAGATACGTCGGAAAAGCACATTGGAATCGCGTTTGAACAAATCTAAATACTCTTGCGAAATGTTCATTCAAATAAGTTCTTGGTCCTTTGTTAACAAACGCGGCACCTTCGAGCGGAAAGCCTTCTCACATCCAAAACTTCGTGCCAAATGTGGTACCAACAGCTCTGTACCTTCAACGGCGATCATTGAGTACGGCAAATTCAATATATCTCGTCGGTCGTAGCAGTTTTGGGACACCCTGAGCACTCTTCATCTTGACCAAGCTTCAATTCAGCAGCCCATCTTTTATCTACCGAAAACAAAGGAGAAGAATCTGTTGGGGTTAAATGCTTCAAAACGAAGTACTTTTTCACACTCGTATTTCAGTTTTATCCATTTTGTACAAAATGTTAACACTAGTTTGTTTACATGATCGTCACAAACAAATGAGATCGCCTGTGGTGCCTCAATAGTAAAAACTGACAAATGACAGCACTTAAGCATCTGAAACTTTACAGCGCACCATGTAAAATGTTATAATCATCAACTATTATAATAATGTGGCCATCTTCACTACATCGCTAAGTCAAGCCGAGACCTTTTAGAACACTCCTTGTATTATAATTTCAAAATAGGGTTAACGATTTTTGGCAATCGTTTTTTCATTGCTCTGTGTCTGTTATTTTAAGATTTCTCTCAGTTATTATTCCCCTCCCCTTTTTTCCCCGCTGCACTCATTGGTGGTGTTTTTCCTCGCGACGTGTTTCAGTCAAATGAACATCTGCCTGCAGGTGATGTTAGTCGTGTCGGTAGGTGGCGGATGTCAACGACAGGCTACAAGCGAGCAATTCCCGTATTTATAACCATCTTGGGACTTAACAGAAAGTGTAATGAGCTCGCTTATACGTATATACTCCTCTCTGCCACCTTCGAGCTGATAAATAGGTAGCTTTTCCCATAGGAACCGCATTTGGAAGGGAAACGTAGTTCGATAATTATTTATAGGGTGGTACAAACTATCCCGTCACTCGGAAATTCGATTTTAGGGGTTCTGGGAATTCCTAAACGTGGTACTATTAGCGCTAAGGTTGCATTTTAAATTTCCGTTTGGGGATTCCGAGAATTCCGGATGCAACTATTGAAATGGCCATGCATTCCAGCTGTTTAATGTTCTAAACAACACTCAAAGCAAAATTAGCAACATTCTGATAAATTTTAGGTCGTTCTAAAATGCGGATGAGATAATACCAACTAATACACATACGATTTCAGGTAAAATCAAACAGAAATTTAGAATGATTTGCTTTATTTTGTTAAAATTTAATATAGATGTTTTTACTACTACAGTATTCAAGAAGAAAGTGTTTTTAAATTGTTCACTTATAAAAACTTTGCTTTCTAACTGCCTAAATTAGAAGTAAGAACAGTATTTCATTTAAAAGCTTATATCTTTCAGGCATTATTGATAAAACATAATCATTAATTTACAAAATTAAAAGGGAAGCTGTTTTAAGCACATTTGAATCATTTTCGTATAAAAGCAACGAAAAAAATATGGAAAAATTGCAAATTATTAAGATAAATATAACTTTAATTTTTGACACTAAGGTGAAGGGGTGTAGAAAAAATAATTTCACATCTAAAAGTTCGGTACCTATATGTGTCTTGAAACTCTAACAACACTTCTAAATATAATTTTACAATTGTTTTTGTGGGAGTTCTTCTTGATGAAACAGCTAAATAATACGCAATTTTGTCAGGGAGAAAAAAGTAATCAGGCAATACATATAGTACGGTTTTCAGGATAAACTTTCTAAGTTTTACATTAATTTATGTACGCCAATACTGAAATATTGTATATTATATGTGGAAAAATACATTTATAGAATGTGTGCTATCAGCTATAGCATTATTTTATTTTTTGAGCGCCTAACATTACATTTTTGTTTTATGTTTTTCGAAAACTTTTATTTTCTCAAACATAAATTTGTGTAGGAGGCTCGGAACGTGGACTAATTTTACAAATAAAATTATATTATAATTAAACAGAAAAATCTTTTCCTCTAGGTGTTTATTTGAAGGCGATGCGAGCGCTTTCAACGGAAATATACTTTTTTTTCTCAAGTTTCGGCATTCTGGAAGGTTTTCATCAGAGCTAAGCGCATTGTGGAGGTTAATTCTAATTGTATACACAATTTTATGTGATTTATGCATCGTTAGGTTACTGAAAAAATTTAATAGTGACTACTAAAAAGAAATATGAGCATTGTTACTTTTATAGCTTCTAGAGCATATATTGGGCAGCTATTATTTTAACATTGAAAACTCCAGTAACAAGCACGTTGGATAAGAACAGTTATTTTAAATGTAATTTAAAAATTGGGATAGCAGTTGGGAGACGGTATGTTACATGGCCCTAGATGTCCGAAAATAGCACGAATAAAATGCTCTCCAAAAGGCATGTCCTGCGTTCTGGGGAAAGGGTGGAGAGACACAAAGGCGCTAAAGAGTGCAACATTCCCGAAATGACTCTACGGGATAGGATGAAAATGACACCTTCTGTCCATGAAATGACAGCTGTAAAAATGTGGAGACCATTTTATCTGACATTGAAACAGAAGTGCGGTTTCAATGAAATGTAAAGATAAGCTTCGGACTTTCTCGAAAGAAGTCTTCCTTCGGTGAAGGCCAATGATTGCCAGAAGTCTGAAGAACCGCTCCAGTCAAATATACGGTTGCAATTTCAGCAAATGATTGGATCAATAAGTAAATATACTATCCTTTTCTGAAATACATTATTGTTTTGATTTCTCTTGAGAGACCCATTCTGATGAACTCCCACGGAGCCACATGACACTTAACTCTCTGAATTTGATAAGGAAAATGACAGTTTTATCAAACATTTCCCAATCATATCGCCCACTTACTGCAACCCTTGGATGTTGGAATGTACAGTCCTCTGAAGACGTTCTCTTAAGACAGGATGTTTTAGTTATGACTGGAATTCAATTATTGATGAAGCATTGCAAGTATCCAAGGTATAGGCCTACCACAGCAGAAATGGGTTCAGAAACTCATCTAGGACAATGGATGAATGAATTGTGTTTAACGCCCGTTTTTACTACAGAGGCACAACAGGCAATGGACACGGATGATACATGAGATGAAATGGTATATTGGGAAAGGATTCGTTTTTAAACAAGGCAACGTTCCGGCCTACGTTTACGGTTCCTCCTCGGCATTTGCCATTTATGAGAACTGAGGAAAACCTGGAAAAAGCCTCAGTCAAGGAAGACGATCCTGGCGGGATTCGAACCCCACACCTCCCTCTCACGAGTCCGCGCGTTAACGACCTCGGCCACCCATGGCGGTAATGTAGGACAAGATTTAATCCTCATGTAGCCATTCATGGGAACAAGGAGAGGAAAAACTGCTTCGCAGAAACCTCGTCTTTTTTGTACCTGTTGGGAATCAGATTCAACTTGAGCGCGGAGCTAGAAGAGGATTAAAAATATTGAAAGTTTAAAAACCGACAACAAAAATCAGAGAACTCTCTTTGTGTTCTACAAGTGGTAAAGGAAAAGAAATCAAGAATATGGATGGAAACTTGTGTGCGTTCTATTCAAGAAGATATGACGAAGATGAAAACTGAATTCAAAGCTTCCAATGATTTCTTGAACAGTGTCAAGACCTCTCAAAATAAATAACTTTACATTAATGTAAAATTACAAGTATGATATATTGTAAATATTCTTACATATAGGTGTAGTTCCGGAGCAATATGTACACAGATGATAAAGTACAGTCTGGTGAGGGCTATGGGTCACTTGAAAGTACCTGCATTTCCCATCGACTGTAAAATGCAGGTTTACCTGTTTACCAATCCGTAGATAACTCTCACCCAGTGTATTAACAATAAATTTAAGATACATTTTCTTTTGTGTCATTCTGTAATCACTCCCGAACAATAAAAAAGCATTCACTTCATTTTTCAACATTCTCTCCTGATTTTTCTGTATTAGTTGAGCACAGATATTTTCTAACATTTTACTGTAGATAAATTTAGGCATAGCAGGTGAAAGGGGGGGGAAAAAAAGTAAAACAAATAAATCTTGCTCATTTCTCTCATACATTCCTTCTGTAATTGTATATGAAAAATGAATTCCAGTTTTGCAATGTTTCGAAACTCTCAGATTTACCTTCTAACGGTCAAAACTTAGGTATGTTTTATACAGTATAATTAGTTGTTAATGCATTACACCAAACACAAAGAATTACATTACATTAATTTCGATGATATCGCTTCAAGTGATGTTAACTGAGCTTGTGAATGCACGGTACTATTCTAAGAGAAATATTAAAATACTGAAATATTAAAAAATATGTTCGCATATGTTTCATGAATATCGCAATGTTAATATACAGTGCGACGCAAAATTAACTTCATATTGACTAAATTTCAGTTAACTAAATTTCAGTTAACACTTCTCTTTATATTCAAGTCATTTCCCTTCAGGATTAATGTACCGTTGAAGTCTACCTGGAACACTGGAACACGTATGCAAACACAGCTGAATGTTGTCCAGATTGTGGCAGGCTTCCTCAATGTAAACAATCAGCTCTTCAATGGTTTATGGTTTCCTTCCATACACTGCATCCATTGGGGATTGTGGTGGGAATTCAATTGCTACACGACGTCCAAACAATCTTCCATTGAAAACAACAACGTTACGTTGGAATAAATGTAGCATAATGTGCAGGAGCTCAATCATGCTCGAAGTAGAGTTAAAGTTGTCCAAATGCATGGTGATTCCTGGTGTAACCTCTTAAAGTAGAGCAAAGTGCTTGTTACCATAGAGATTTGCGTCAATAAAGTGTGACCACCTTACACCAAGTGCCGATATTGCACCCCACACATTTACGTCGGGTTGATTTAGCGCTTGCTCCAAAACATGATGGTTTTCCGGGTATCAATAAGTACTGTTATATTGGTTTACATGTCCCGATAACTTAAAGGTGGCCTAATCCGACCACATAATGTCATGTCGATACTGATCGAGCATAATCTCGTAAAATGTCTGGATCATCTTCCAACAAACCATATGTCAGATGTGGAATGTACACTTTGAACATCTGCTGATGCAATGTCCTTTGGATGTGACATTCTGGAAATCCTACCGCTAATCGTCTTGTAGACTTCCTTCGACTAGTCGTGACAGCCAGACACGTGTCGAGTTCATTTTTCTTTGTATTTAACTGTACTGTACGTATGTTTATAGGTTGGTAATACTGTCAGCGGGAAGAGTAGGAAACAGGAAACGAATCTTCAGTGTCCCTGTATATAAAGGTTAATAATTTTATTAGAACATTTATTCGTGGTTTGAATTCGTCTGTTTTATATTTTAGCAATATGTTCTTCATATATTTAATAGCCTAATGTCATTGTACATCGTTTATAAACAGAAGAGTTACGGTAAACATTTATCACGTTAGTATTAAACGTATGTACCCTTCGTTTTCGATCGTCGTGCCCTTAATTTTTATACGTCATATTAGCGTGGCATCGCGTAAAGAATGTGCGGGTGATTTATTAAACTTGCCAGCTACCAGAACTCCATGGCATCTAACCGACGTGAGTGTAATTAGGTTGGCAGATATTTTAGTACCTTTTCATTGACGAGCTGTACCATATGGGCCGTATCATGGGTAATGACCTACAGAAGGACGATACTGTGGTATTATTCCATTGGGTTTTCCGATCGCCGTTCCGTGCATTGTTTTGACAAGATATTACTGTTTCCGTGGTGAAACTGGGATTAGCGATCTGTTGGCCGCAGATCAGATAATAAGGATCAGAAAATTACTTGCTTAAATAGCAAAATCCGTTAAAATTCTTGATACACCTGTTTTAGAAGTTCTAAAACATCATAATAAAATTATTTGTATTTTGTAACACAATACTATAACAAACTTTCTCTGTTACAGACTTTGTTAATTTAATACCGATTATAATGATTATTAATGGATTTAAGGGAATATAAATGACATATTTTACAATGAATTATATAAAAGTGTTTGTAAGATTTATTTTCACAAACAACTTTGTTAGAAACACATGAATCATGCGAAACTGGAAGAAAATTAATATCAGCTGATACAATTATTGCACGCCAGGAAAAACCAGTATGATATAAGTGCAGGTAGCTGCTTGTAGTTAGTTTGAATGAGGTTATAACAGCCAGTGGTTGTGCGTTCTTTTGTTATTAGTGCTTTCATTGCGCGTAAATTAGTGCTATTTAATTTTTTACTAGTGCACTACACAAATTTACTTTAATATGGTTTTTATGCATGATATTTATTTAAAAAATGATTCTTACAAAGAAATGGTAAGGCGTTTCGCAAGAAAATATCCTGGCAATCATGTTTCTGATAGAGAAACTGTTTGCCAACTTGTTAAAAAGTTACGAGAGACAGAATCTATCGATGACAAGCAATGTCTTAAAAACCACTGTGTTCTTACGGAAGAAAAGGTAAGTAAACTACTGAAATGTCCAATGTGGATGTCGGCAATGTATTTCCGCTGAGGGACATCATTTTCAACATTTCCTAACACAGTTGATACTTATTAACAGTTTTAAATGCAGACAATTTTATTTTGCAGTAAAAATTAAAATATCACAAAAATATATATCGTTTACTACGGCGACTTTGCCTCCCTGTTTTCAGTTGCGGTGGCCGCCCCCAGGGCAACTCGTTATTGAATAACCACACTGTAAGCTTATTTCAACTCTAGAAGATAATATTTTAAACACAAATTTAATGTAATAATGTAAATAAAAATTGACATGTAACTTTACCCCAGCAAAATAAGTTTAAAAACCATTTATTAGTGACATTATTCAGAACTTTAGGTAACGTTTCTAAAGTGAGAAATATGTTAAATTATTCTTTAAAGAAGAAGCATTTCAGAATTACTTAAATATAATTTATAATTACAAATTCATTTACAAGTATTAAGGGCTACCAGAAACACTATGATACTCGTGTTAAAATTGTTTCATCTTTAGTATGGTATATTTCCGAAACGAGACCGAAGTCAAATTGAACGCTACTCACACAATAAATCATCACATTTAACAATTGTATCATAAATAACTATTATGCAAACCTAGCTTTATAAACCTGCTTTTGACAGCCCAAGTCATTTATAATGGGCTTTTTATGACTTGCGTGCCAATAAAGATTACCTAGCAACACAAACGAAAACGTACCATATGTCATTTATTTGAACAAAGAATAAACAATCCATCAATTTTCACATTTATGAATGTTTACTATTGTAAATATTGGAAGCAGAATTCGTTATATTATTTGAAGACCGTATTCGTAAGCTATCACTTATACCTATTCATTGGTGATTTATTCATCTAAAATTCCACGGAAAGATTTTTTAAATTTCAAGAACTTCACCGAACAATAAAACCGACATATTTTCCTTCTTTTTCAGCATAGTTTAATCTGGGAATACATCCCAGAGAGATATGAAGGCATGAAACAGACTGGAGGGGGGATTAGCATATAAATTTAAAATACTTCCTCCATGTGCCTAAATCAGCATGGCCCAACGGTTTTTCAGTTATGGGGCAATTTTTCCCAAGAATGTGTCGAGGCCATCCTTACGTTTTCAATTTAAATTAATGTTTTTGATATTATTATTATTATTATTATTATTATTATTACTATTATTATTATTATTATTATTATTCTCGATCAAAATACAGTCACTAAGTTATAATACATTTGATCTAAGTATTGGATCTCATGATTAATGCAGAGCTAGCCAATTGTAACACAATTATGTTCAACACGCTGTACAAACTCGCGAATGACTTGTGTTAAAGAACCGCAGACACAAAGAAGTTGGGTATTGCAGTAGTTTCTAGTTCCATTATGAACTGTAGAGTTTGCTAACTTCACCTTGTTGCTGAAGCGACTTTATGATGGGGTTATTTTGTTTCGCACAGTATGCAAAGCTCCGTATTTTTTTTTTTTTTTTTTTTTTAATGAATTGGATATCATACTTTTATGACGACTCTTTCAATTGTAATATTTTTATGTTCTCCATCTGTAGAAAGATTTTCATGTTCTATTTATACAATTCTTTTGATTTTTTGGAATCAACAGAGTTTAGCTGTCTTGTGTTTTCTTTTTATCTACCTTTGGAATGCTGTCTGCACATTTGTTACCATCTTCGTTTATTCCAGTTAATAAAAAATGCACATTGTTTTTTAAACGGATATTACATAAATTATTATGTCTTAACTTTTGTTGCAAATTCTCTTTGTTAGAGCATTTTTATAATACACAGAGCTCATAATAGCCATTTTATTAATATTAAAATATCCCATTATCCTAATTGCTAAATTTTTGGCTAAAAATGTTGGTGGGCATAAGTCCACATTTAAATTTATCCAACATAATACAAATTAAAATGTTGTAGATGATTATAAGTTGATATTGTGGTCTGATGTTTGTAAATACTCAAATCTCTTGTACTTATCTTTACATATTTCATGCTCCATTGAGGTTAGAGCTGACTTTGCGCATTCTTTTTGGTTTTGCTCGAGCCTAACCTAACCTAACCTAACCTAACCTAACCTAACCTAACCTAACCTAACCTTACCTTTGCACATTCAAAGTAAATTTTCTCACCGCACATTGTTCGCATCTCTTCAAAGGTCCACCCGTCCCTACTCGGCTATGTTGATCTGTTATTTATGCTAAAAGTGTTTCATTTGAAAATATCGATAGACAAAGCAAATATAAAAGCTTATCATTCAATGGAAACATTTAAAAGGGAAAAAATTGTAATAGCTGACAATCTTATTGAGCCACAAATTTTCATACTACGTTATCATTTATAACTAAGTATAAAAATACTGATTTTAAAATTTAAAGTTTTAAATCATGTAGCTTAATTATAAGAAATCTGTATGACAAAGTTAATGTCTATCACGCAATATTCATAACATTCATTTATGGAGCAGAATGCGGGATTGTGATAGAATAGCAGAATCGAGGAATTATATACAACAGAAATAAAGATTCCGTTTATTAATTTATGATATAAAAACTACTCAAATTCGGAATAGGATATAGGACAATCGTTATATGTTTCAACAAAAATTAATAATTTTGTTGTAAATATGTGTAATTCAAAATGCATAGAAAAGATAGAAAGGAGACGACCGCAGAAGAACTTAAATTTTTAAAAATAAGGTTTATTTCTGAAAGTGATGATCAATTATTTTCACGTAAAGTTTTGTATAAAACATTTCTCTCCTATTTGTTTTATATTATTTGCATTATTATTAAGTATGATCTCTTCTACTACAAGTTAGAAAGTCCGTCACGCAGGACCTGCATAAACAAAGCGAATTCATCAAGTTGAATAACTTTAAAAATCAATATAAAAGCCAAATTATGCTTTATAAAATAATTAAATTTAAAAAATATGGCAATACTGTGTGGTTTAGGGGAACAAAATACAATTATTTTAATCTATAAGTGTTACAAATGGAAAACCACATATTTAGAGGTATTATCATTGAGATTGAACCACATAAATTGTTGTTATACTGTTAATTAAATTAAATATATGGCCAGTGATAGAAAAGCTACACTGTGAGGGTATTTTTAAACATTTTAAATGCAATCATACTTATGAATCTCCCCTTGACATCATCTTTACATTTACTAAAGAGAGAGAAATTTCGAGCTATGTGTATTTAAGATGATGTTCATGTGTTTCAATAAAACAAAAACATGTTACTATTCAGAAACAATTACAACGTACTAAGAAAATACACACAAACAACAATAAACAATCGAAAGTTCCATCGATTTTCATTAACTTTGAAATTTAATTTAAATAATATTATAGTAAAAACATGTAACGCAAACGTTTTCTGAATGGTATTATAGAGCGCTCTTACATACAAAAATAATTCATATTAGATTAATATTTCACAGTTGCTATCTTCACGACTATGCTTTTGCTATATGGTGAATGAATTTGTCCTTTTGTTTTAAACAATCCAGAAATAATTAAACGCATGAGCTCTTTTTAAATTTCGATTTTCACGTATACCCCTACTCATATTGGTCCGATTTCTCTGATGTTCAGAAATCATTTTTCTTATTTTATTTAAATGGTATATACTTAGTTTCATTACGAAAAAAAAATTGGTTCTACTAGAGTGATTTTTGAATTTTGGGTTTCAGATATACCCCCTTCGTAATAGTCAGATTGTGCTGATTATCGGACACTGTTTTTATTAATTTATATTAATGGCGTATACCGAGTTTCATTGAGAAAAAACAAAAACTGCGGCCACTAGAGGGATTTGTACATTTTTGCTTTAGGTTAACCCTAGCCCCCAATGGTCCAATTTTGCTGAATTGAATCATTGAATCGTTTAGTAGTTTATGGTTATATTCTGAGTTTCGTTGAAAGAAAAAAAGGTTTTTGACCACTAGAGCGTAAACAGATATACTCGTGTGTGTGTGTGTATACATCTATGAAATAAATATATATATATATAAATATATATATATGATTGATTTATTTATAGACGCTCTTTAACAGCTCAGGTCATCAGCGTCCCATTCAACTCAGGGCGTGAAACGGCCGACAAATTTTGCTCAGAGGCCTCTCTTTCAGGCTTGAGGTTCTTTTTCGTGCCGTAAATGTCGACACGGGACCCACGGCTTTACTTACGATTACCCCCATACTTAGATTTTTACGCCCGAAAAAATCCATCGGTCCTGGCCGGGTTCGAACCCGCGATCTTGGGTGTAGGAGGCAAGTATGGTAATCACTACACCACCAGGACCGACTATATATATATATATATATATATATATATATATATATATATATATATTCATAGACATTTTTGGTGCCTGCTAGGATCGATTGAGATTTGAAAATTTTTTTCCAAAATCATTTCATGGGTACAATTGCAATAGTTAATTTCTTCGGAATTCGCTAAACATGCATGGTATGCGCTAAAGGAACACGGACACGGTAAATTTCTTTTGCCTTCTGTATCGACTACCGCAGCGTTCAATTTAGTATCGCAACCACAGTACATGTGCAAAACTCTTGTACATAATTTAAAGTTCGCACGCGTGTTAATTTTTTTCTTCTAGATGTATTACGTAAACATGGTTTCCATTAATCAGGAGAAACTCACCGTACGTGTACAACTCCAGGACTGCAGTGGGAACAACTTCGTGCAATAATAACAAGAGAAAGTGCATACGGATGCTGAACCATCCCATTCTAATGCATAAACTAGCACTGCTGATGGAAAAACAAGATCTGTATATCAACTACCAGTCATAAAATAGTTTTTCGTTCCATACAAATAAACAACAGAGGTACCAATTAGTCAAGCTGCTCATTTTGTGTGCGAGGGGAATGGCGTGAAATTACACCAAAACTTGAATATGTAAATAATTTACCTTTAGAGACCAAAACAGGACCAACGTACATTCTAATGGCAGAAGTATTTACAAAGAGTAAACCGAAACGGTTATCGGTGAAAAATCTATTTTCACTATAAGTTAATTTAATCACTAATAGTGTCAGTTCTCTAGCATAGCTAGAGATAATTTAAGTTATTAGAGCCCAGAAGTTCCGACTTTATTTGGTTAAAATAATCAGACAAAAATATACTTCAAATACTGAAAATAGACTGTAATATGATTAAAATAGCTATTCAATAAACTTGAAAACTGCAAACATCAAAGAAAATAGATATTTAAGACATTAATAGATCTTTATCACACAGTTAAAGTACTTAGCCTTACTTTTCTTTTTTAAAAGCAAAAATAATATTTTTTTTCAAGACATCGACTCTAATAGTTGGCCGCTTGTCAGAGAACATTTTTCACCATGGATAAAGAACGTTCTACTTCTACTGAAGGGATTAGGGCATATTTAAAATAAACTATTTGGGAAGGACTCATACCAGTTACCACAGAACATTCACCTATCCGGACATCATGAAAATGTTAATCAAAACAAAGTTAAGTAGTTTTGAATAGTGCTGGCGAATGAGCAAATGGTGTGCACTGGTTTCTGGTCGAGTTCGTTTTCAAGTTTATTCGTTTGTAGGGGAATCAGGTTAGCACTTTCGTACTGAACACATTGTAGGGGCGGTTTATTGCACAACTGTACCGCTCTCATCTTTCTCGTTAGCAATTGTTTGTTACATTTATGCAGCTGTGAAGTTGCCTCCACCACAAATTTCCTACAATTGCCTCATGCAGATCGATGGAAGGTCATTCGTTAGGAATATTCAAAACTACAGTACTTTCCGCATCCTCTCTATTTCTGGTATTCGTGTGCCCGAGGTAACCGTGCATCCTTGCACTAATGAAGGTGCTGGTATTTAAAGATCTTAAATAAATGGGTTGAGGAAACCGTTTTTTAGTGCTTGAAAAGAAATAAATGTATCGGCAGATATTCTTCATAGATATTTTTAGGAGGTGAATATACCCTTTAATTTTTATACTTTATTTTATTTCGATATATTGAAATTCTTTATGTTCTATTCAAAATGCGTAAATAATCGCACCAAAAATGCATTATGATCCATAATAAAGCAAAAAAAAAATGTTTTAAACCTTAAAATAAGCAACAGAATCCAAAAAAAACTGGCACTACAGACCTCAAATGTACGGGAACATGTTTATTTCTATCTGACTCTTAACTGTATTCACCCAGATAGAAGTCGGTCCTGGTGGTGTAGTGGTAACCATACTTGCCTCCTAAACCCGAAGCTAGTGGGATCGATGGATGTTTTGGGAGTAAATATCCTAAGTATGACTTCCTTTTGAATGGAAGCAAAACCGTGAGAGCGTGTCGTAGATTTACGGCATGTAAAAGAACCTCAAGTCTGAAAGAAGAGGCCTCTGAGCAAAATTTATCAGCCGTTTCACACTTGAATTGAATGGGACGCGGATGACCTGAGATGTTAAACAGTGTCTACAAATAAAACAAATCAACATCTCGTATATAAAAGACATTTTGCCTAACTTCCGGGTTCCGGTGATAACTATCAGAAGACTGGTCAGTATACCGCCACTCTCATAACATTGTTATCGAGATCTTGCTGCAGAGAGTAAAACCTGACTGAGTCCATATTTTCTAGAAGAACAATAATAAATAAATACTCTATGAGCTGCGAAGCATAACACCAAGGAACCTTACCTTCCTCTTTAACGTTGCAGGTCTATGACGTGTTAAATATGCAATATACATGTTTACATTGCCTTCTATGATTTATTTACAGTTCTAACAGAAGAGTCCGATAATTCACACAATTAGTGACGTGCAATTGTTTCGCGCCCGTCTTGTTTCAACATGGCGTAGAAAAATAGCTAATTAACTCGTTTGATGTTTCCGTACTTTTTTTATCCTATGTGCACCGCTGTTCGTATATTCACAAAGAGGTGCTGCAGATGTTATTTTTTTGTTTTGTTACTTCATCGTTGCTCTTTGTAATCATTTAATACATCACAATGCAACTAATGGAATTCCCCAGCGAATTACAGCAAGTGTGATTCATTTGTTGGTGTTTTTTTCGTGGGGAGGGGCAAGAACATGGCATCAATAGCATATTATATACTTGTCATCTAAATCTTGTATTCATAACATGTGTTATTGTATTATGTTTGAAGAGCCTTTATAACTTACGCTGAGATAACCAATAGACAATAGCACACGTTGAAAAGTGCTTTCATTTCTTTTCGCATAAGGGAATTCCAATTATGAAATCAAGACGAAAAATTAGAATAATTGATTTCTCAATTTTAATATATTTGTTATACTTCTTGATCATACAAAACCGAATGTTTTTGTGAAATAAGACATTTTTAGATCTGATCATTTTTATGCAAAATTCTCTCTATGTTCCTTATTTATTAAAATTGTTTTTATGTATAAATAACTTTAAAACTACTTACAAATTAAATAGATTATTTAAAGCTCATATAATTATTTGTAAAACTGGCAAATACTTTACAAAATTAGAATAAAATATGTATTATGCACATTTTAACGATTTCTCCACGAATGCAATGAATAGAATGTTGTAATTTTGCAAATGATTAAGACAAATGGGTATAGTTTTCCGTTTGTTCTCCAAAATTAACGAGTAAAGAACATTTAATACCTAAAAGCTGGGTTTTATATCTGACTTGTTCACCGATTGAGTTAATACACAGCCAGCACTCTCAAGTCAAAGTAGTACAGTTGACTTCTCGCTGTACCCCGTATAACTATATGTGGATGCAAATTAATTATATTTATTTTTGCGCATACATTTTATGGAATGTGGGCTATCTGTCATTACTTTCCTCTGGTTTAAATACTTCAACATTCTTATATACATATGCACATATATATTCTTATAACCAGTACTAATATGCAAAGTTCCTTTGTGTTCGTTTTCTTAGGAACTGGTTTGTAGCAGTTTAAGTCATTGTACCTAAGCATTAAAATGAGTAGATGCAAGGATTATGACATAATCTGTAATCACCATAGGTTGCTATTCCAATTATCTCAAGGCAATGTATAAAACAAGTCATCTATTTGCAGTTACAGAAAAAGTAGGTATTTTTCTTCCAGGAGATTGCTTGCACATCAATAAGCACAAAGAGATTGCATTTATCAGTTTTTAATCAGAAATGCATTCAATGGAGCAAGGGATCTTTTATCTCAAAGAGGAATTATCACCATTGTCTGAGTAGCAACTAAGCGACATATAAAGGAGAATGGCTGTCGGCAAAAAATGAAGAAGAAGAAAAAAATAAATCTTGTGTCTATGATGAGTAAAATACGAAAACTGTTCACAGCCTTTATGAGAAAGTTTTAAATTTATATTCAGGAACACATTCTTAATTTGCATCCTCCACTTGATATCCTGTCATACAAAACATAGCTTTGCTCTTCAGTTTTAGCTGAAGAAATCCTTTACGTAATTAAGATTTGAGTATTTCTTCATTCCTTCTTTAAGTCATGTATTTCAGGGACACCTCTTCCCGGCTCACTTTTCAGGAGTCCGAAGGAACAAGTAGTAATAATCAGAGAAGCATCAGGTGAAATATCTCTGAAAGATATGACCTGGATTGATTCCTGATTCGTTTTCTCAGGAAATGTTACATTACTGATATAAGACGTAGCACTGTGAAATTTCACCTAACAGAATTATAAAACGCCTGGCATTGAAATTAAGAGAAGTTATTTTGTTAAAGCAAAACTTTTGTTTTTCACTTGATAAGATTTATTGCAATCTTTCAGGTTATCAAAGGGTGAGCATATATGTTGCATAGTTCTGAATGTTTGGCGGCCTGTTCACAACTTTGTAACCTCTAGCGCTCCATACAGGTAGGGGAACTCACACCCACTGATCAAATTAAAGCACAAGATTTTCTTCTGGAAAGTTTCTAAGTAATTGAACTAACCGTACTTTTTATTTAACGGATTTTTATCCTCAGTAATTATTGAACACGCTACAACTATTTAAGGAGTACATGCTACAATATGGGGACAATCCGGAAGTATTGTTCTATACCTTATCTTGGTATACTCACACTTTGTGTCTGTTTTAAAACTCTTTGAGCGTTTTTCTACACAATAAAGCAAAATTGGCACTTCAGTATCAAATTGTACTAAGTGCTTCCATATTCGTTTAAATTATCCTGTATTTCCTAATTTGGTTTCTAAATTACGAAAGTTTTAAGTGGAATAATTTACTTAACACAAGAATAAAGAAGTTCGCTTAGCCACTGAATACCAACCTAATTGATTAAAAAAAACTAGATCCTATAACACTTGAAGCTCGCAGTCTGAGGTTCTACCCATTATGCTACTGCGTGGTCTCTGGTGTGCTTTGTGTTTTGCAACACAGGCGATAATTTATTTATGGTTGGATTACTGATCCATGTACCTACAATTTTGCTGGTAGTACGCTCTTCTCTTTTGCCTACAGTCGAAGTAGTGTTTCCCTGGTCGATCATTTGGAATTGTTGTTAGAGCCCGCAGGGTTAAATTGGTTGAATAATACATTCCGGACGTTGACACACTGTGGCATTTGAATGTAGCGTCAGCTAAACGAAAAGGTTAACAGCCCAGTAACTGGTTATTGACCGCTGTTCGCTTCAGTCCGGAATCGAACATTATCAAATGCTTTATATAAATACGTTGGCCACTATTCTTACGTTGACAAGCTTCGGTGGATATAGTTTATTGAAAGTGCCAGTAGACCAATATCAATGTATGATTGGATTAGTTAGGTGGAAGATGTAAGTTGTGGGACCAGGAAGAAGACAGAAGAAGGAAGAGTAAAGAAGATTATTAGTTAGTTGGAAGATGCAAAGTATGGGCCGATAAGAAGATGGGAGAAGGAAGATTACAGAAGCTGAAGATATACGTTTTGGGACCGAGAAGAAGATAGAAGAGGGAATATTATAGAAGAAGATTGAGGGGTGTTGAAAATATAAGTTATGGGACCGAGAAGAAGACGGAAGAGGTAAGGTTATAGAAGAAGATTGAGGGGTGTTGAAGATGTAAGTTATGGGACCGAGAAGAAGACAGAAGAGGGAAGGTTATAGAAGAAGATTGAGGGGTGTTGAAGATGTAAGTTATGGGACCGAGAAGAAGATAGAAGAGGGAAGGTTATAGAAGAAGATTGAGGGGTGTTGAAGATGTAAGTTATGGGACCGAGAAGAAGATAGAAGAGGGAAGGTTATAGAAGTAAATTACGTGAGCAGGAAGTTGTAAGCAAGTATAATTTATCTGTTTTCCATGGCTCAAAGATTAAAACAGAACAGCGTATATTCATTTGCTGTAACTTTTTAAGAAATAAATAAGCTGCTCAATGTCGTGCAGGCTTTCAACAATATTTTCTGTAGATTTATTCCCCCAACAGATCTACAGTTCTTAAATAGTGTTTAAATCGAAGACATCAAGATCAGTGTTGGACAAGAAAGTAAGGCACAGGTTCCATGTGTTAACACAGGAAAAACTGCATGATATAGCTCCTCGATTAGAACAATTTTCACAAAATGTCTTGTAAAGTTAGCACAATAAGTAGCCATCAGCCATACATAAGCACATTCTGCTACTGTTTCATCCTTACAAGTTACTGAAGTTCATGTCTTACAGTCCATAGACTTTAGAAAGAGGCGATCGCGCGGCGGGCTAGTTGTGCGCAGCTGCACAGTGTATTCTCGGCTGCCCGCTAGGTCCACGTGCGGAGTAAAACAAAACGAAAATCTGAAGTATTATAGAATTTAGTTTGTGTGTGTGCGTGCGAGCGATAATTATAAATCAGAACAATAGTAATAAAGATGATGATTTGAAATTTACAATAAAATATTTAGTTTTTTTTTATTTTCACGCCCCCGCTCTGTACAGGCATTGTTATTCTTATCAACAATGAACTCTTATCACTCGCGGTATGTTGGGGGTTTTACTGTTTAGGGTGTCTGTATACTTTCTGTAAAACAGTCTCTAAATTTGAAATGTTCCACAATAACGACACTTTAATTACACTATTGCTTAAAGCACTTATGTGTTAAGATGGTATAATAATAAATCTTGTGTATATATCCAAGGTAAAATCTTTCCTTTGCAACTACTGAAGGTGCGAACGCTGTTTCTGCAGATTTCGTAATATTTTTTAAATTAAGCATATAAATTTCACTTTCATTTAATTATTTTCATTTACATACACAATGAATAAAGTGCTCGTTTCATTTTGCATCCTTTCCGTAATTTTAACAGACGTAATTTATACAGACCTTTCATATCCCTCTAGACTGTAGAAACACGTCAGGGTAAGAATTATGGTAATCGCTGGAGTTAAAAAGAAACAGCTACAGTAAAGAATGTGCCGAGCATCCTCAGGAGTTCGATAATTAATGATGACTCATGGAAACTTATTTAAGTGTTATTTTGTGTGACTAGAGAGACCTAGAAGTCTGGAATATTGGCTTCTTTTTTATTGTTAAGTGTATCTGCTTGCTTAATCAGATATCAGGTTTTTTTTCCAATAGCTTCTCGGTCTTCCCTTGTTAGGACGTAATATATCTGGCTTATCTTTTGTTCTACTTACATCATTGTTCCATTTTCTTTTTCTATTTTCCAATTGGATTTATTGCCTTACCTAATTTAGTTTTGACCGCCTCCTATTCCAGTGATTAGTGTTGCTGACTACTAGCCGAAGGGTCCCGTATTCGATTCCTGGTACCTTTTAGGAATTTTGCCAAATAAAGTAGTTTTGGAACAGGGTCCACCCCAGCCTGAGGAAAATTGGGGAGCTGCCTGATTGAAGGATGGTGTCCTTTGACCTAGGAAGCAGCTTGATGCTGATCACATGTCCTGCAATACTGCCCTCTACCAATGAAGTCACAAGCAAGAGACAGGTCACTTAACATTACAAGCTGAAGGCATCTACTGGTTGCAATTTTAGTAGCAGCAATTGCTTTAGGTGAATGCTTTTCACACCGAGTCTGACGCCCTGTTAGATAAGTAGGTTAGAGCGTCGTGGTATTGATGTGAAGGTCGTGGGTTCGATTTCCCATGGTAATTTTTTTCCTACTTGTAATCTTTTTTTTTTTTCTTTCAGAATAAATGTTACTAGCTTTCTTTAATCTTCATAATTATTTAACACCATTCTTAATTGAATAAATGTTACTTTTTCATAAGTTTGGTTAGTTTAATTGAAATTTAACAAAAGAATAATATAACATAAAAAGCAATAATATTACTCATAATAACACTTCTTTCTACACTGTTACTAATCAAATAAAATTTTTATTTTTCATAGGTTAGGTTAGTTTAATTTGGTTTAAGTTTAACAAAAATAATTAATGCGCTATGTTATGTTCATTTAGTTTGGTTAGTAAAATGTTAATGAAACATAAAAATTTACTCCACAATAACACTTTCTAACTCGTTAATTTTTTAAAATCGTCATACTTTTTCTACACTATTCTTAATCGAATAAATGTTACTTTTTCATACGTTAGGTTAGGTTAGTTTACTTTAAATTTAACCAAAAAAGTAATATTATTTCATAAAAACATTGATTATCGTATCCTAACCAGTTTTCTTTCCTTGCTGCGGGTAGGGAGTGCTAGCTGGAGAAGCCTCAGCTTGTAACTTTTAAGAGGACAGGTCGCTGCGCCTGGCCATGGCCCTTAATTTCACCTGTCTTTAACATTTTCTGTTAGTCGCGGAATCATCCACGTCCGCGCTGTCACAGCCCGTCGATCCTGCCTCGTGGTGTCTACATCACCTTAACCCTTTCGCCCGATGCTGCCAATGAGAGGGTAGGCACAAATGGCCAGCCGTGAGCAAGGATTAAGTGTCGAAGTATTCTCCTCTGCCTTAAACAATCCAAACCAATCAACCGCTACAGGCGAATATCTGCTTTATAAATGTCTGTTTCTGCCTCTTACCTCACATAGGCATTTCACCATATCAAATCGCTTAGGCATTCTGATATTCTTTCTGATTTGTAAATTATTGTTAAATTTAGTTTCTAATTATTTTTCTATTGTTATTTTAGCTTATATAGTTAAAATTAATGACTAGTTCTTTAGGCATTGCATCTAATATGTCTTTCCTCTTCTTCATTATGATGCCCATATTTCTGTTTTTATGCTGCTAGTTGGTTAGAGCACGTAGCGATGTTTATTGTTCATTTGCCATCTTTCCGACCTGAGTGTTTTTTTTTCTGCTCGCTTCTTTTACATTGACGTGTTGATCGTGAGCTTTATTGGGTTGAAAGGTCTTTCGGCAGTCACCTAGGGAACTAGGCGAGCGTCCGTGCTTTGTGGTATTAAACTTAATTCATTGCTTTTGGGCAACACGCTCTGGTATTTTTATTTCAATATTACTTTTTAGAAACAGTCAAGTCCTTTCGTCAATTGTGCCTTTGATCCTGTATTTTTGTTGAAACTGTTACGAAGAATGTTTGTGTTAAACCTTTTAATGCACATATTTTGGTAGAAAATTTAATACGAAAAAATTGGACTTTTGCAATACTTTTGGAATTTGGGTATTGTTTTATATCTTTATTAATTATTTAGCAGATTATAAATAAAAAACTCTGCTCTCACAACTGTTTGTAAAACAATGGAAAAAATGTGTAAGTGTTCTTTTCAGTTAGGATTTTGTGTTTTATGAAAGTAAATAAGAAATTGTTCTTTTTTTTTTTTTTACTGTGGATAAAAACATGGAACATTTTTTGGTATATTTCCTTAAGTTCCTTATGATTTTTATGTTTTTGTGTAATTTTATTTTATGTTTTTGGGTAAAACTGTTGTTAAATTGTATTTCCTATGCTTTAATGTGTTAAATTGAAAAAGGCAATACCTTAATGGTCTCAATGTTCAGTTTTCATGCTATAATTAAGGTGTAAATTTGTTTTGCATTATTGTTATGCCTTAAGTCATGGCTAATTAGTTGGAGAAGTGCTTTATTTAAATATTGAGGACTTAATGCATGTTTTAATTAAATCAAGAGCGTTGTGGTAGAAACTTGTTTTCTTCTCTGGTGACACATGGATAGCATTATACCTTTCACGACTATATCCTAGAGGTTTTATCATCCAATACGCCTCCCTGATAGAAAAGAAGGAAAACTGTGCGGCTTTTAGTACCGACAATACATAAGTTTGTATGCCTGATTTGC
This sequence comes from Metallyticus violacea, assembly GCA_030762175.1. NCBI lineage: Eukaryota > Metazoa > Arthropoda > Insecta > Mantodea > Metallyticidae > Metallyticus > Metallyticus violacea. The sequence continues at coordinate 35,842,292 of CM060844.1, forward strand.
TGGCATACATTTGAATTATTCAACAACACACTATACTCCCCTTCTTGTTCCCTCACAGGTAATGAACCTATTTCCTAATTTCCTACTAATTTACTCGTCACTGGCCTAACTCTGTTACTAAATACCAGCGAGCATGCATCTGTCGACCGTGAGAGTAGACGCCTCGCGAGAAGTCGATACCTGTATGTTTTTAAACAAGCCAACCTTTTATCACAGAACGACAATAATTATCAATCTACCATTCAGCATGACTAAATAAATGCATACAAATACCCTGGTGCAAATATTCTTCTGGGCTCAATGTCAATTAAGAAGGTTTTGTTTACACAGCTGACATCGCAAACAAAATAATATTACCGTTCCTTTTTAAGGCAGTTATATGAACAATTTTCAATTACGAACAACAAATAAACTACAAAAGAAAGAGGCACCATGAAATATGTACGCTTTGCACATGAGGTATATATAACATTTTAATAATACTCTTTCTAATTTTGTATTTTTTTTTTATTCTGAGTGAATTTAACAGATTATTTAACCTAATAATAAAAAACACTGCTATAATTATATGTATGTGTGTGTGTTTTGGGGGAGAAGATTGTTAAAATTCTTGTCATCAATGGTACTTGAGTTATAAATAATGCCTTGTGCGTTAATCAAATAGCCTTATGTGGGTGTAATAAAAATGTATACTGTGTTCTCTCTTTGTCGAGAGCAAGAGGGCATAGATCGATGTGTTGTTTAGAGTTAGCAAACCAATTTCTCATCTTGAGGTTTTTCTCACCATTCCATAAACTTAATCCGCTACCCGAATAAAAAAAGTTTTTTTTGTGAAATTAATAAAAAAACTTAGCTTTGAATTCTTGGAGTAACCATAGGATAAAAGTCACTATTAACGGCGAGAAATAAAATAGATATTAGACAATATGATATAATTAATATAAACTGAAATCATATATCCAAATATAGATAATTTATCCAACTCTTTGATGTACATTTTGAAGTAAATAGTAAATTATAATTCAAATATTACAGTAGTTCAGCAGGAAAAAGCTGTGTTTATGAAACTGTATTTTGTCGTTTATTACCAGTTAACTTTCGCTCATCCTGGAAGACAAGTGTGTGGAATATAGATTATACACTAATTATTTACGTTAAATTATATGCAAGATCATCAAGTCTTCTGTATACTTGCAATATGCATTACACACAAAATAACACAATGTTGATAATGTAAATTAAACAATTTATAAGTAAATCCACTGGCAATTAATTTTCAGTGTCCTAACCATTAACAAAAATTCCGACTATTACGTTGAACAAAATGCAGTTTCAAGAATTTCTTATACATAGTAGAATAATAAACATCTCAAACATATTAAGCAGGTAATTTTGTAGAAAAATACGTAATTAAAAATAAGCAGTAATCCCAATTAAATTTATAGAGTCTAAACAGTAATATATTATTTTATTTAGCTTTAAATTGTCAAACAATCCCGATAGAAACAAAATATAAAAATTAAATACATGTGGAGACCTGGACAATATTTACATTTGTAGTTAGGTGTAATATGAAGAGGCAGTGACGTTTTCGTACTGATCGAGAATGCTAAATTCAGAATATCATAAATAGTATCACAAGAGGTTCTGAGCTTATTAATACATTTAAGAACGTAGTGAGGAAACTCAGAAAAACAAGTGGTATTTATTAAGAGCATTTTACCGTGCCTATGGTAAACTTACTTCCTTGCTTTTGGATAGCAACCCCTGTTGTTGTTATTTCAACATTTCTTCTTTAAAACAGTCAAGTCTTTCGTAAAATGTGCCAGTGACCCTGGTATTTTTTTTAAATTGTTATTAGGAGTTTTTGTGTTAAACCTTTTTAATGCAAGTATTTTTGAGAGAAAATTTAATACGAAACATGATGGACATTTTTGAACAGTTTTGGAATAAAAATAAGAATAATATATATTCCTAAAATTTTATAAAATATTAGTAAATGTATTCAATATTTTAACTGCCACTATTAATAACTGCTTACTCAGAAATCTTAAATCTGGAAAAGACTAAGCTCAATTTATATATTTCGATTTATTTATTAATCCAACTGAGGTAAAAGAAAGCAGAGATTTGATCATTCTAAATGCATATTTTGGAAGTTCGTGTATTTTATAAAGAATCGTTCTTGTGGAGAAGTTTATAATACATATTATTTTATGTTTCGTTTACATATAAGAGATGTTGCTTGTAAAGAATTTCAAATTTTTAAAATTTACATAAATATTTCCTAATGATAAATAATATATTGTAAACTAATACCGCGTAAAATTTTCGTATTTGCTATTGGCAGTAAGAGGACCACTTCATCCGCCATTTTTTGCATTTTATTGGGGTCTAGTAAATATAGCCGGTCTTGGTCATGCCAACTTGCATAGGTTACATAGGCAGAATACGTTGCGCTCTGGCGCTAAAATTTGTTCAACACGCCTATTGGACCTTGTGCTTTGTACAAGAATGTTTCTCCCTTGCACTTTCCTTCTCAGTCTTTAACAGCTCTCGTATTTTTCTACTTTGTTGCATTGTTTGTAAGTTAACTGAGCTCATAATTCTTTTCTTACAGTACTGCAAGCTTTATGTAAACTGTGCATATAAGTGAATTTCTGCTCAAGTGCAAGTAAATCTACAGTGTATATTTTATATTCACTGGTGAATAGTTCTATTAATTTCTAGGAAACATTAGTAATATTTTTTGATCATGCCTATTTTTGTACAGGAATCTTGTTCAGAATTAAGAAATGGGTGATGTATTAATTGGCACAGGATTATGCTAATACGACCATACCAGTGTGCACTAAAGGCCATCTATTGGAAAGAGAATTAATACTATGTATACACGTAGAACATCATTTTACAACTTACATCCTTTAGCCGTCACTAGGCGACCGCAACACGATACTAAACGATGTTCTGCGAAATTTATATTCCCCGCTAACAATTAACATACTATCATGACGGTATTTTCTTCAGATACATACTACTACATAGCGGCGCAGTTGCCCATTGGCCAGTGGCTAACCCGTTACCGCTAAACTGGGGAGCTAAAAACAATAATGTGCTCACATTCTGATCATCAAAGGGAGGTTACCAAATGCTCAAATATCACTCATGAGGATCTCGCTGAACTTGTGGCTATATTGCTCCATTCGGTGAACACTTCAAACTTATTCATGATAATCTCTGTACTGCTTGAAGAAGTCGGGATGCAACAAAGCATACAGCTCACTCTAAATATGAGAGACACTTGGGGGTCATACTTGCCTGGATACTTCGGAAACTTTTTTAAATAGTGTTTAACGTCCGTTTTACTACTGAGGCACCACAGGCGGTTGACACTAATGATACTTGAAATGAAATTATATATTGGGAAAGGCTTTTTTAATGAAGGAAACGTTCCAGGCCTAAGTTTAGGGTACCTCCCCGGCATTCACCAGTTATGAGGGCCGAGGAAAATTGGAAAAAAATCCTCAGTCAGGGAGGACGGTTCTGGCGGGATTCGAACCCCAGACCTCCCGCTCACGAATCCGCGCCTTAACGACCTCGGCCATCCGTGGCGGTTTCGGAATGCTAACCCCGAGCTTCTGAAAAATTGGTTGAAGATAGGAATCTTTTTGCTCAGAATGATGGCGTGCAGTTGTGGACGCCATGCTTAATCGTCTGCAGGCAGTGACCAAATAGTAAGTAAGAAGACATTTTTAGCGTTCTTTAGAACATTTTCTGAACATCTTTAATTTTTATGTAAAAATTGCAGCATGTTAACTACAATTTTATTCATGGTTAATGCGCTGGATTTACATTAACGATTACATACATTTTAAAAATCTATTCACTCGGAAAGTGAAATTGAGGTGATTTTATGGTGTTTGTTTGAAATATAACAAATATAATGAGCTGAAAATAAAAAAAATATAATAACTACAATATTTTTACATAATGGTGCACTTTTGTATGCTATGATTAATTTTTTGCACTTTTAAATTGACTAAAGAATATAGTAAATTATCTAATTATTACTGTAATCTCATTAAACAAGTTTAATAAACAATACATTTATAATGCAACACAACACAATAGTCCTCAAATATAAAATTGAGTCCTAACTAAGATAATACATTTTAAAAATCCTAAAACATTATCACAAAATATATAAAATTGTCCTTTTCATATAGTTTCCAACATTTCTTGTAATTCGAGCCACCATCTCTTGCAATAAGTTTTGCTCCACATTTCTTTGGCATTGAAGAAATGTTATAAAGAATTTCATCTTTTCGACATTCTGTCAACATAGAGACTTATGAATAAGGGGATTCAGAGTCCGAAATATTTATTATTTTCTAAAATTCTCTGTTGAAGGGCTCGACCGGATTTAGATCTGAGGATCAAGCGCGCTAATCTCTACTACATTTCTAACTACTAAGACACGCACTTTTATTATAAGCTTTGGCATGTAGAGCCATTCAGAATCAGACTCTTCAACTGTAAAAAATAAAACATCTTGAATGTAGACCATGGTATTACCTCCTTTGAATTTGCGAATTTCCTGTAGTTGCCTCAGTCTGCGTTACATGTCTTATATGGGTGTTGTCCTGAAGTCTTGAGGCGGACCAAATGTGATTCATTTGTGAGGACATGGGTCTGTTACCAATAGAAATGCTCCCAGAATTATGCCAGATATCCTTAACAAATCGCTGGACATCGCGGAATTGAAGTGCTCTTTCAATTTATTTGTATTTGGGTTGAAACGTTAACTTGTGAATATACTGCCGAGCATTTATTAATATGCCTGTAGTTCACTTTTCTTTCAGAACACTTGAGTATTGTTCTGCTGGACTGTGAAACTGTTTTAGTTTTTGGTCCCTAAGTTGGGAGCTAATTTAAAGCAATTTGGTCAAGTTAGTGGGCCATTTGATGCTTCGGGTAGTTATTTTAACCGCTTCATACGAAAAATTATCTCGGGCTAATTTCGTTGTTTATTGTGGGTTTAGATCAATGGAATTTACGGAAAACTCTTAACAGAAAAGTAATACTTATATATTGCTATATAAGTGAGAAATAGGGCAATGTTACACGGCCCTGACATTCATCTGATTCCTCTTTGTTTTACTGCCGCGAAGGAAGACACAGTTATGCTTGGATTTGACGGTTAAATGTTGCTCTTTTGAATCTCTGAAATGTGAGTGAGCGGCATTATTATGAAGACTCAAGATCTTTGCAGTTTGCTTCACTCGCCACTTGTTTATTTACTATGAAAAATTATTGAAAGAGAACATTCTAATCTTAATATTGCACTATGAGGATGGATAAAATAAAAAGAAGACTTTTTGTTGCACGTTTTGGATGGGAATGTCGGAAGTGAGAAGCGCAGACGGTTGGCCCCCACTTAGCCATTCGGTAGTACCGCTCAGGATGTCTGAGCAACAGGTTCACTCATCGAGTCCGCATTGCATCATAATTAAATGACATTCGTGAAGGAGTGAAATCGACTGCGGAGATCGTCTGCATATTTCGTGATCAAACACTGTCAAAATCTCGTGTGTTTGGTTGGCATAAAGCGTTCAAGGAAAATTGTAATCAGGTTAAAAATGTTAGCCACGATTATCATCCACTACGGAGCAGCAGAATGGGAGCTGTGACACCATCACAAAGGACAAAGGTCTCTGTAAATGTAGCTCGGTTCTAAGTCAATGAGAGGCTATCAGCAAGGTATGCAGAAGAACGGGGTGCATTTTTGGGTCGCATCGTAATCTGTGATGAAAATTGGGTGCATCGGTACATGCCCGAGTAAAAAAAAAAGTTTGGAGTGGCGAAAGAAAGATGACGGCAGCACCAGTGAAAACCAAGACTGCAGTCAGTTGGTAAACTGCTTGCGATTATGTTTTTCGACTGGTATGGTGTTTTACACATTGCTTTTTTTGCACGCGATAACGCTGGGCCGCATACTGCAGTTCTCATTCGCGAAAGATTGGAACATATGAGATGGACACCCCTAAACGCCCTCCCTTTACACCTGACCTTTCACCCTGCGATTTTCATCTCTTTGTATACTTAAAGAAGCAGTAAAAAGCAAACGATTCGAGGATGATGTGGGCGTGGAAGGCCCCATCCTCAATTGATAGATCCTCCCTCTTTATACGATGAGAACATCAAATAGCTGCCAATACGCTGGACTAAATGCGTTTTTAAAGCATGAGGTTATACATAGAAAAGTGATATATACTTGGTTATTTTGTAACAGCAAATAAAAAGATTAACATAAAGTCTCGTTTATTTTTGATCCACCCTCGTAATTCATCTTGACGGTGAGCGACATAGAAACTGTCTCGATGAGTAATGTGATAAGCGCTGGTCTCGTCTTACGAACCTTTATACTCATTTCCTAAATATAACTCCACGTGGTTTGCAGACGCTATACACGCGCAAGGTTTTTCAAAGCCATACGGAGTTTACCAGCATATGAGCCGAACAACCACGATAACTTAAACTTTTTGTTTACTGAGAAGTTTACTGGAGCGCATCTGGCTCATACACGTCATACGGCGCATAATATCAGCGTCCCTACGCGATCACAGTGAAGCATGGTTAATTATAAAGCTTGGTTCTTCTTTTTACATTTTGACAACTTCACTATTTCCACTAGTTAGCATTTAATTGTATAATAACACTTACATTTTTATACTGTTCAATAAATAATATAAAGTAAATAGAAAATCATTTACAATAATTATTAATATAACAATTAGTATTAAATTAAATTTTGCAAGATATTATCAAATAAATAAAGCGACAAAATAATTATAACCTATTAATGATGAGGTGACCCTTAAATACTGTTTAAACTTCAAAATTCTTTATATTGTCTCTATATTCTGAATCCTGTATTCAGATCCCTAGTGGCATCTACTTGTGACCCGCCATTTTTAAATTTTCCAATCCCCATAAACATTTCATTTTGACTTAATTGACGTCCTTGAGTATTCATTTAATGTATTAAAATTCCTCTTACCATATCTCTTAATATTCTAACAAGAGAAAAGTTGCTAGACTTCTATATTAATAAGCAGCTTATTTGGTCATTCGCAATTTAAAAATTGAAATATTTTATCCCCAGAGCTCGGAAGTTAGGCAAAATGCATGTTCTATCTGGGTGGATATATTTAAGATTCAAATAGAAACGAACATGTTTCTGTAAATCTGGGGTCGGTAGGGCCAGTTCTTATTTGTCTTTTTTTGCCTAATTTGGCTTCTGTGTCGTACTTTTAGATTTAAAACTTTTTTTGCCAGTTTTATATAGTTATGTATTTTTTCTGAATTATTTGAACATTTATTTAAAAAACACAAAGGGTATCAATATATCTAAGTGAAAAAAGTTGTAAAAATTAAATGGCATATTCACCTCACAGAAATATTATTGAGAATCTTGTTATACATTTATTTCTTTTGAAGCAGTCAAAAACTTCCTCCTCAGCCTATTCACTTAAGCTCTTTAAATACCAGAGCCTTCACTAGTGAAAGGAACGTATGATTACCTCGGGCATACGAATACCAGGAAATACAGAGCATGAGGGAAGTACTGTAGTTTTGAATAATCCTGGCGAATGAATTTGTATATCTGCGCGAGACAATTCTGGGAAATTTGTGGTGGGGGCAATTTTTCATTTGGTTAACTGTAACAACAATTGCAAGCGACAAAGGTGAGAGCGGTACAGCTGTGCAATAAACCGTCCCTACAGTGTAAGAGAGACACTAATCCCCTGTAAACGCATAAAAACAAAATGAATTCGACCAAAAACCACTGCACGTCTTTTTCTCGTTCATCAGAACTATTCAAAACTATTTTTTTCTGGGCTTGGTTAATGTTTTGTTGTAACTGATGTGAATCCTTCCGTTGTATGTTTTAAATATGCTCCAATCACTTCAATGGAAGTAGAACATTCTCTTTTCATGATGAAAAATGTTCTCTCTGGTAAGCTACTGATTATGAGAGTTGGACCTTAGAAAACCTCTTATTGTAGCGTGTAACCAAGATAAGTAAGCTTAAGTACTTTAATTAAACGATAAAAAAATATCAATTATCTCAAATACCTACATTCATTAATAATGAGTGACATTCTCTGTTTTCAATTTTAATTATTGCCCAATTTTATTATACAGAGAGTGCGAAAAAATGTATACACACTTTCACAGTAGATATATATTTAATATATTTCAAAGGACCGAAAAACAACAGTAATGTGTAGTATGATGTTCTGTAAACATATGTGCCTCACATACATTATGATAGCGTTACTACGTGACAGGTAAATCAACAATGAACAAATGAAACCAAGATTATCGTATGATGTTCTGCAAACAGATGTGACTCACATTACGTTATGCTAGCGTTGCTACGACCAAATGCTGCCAAGATTATCGTTTGAACAGCGGAAAGCAATTTTGAAGTGGTATTGGAAAACCGAGAATGTTGTTGAAGTTCAAAGGCAATGGAGACGTGTGTACAGAACAGAACCGCCAACGCGAGTAACAATTGCATGCATTCGAGACAAATTTGAAACTCGTGGTACCGCACGCGATGTTCACAAGATCTGGGAGACCGCACAGTAACAAGCCCCACGCACTGGATCTAATGCACTGGATAGGGCGAAGAGGTCCGATTGAGTTTCCACCGGGTTCTCCATTGGACTTCTACCTATGGGGAATTCTTAAGGATGCTGTCTGTATACCGAAGAAACACTACACTGGCAGCACTTCCGGAAGAAATTGAAACGGCATGTGCTGCAATCGCCGAGCACACTTTCGCAAACGTTACTCAGTCAGTAGTTCAACGTACTCAGAAGTGTATCGACGCCGATGATGGGCATTTTGAGCAACTGTAAAAGTCTTAAGATGATTAGTGATCTCCATTTTCTGTTTGTGTGAATTCAGTTGAGTTATGTTAACAAAGTTTTTTTTTTGTTTTTTTTGTTTTTGTTTTTTTGTTTTTTGTTTGAAGCGTGTACAGCTTTTTGGCACCCTATGTATTAAATGTCTGAAGTTTAGTGTTGTACTCACTGTTTGTCATTTATTTAGATGTATTAATACTCTTATTTAAGAGTTTGTTGTCCCTTAAAAAAAGTGTGATATATTTTATTACGTTTTGTTTTTGATCGTCTCATTCTTGCAGTAGTAGGTAAGAAGTATTTGCCAACAATTATTGATACAGGTGTGCGACATTGACCGTACATATTGCAGGCGTCTTGCTAGAAGACTGTTATCGTTGTCGCTTGCAATCTTCCTGTCCTCAAGTTAAGTTTTTAACAAGTTGGTAAGAAACAAGAGGTTGCGGCAACTGCACATAATCTTCCAAGTACTGCTGTAGCAAATGAAATAAGAATAAGTAGGCTACTCTGTCTGCAGCTTAGCGTTTAGTTGAAAGTGTAAGCTTCTTATACCTGAAGCATAACGGGTCTTTACACAGACAATAATGCTAGACGTGCTATACCAACCGTTTCCTTCCCTCCAAGCACCCCGGGCTTTGTACTTCCTAACGACCTCTCCTTCGGAATTACCAAGCATGCCATGACTTACAAAATTAGGGTTGCCAGATGGAAACACACTAAAAAGAACGAACTTTTTGAAAAGACATCGTAGATATTAAGGCAGTTTTATACTGACTGAAATTCAAACTCTTTCACTTTTTAGGAAGATCTCAAGTTTAGCTTATGCTTGTATGAGAAAATGATGTATGTGTTGCAATTATTATTTTATTTTAACATTTTATAATGTAATTGCTGTTCTAAATGTTCAATCTGTAATATCAATCACCGTGGTCTAAGGTAGTGTTCGTGCTTCATACATGGCCACCCGCCTTCGATTCCTGAATGGTTCAGTTTCCTATCTGAGGTTTTTTCAGGGGTTTTCTTCAAATCTTAAATTTAAAGTTATTACTGGAAATTTTGACTGAATTAGCATCTATCCCACCCACCGACAGTTGTCCTTGAGATAAGATAACGACCAGGCATCCCAACTACAGAAGTCGGCTACGCTTTCGCTATGTTGAGAGAGTATCTCACAAGTCCAAATTGTCCGTGATTGCATTTAAAATATAGTTAATATTAACTCTATGTTATATTATTTTTTAAATCTTTTATAAACATTTTGAAAATGTAACTGAAAACTGCTTTACTTGGAATTTTTTTTATTTGAAAAGTTGATTGAAAATAATTTTAAAATTTATACAAAGGTCATTCTGCCTATGTATTAAAATTTGCACTCTACACCCTAAATTTATCAGTTCCAAACCGTTAGGAGTGACTCTTGGGTGGTCTTTAAACAGTTAAAATAAACAAAATACATTTATTTAAGAAGATACATACATACAAAAAATTGAAAACGAAAACAAATGTTATTCGGTGATAATAGAGTACATTTTTTTTTTTTTGAAAATACCTGATCACTTTTTTATAAATTTGTTTTAAAATTCGGCTAATATTCAGCACCTACCCAAAAATATCATTTTCGAGCTCAATTTTTTTTTTGTATAAACGTGAAATAATTTAGGTTCATTTGCATATTCAGAGTAAGTTTTGTTTAAGGTATAGCCTACCCTCAGCGAAAAAGTATAGTTTCAATATATTTGCACATATTTCAACCAGACTTTCTTCACGTTTGTTAGAATTTCAACAAACGGAACTTTAAGTGTGTAAAAGCTGTTTCAGTATTAATGAATGATTGTCATTATTGGTTTGCGTTTTTATGGAAATATTCAAAAATTTATTGTTTTAAATTGCACATATTTAATTACTTGTGTGCATAAAAAGGAGGGGACATAATTTTATGTATATCAGCAACTTTGCATGCATTAGGGATCGTCTGTTCCCACCTCATCTCTATCTTCCCATTTTCTTTTCGATCTGCTATTTTACTGTATGGTTGATAATCATATGCCATTTTAGGGTAGCGGGTTTTAAACATTTCTGCAAATGATTTCTCCATATTTTTCTGTATTAATTTATTTTATCATTAATTCGAGAAATAATTATTACCTTATTTCTTAAATTTTTTATTTTGTTCATTATTGTACATTCCCTAATGGCTCTTAAGTATCTAATTTCTGTAACATTTCTTTTATCCTATATACTTTTCTTTATCGTCCATGTTTTACATTCATACGTTTAAGGTGGTATCGCCACTGTTTTGTAAAAATTTAAGCTTTTTTCTCTCCTTGTTTTTCTTTTTAATGTTCTTGCCAACATTCCATAATTGTTCTGGAATTTACTTATTTATTATTTATTTTTTTCTTGTTGATGTGTTTTGTTGTATCCTGAACAGTTAAATTGTTGTACTTGTTCCAGAATTACGTCATTTATAACTATTTTGGATCTGCTAGGGTACTTTCCTTAAAAGCTATTACTTTCATTTTAATGGTTCAGATTTGAGTCTATAGTTTTCTAATATATTTTCCAGTTGAAAAACATTTTTCTGTAAGTAATTTTCTGTTTCTTGAATTATTTTAATTTTATCAGCAAAGAGTAGCATATTCATTAAATGTTACTTTCCTCTCCAGCCATCCTAATACTTTTCGATGTCTAAATTGTAAAGAAGATGCACTTATCAAATATTTTTTTTTAAATCGTTGCCTGGAAATTTGTACTTTGTTATTACTGTTATAATTTGAAAAGTATTATAAAAATCAGAATACAAGTGAACTATTCAGGAGTTTCCAAACATTAATTATGTTAATTTATCCTTAAATAAATTTATTTTCATGCTACTGTTGACAGACTTTTTTTTTTTTGTTTAAGTGTTACCCAAATTTAAATAAGAACAATAATAATTCAGATCGTTGTGCTATGATAGAAAACAAAACTTACGTATCAGAAAGTAAAGGTGTCATTTGAACGGTCAAAGTAGTGTAGGCTGGTGATAAGAACATGAATTTGCTTTGAAACTTCTCTCTCAATTTTAATTGACGTGTCGTTTATTTAAATTCAATTTATGTCGAATAGGTACTTTTTTGAAATGAGAAGTTTTGAAATGTAAATCAGATAAATCATATTTTTAAGCCTGTTTACTTATATTAATTGTATCTTTTTTGTGAGTATTTGCGCTCTTTTACATTTCCATGACGTGCTTTGATGCTCTGATCACGCTGCCTGTTCTGAAGATGCTTCTGACATCTACAAAGAAGATTCAGGAAGGAAATGATGAACGAAAGAAAGAAAAGACTTGCAGAAACAAGGCTACTTACCAACTTGAAATCAATACAAAAGGGACTTCTATCTCTTCTCCTATTGTTCGTTTCGCTTTTCATGAGACAAGTATTCTCATGTCGAGTTTCCTTTTTTTTTTTTTTTTTGTTTTGTTTTGTTTTTTTATTTTGCATGCTTTCTTTTTCAGCATCTGTAGCCACTACTTGAACATACTTTGTCGTAAATTGCTGCCTGGCGATATATATAGCCCAGAAGTTTGTTCCAGCCACAGCACTCAACAGTTTATTGGAGGAGCGAATATGAAGTGAACATCTATTCAATTTTTTTTACGACTTCAGCACGATTGATCTCAGTTTTCTTTTATACACTACTCATTTGAACGATACAGGTACAAATGCTTTTTGAATCTTTTCAATATCCAGTAATGAAGCATGTCGTGCTGGATTCATTTTGTAGAAAAAAATAAATCTCTTTGATAGAACTTTTTACGATACAAATGCATAAAGAATGTGCCAAAGAGAACCAGATTTAAAGTTCAATAAATGTGTTAAAGGTTTTATATTAAGGGAGGTATGAAAAGCCTATCCTTGTAATGTTAAATTTACCAATTCAGTCCCCATTTTTTTCAAGGACTATTTAAAGCTAATGAAATGAAACTCGCAGCATACAGATCTACATAAATGAATTTTGCTAATCTATTTTCACTACTATGCCATGACTGTGAAACAAATTATAAATTATTTTCAATTTTTTGCTTTTTTTTCTATTTTTCCCCACCTGTTTATTTCTGTAACTGTCAAATTTTGTCATAGCTTTACTATAGTTGATCATCACAATAATATCACGAAATAGTGGTAAAATTTTCAAAATGATAGCTTATACAGGTCCTAAAAACTGGAAACTTATACAAAAAAATTAGTTTTTCAATAATTGCCGTCAAAAAAAAAAAAAGGTTTTCACAGAAAAACTAACTTTTTAAGGGAAATACCTGCCAGAAACCTAGCATTGTAAAACAACAAAGAATGATGTCATAAATACAAACGCTGCCAATTTATGATATGCTACATTTTCTATCATTCAAGACAAACGGCAGCTTTCTAGAAAAAATAATTCCTGAGACACGGAATTTTATCTTAACAAGAACTTGCCCCACCCTCCCAAAAACTGCAGTGACATAATTAGAAATTTATTAAAGGTACTTATAACCAAGGAATTTTAATTAAAATCATATCAAAATAAACAGAAAATTCCAAATATTAAAATATGATTTTGACCCTCTTCCCTTTAATATTTCCCTTAAGCTATGATATAAATGAAAACTTAAAACTTTAAGAGTTATTATTTTCTCAGGATTACCTACGGTTTGAGGTAGAATTTTTTTTAAACAGTGTTTAAAGACCGTTTTAACTGTTGAGGCATCACAGGCGGCGACACTGATGATACACCGGATGAAATTATTAATTTGAGGAAGGATTTTTTTTAAAGGAAGCGTTGCAGGCGTGAGATTTAGGATACAACATTTGCCATTTATGAGGATTTAAAAGTTACCACCGACGTCGCAATTTAATGCTGTGCCTAAATTATCGTAACTAAATATTTTTTCTTTCAAATGTAGATTCCATGCCTAGTTAAATTATAACAATAGAACCTTGAGTCAATATAATAATACACTAAAATTTTTCAATATTAACGTTTACAAATACAAATATACTCTATCTGGGTCACTGGGTGTAAATAGAGTAGAAGGCTCCGGGCCTAACAATTCGAAATTTTAAGAGCCGCAAAAAATATAAATCAGGTATGTGTATCAGTGAAAGAGAATCTGAGAAGTGGCCTATGAGTTTGCCACACCACAGACATAGAATCGATGCCATTTCGTCAACATGCGATTTGTTTCAACCAATGGCCAAACTGCCTGCTAATCACCCCATGTGGCAGCGTGCGAAAAAGAAAGAAGGAAACCTCATATATTGATCGGAAAAGAAATGCGCGCATGGATGGCATAGATTTTCAGAAAAAATTTACATTTTAAACATGTCATTTATGTAATTCATTGAATTTTGAGGTGTTTATTATGAGCATTTTCTCTACAATAATCAAATAGTTTGTATATTTTTAATAGCTGTTTGTTGCGTTGGTAATCTTTTAATAGCTAATTTTAACTGTTTATTATATTCTAATCGGAAATAAAACCACGTTAATTTGCAAGATGCCATAATTTAGAAATGTATAGGGAAACACATTATAACAAGGTTGCAAACTTTAAGATTGCAATTTTCACGCTTGATAACGTTTATGTTTACGTTGCATTAAATTATCAAATCTGAAGCTCTTATATTTACATTTTACCAAGAAATGTATCGATTTGCGAAATACTCAACTTTTATCATTTTATGGAATACACCCCACACTCTGCTTTAGAAGACTGTATTTGATAAACCATTCGAGATAATGGCTTGATATTTCAAATAATTACTTAAAATAAATGTAACAATGGTACAAAACTATTACCTTGCCGGTTACGTGTTCAATGCTCACTTATGGTCAAAGTCCTGAATTGAATTCTTGCACTACGAGATGGTGCAAAATAAACATAACCCAGGAATAAACTTTGCTATAAAATATATTAAAATATTATTTATACATTAATATATGCGGTCTAGTCAAAATAGACAGATTTTTTTTACTCGTAGAATATACAGGCTCAGTCCAAATAGGTGTGATATTTTCAAAGTATCCCGCGTTGAGTTCAATGCACTTTGCCCAACTCGTCTGCCATTCCTGGAACACGTGCTGGAAGCCATATGTTGACAGCTTCTTCAAAAACGCCTCAGTCTTTTTCATACAGAGGAGGAGATAAAAGTCACAAGGGGCTAAGTCTGGGGAGTATGGAGGATGGGGACACATTCAAAGTTTGCTACACACTTCCATTCTTAACATCTTCTGTTCAAGAATCAGTTCTTAGGACTCATCTTGCAAAAACGCATCTCTTGTTCAAGTGATCATGTGTGTTTGAAAATGTACTGCCATGTAAAATGTGTTACATGTCTGTCAATTGTTATTCGTCGGTCTTCACAAACAATGACCCCAACTGTGTTAGTCATGGTTTTGTTTATGCTGTTGCTGGAGCACCTGGACCGCCTTGCTTTGTTGTTGAAATACGGCCCTCCTTAAATTTCTTGAAACATCAAAGTGCTGGGATTGTGTCAGAGCATCAACATATTTCAGCAGCAACAATCTGTAAGCTTCCATGCCGGATTTCTGCAAACGAAAGCAAAACTTCAACGCAGCATGTTGCTCTTTATGAATCAACTCCATTTTGTGTGTAGGCGACTAGCGAACTGACGTGTACGCATGCGCGAGGGAACTTCTTTATGTTTTTGTCCACCAATCAGGGCTGAAAGTTTTCATCATGCAACATTGTTCAACAATGTTTCTTTCCTGTGAGCGATTAAAAAATAAACAACTGCATTTTTTGACTAGCTTCATATTTGTTATGTCAACATTTAAATTGTGGTTTTATAGATTTATCAGTTTAGAATTTACTTTGGTTCTTATCCTATTTAAGATTTAAATAAGTGTTCAATAAAATGTTTTTGTCATAATGTTAGTACACCTTATTTGTATTTAAGGTTTATTTGACATGAAATGATATCTTCTCTTTATGTATTATATATTCCGCATGGAAAATGAAACATGTTTTGGGTATTATGCTTAACCTTGAAAAATGGCATAGATTGAACCAAATCGATACTTCATCACCTCACTGCAATGTTCTTCTCGGTTACAGTAGCTGAACTGTTCATCCATCTGAATACTGTATGTGCCTTCGGATGGAGGAATTAATTATTTAAAACTTCTAAATCTATTCTGTTGTGAACAAAATAATTTGACTCGATTTAGGACTATCAACCGATTTCTTTAATAGGTAAATAAAACTTTCCACATGAATTATGCATTTCAAATTATGTCTCTATCATAATAACCTTGTCTGCTTTCTTTTATGTATATGTACCCATGGATAAAATAATGCAGCATTGAGAACATTTATAAATGTTTATGTTTAGAAAGGTAATTTCTAAAAATAATATGCTGTTTCAATGACAGACGATATATCAATGTGGATTTTTTTTTACTTTATTGTTTATTTTTCTCTTCAATCTTTTAAGACTTATGAAAAAGTTTATAATAAGAAAAATAAATATTAATATTTGTTAATATTTCTAAATATTTTCATTAAAATTGGACCTGAACATAATTTCCGAGAACCAGCAAACTTGAATATCTCGACCGTTTTTCTAGCCAAGTTGAAGCCAATCACATTTGAAGAAACACTTTGTTTCACTCTATATATCTTCTTAAAAATCCACATGTTTTGCCAGTTTTCCACTCTCTAGCGTCTCTTTAAATGTCACGTGACTGAGCATAAAATACCGAAAACACAAAAATAATAGTGAGTTATAAAGGTTAAATCGATCATGGTTTTTTTTTCTTTCTTTCTTTCTTTCTTTTTTTTTTTTTTTACTACAATAATCCAGGCGAGTCCTTTTATCTTTTCAACTCTCAGCGGCGCCCTTGGACATGACCGACTTACTCGCCAAGTGACGGTTGCTTCCTACCTCTCATATTCATTTCTCAAAGGGAGATGTAATTATAGGCATACGCTTTTTAAAAAGCCTCGAACGCGCTACCTAGTTGTGCGGAGTGTCGTAGCATTTCATCATCCACTCGAGCTTCGCTTCCACTAGAATCTGTCTAACAACCAAAGAATCTGAAGTTGTGAATTCCAAGTCCAATTTTTACCTTGATAATCGTTTAACCGAGCTCTATCTTTTGGCATTCAAAATGACACTCTTCCAGCATTTTTCACATCAACATTCCAACATTCCAGCTTCTACAAGTCCACGGTAATTTTTTTCTAGATAACATTATCAATAAGCACAAACACTGAAGAGGATATTGGACGGGAGAGTTTTCATATACTTGAAGATTATAATGCCCCACGTTGGTAGCCACAGTTTGAAGAAGTGGCGAGATGAATGATAATGGAAGTTTGATTATATGCAAATACAACTCGCCACTCAATAATTCTTCTTGTCGATCTACAGGGACGTTGCTTGTTTTTGGGACCTCATAGTGCCGGATTGAGTGATGGTAAATAAAGGTTATATGTTGATGAGAAAGAACACCTTGTTATCTGCCAGTTGACGTCATTTATTCAACAAAAAGTGCATACCAGGGTGTTTCTCTTCGGACCGCACAATGAGACATCTGGCAGACACGCGGATAGCTGATAAACAGTAGTTTTCTGACTGCTGAACAGAAGCGCCGAGCAGAAGTGAAGCTTGAACGTTGATGTTCCAGTGCGAGTTCCGCAGACTAAATTCTGACTTCCGAATGTCCCAAAAATGTCCTTAAATACTCAACAAGACTCGCTTGACCACGTGATACCGGAACGCTCTTATTCGCCACTATGCATTTAGACATCCTTTTTGGATATCTGTGAGTTCATGCAACTCTCATATTATTGGCTAGTCACATTATTTGAACGTAACATCTTGGCGATCAATTTCAACTTCTGCCGTACGTTAGAGTTCAACGTACTTTAACGGTAGCACAACGTTCTTCTTTGCCAACATACCTGCCAGAGTAAAAGCAGGTCCCTTCCAATGAACAAAAGAAGGTATTTACTATATTGTCTGCCAGAACGGTCCCTCTGCTATCCGAGCAAGAATTCCTGCTTTTCTTGACATTTTTACATACTTACAGAACCCTTCACTTACAGCTAGTTGAAATGAATGTTGCATATACTCTTAATAAATTACTCACAATTTATCGGGTACCAAGGATGGTATCAACACTTAAATGTGCGCTTGCTCACTAAGGCTCTAATTTTTTTTTTTATTGATTTATTTATGGACGCTCTTTAACATCTCAGGTCATCAGCGTCCCATTCAATCCAGGGCGTGAAACGGCCGACAAATTTTGCTCAGAGGCCTCTCTTTCAGTCTTGAGGTTCTTTATCGTGCCGTAAATGGGACCCACGACTTGACTTCCCTTCCAAAGGAAGCCATACCTAGGATTTTTACGCCCGAAAAAATCCATCGGTCCTAGCCGGGTTTGAACCCCCGATCTTGGGTTTAGGAGGCAAGTTTGGTAACCACTACACCACCAGGACCTACGCTCTAGATCTGAAATTTAGGATTAAAGGACTTAAGTATATTTATGCATTTCAATTGTAATAATATAAAAATAAAAAGTATTCTTTCTCATCCACTCTACAGTCCATATCTTGCTCCTTTCGATTATATCTTCGACTCTATACAAAAAATGAAGAGATTGATGACGAGAAAATTACAGTTCAGTTCGAAGCTAACTGAATGGACACAGGTTTTGTATTCTAGCGCTGTATAGGAAGTGAATGGAGGAAAAAGTCTTAGTATTTGAGAAACTGAATTAAAAACACCCTGAGAAGGGAAACATTTTACATTGCTTATTGAATCCTCTAGTAGAAATAAAAATTACTATATGTGTTAATACATAGGCTAGAACCACCTCCTATTTTATTCCCCAGGTTACTCTTTCTGTAGAATTGCCTTTCACGAGCCTTTCTTGCAGGGACAGGAGTTACGATCTCTAGTGGAGGAATGTCAAATAAGTTGCCTAACCCATCACGGGCTATTCCCCAAGGAGGGGCACAGCATTCGATCATTCTACCGAGCTCCCGCCATCAGTTTACCAATAAAATTTCCTTGCAATACCGAGGGTAGCTGATGTTCTCGTTTAAACGCTTCCGGGGTATCGAATTCCGTGAAACGGTGGTGAATCGATACTGTTCAGAAGCAAGGTGATTATATCCATATGGAAATAGAATTAGAGCTTAATCACAGAATAAGGAAAAGACAATAGCGCCTTTAACCAAAGGCAATAAGAAGCACTAAACACGAGAAGCTATCACTCCTTGCTTATTAAGCGAAAGTATCCGTAAAAGAGTTTCAAAGTGTTTAGGGTATGTTGGGCATTTAATTACATGACGTACATTAATGGTTTAGTTTATTAATATTTATGTTTTATATCCCTATAGCTTTCAAAATTTAATTTGATAAATATCTAATTTGTTGAGGACTAGTATATCATCGTTTCATTTAAATTTCTGAAAATACCACCCTCAAACACCTTACGGGGCTCACTTAAATTTTGTCCCTGTCGCTATTATGAAAACGCCTTCCTGAAACAAGTTTAGAAACAGCATTTGATTTTATTGGTCCATTTAAGTGATATTGGCGAATATTTTGTATGAGCTGCCCTATATAACTTTTTTAAAAGTGCACTTAACATTTATCAGTCATTTCGTCTGTGTATAAAGACTAGCAGTTTTGCTTAGTAAACAGTCGCATATAATTTATTTTTAATTATTTAAATTTGCTATATGCAACTCGTATAAGCAAGCATACAAAGTAATATAGAAAGTGTTCTAATTGACGAGAAGTCTAACGTTAAAGTTAAATATATAATGTCAAAGTATTTTGTTTAAAATCCACGTAATTACAGGAATTTCTAGGAGATAAGTGTTCAGAAAATTGGGTATCTGAATTATTTTCGTAGTGCACAACAAAACAGAAAAAGTAGCACATCGAGATGTCGAAATAAGGTCTGAATTGCATTAATGTGAATACATTGCATTGCATAAATGTGAACAGGTGAATGTTATATATTGACTTAAAAATTCTGAAACCAAACATATTGGGACCCGTGTGGGTAATAAAATATTTTTATTGCTTGCATGTGTTAATGCATTCTTTCCCTGAATACTTTATAAAATACGCAACGTGTTACAGAAATGCAAAATTACTTTGCTTAATAACTATATGTGTATATTATAGTGTGTTTCGGAAATAATTTTACAAACTTTACTGGCGGGTTACTCACAACAAAACAAGAAAAAGAGTCCATATAAACTTATGTCCGGAAATCTCTAGTTTTTGAGTTATTAATGAAAGTTTACTTCAACGCGTTTCAAGGTGCAATCTACGAACCGAAAATAAAATTAATTTTGTTACGTAATCGAATTATGTTATCGATACACTTGATGCATCAGCATTGCATACATATATGACAAAATATTATTCGAAAAATGCAGCAATAGCACGTTAAAAGTTAGCTATTTATGTGATTTTGTAATAACCCTATTAAAGATGTGATAGAAATAGTATTTTAACTCTAGCGTAAACTTTCATCAATAACTCAAAAACTAAGGATTTTCGTACATGTTTATATTAACTTTTATTTTCTTGTTTTGGTAAACTTTCATTAATTATCATAAAACTATTAATTTCTGGACATGTTTTTATACGGATATATTTTCCTCTTGTTTTGGAATGACGAACCTACCACCAAAATTTATAAAAGTATTTCGGAAACAATGTATATGTAACGGGCAACCTGTGACTAGCGACAGCATAAGAAATCACTTTTTCTTATTTGACCTAACCCATCTGTACCGGCAACAACACAAGTGATGGACTTTGTCCTACGTGCTCGAAGATGTAGTAATAAAGCAAACACAGTACAACATATTACAATCTTTTTCTATGGTTTTGAGTTTCAAATTTGGGGTGCGCATTACATTCGTTAAAAAATGCAACCTACATTAAAAATATTCCCGTACAAATCCCTTTAATATCTGTAGGAAAATTTTTATATACAGTCTCAATCTGAAAACGCGCTCTCTGATGTCCTCTTTGTTTGAACGTGCTGCCCTACCTTGTTCAGAATTCCCTTCCCGGCCGCTGACGTAATGAAAATCAGTTGTATAACACGGAACAGTTACTGGAGAAAGGTACGGCCTACATAAACAGCCCACCATTCCAATCAGATCGGCATGAGATTGGTTTAGGGGAAAAAACGTGTAGAGAGAGAGATAGAAAAAAAATGGACAGGGGAGAGAAAACGATGCCCTGAAACAATTTGCAGGACTGGAAGTAATAACTATAGGATTAAAATCAGAGGTTGTTTGAACCATAAGGGAACGGCGCAACGAAGGGTTAGGAACTAACATAATAATCAAAAACTGAATCCTGCAGCCGTTACGTTCATGAAAAAACAGCCAATAATGGGAATTTTATACCGTTACGTTTTCCTTATCAAATGCGAAAGGTTTCAGTTCACAGCATTCAAAGTCTTCATTATTGACCATCGATGTGTTTTCAGTACCGATAGGGCTCTACTTATATACAAAAATGTAAACATTTTCATTAATAGAAACGCTGTTTGTAAGCTTATTGTTTCTTTACTTCCTGAAGCAATTTTAAAAATGTTTTATCACACTGTGTTGGCAAGATTTTTAAAAGTTTTTAGCAATTTTCAGCTATTATTTCTTCTAAAAATACCATCTATTTTATTTTTTTGGTAAATATATGATTCCCACTGTGCAAAACCTCCGCTATTTTATCACAAAGGAACCCTACCCTAAAACCCAACGAAATTGAAATAGAATAAGGTTATTAGTTATTGGTCTCCTAAGCATATCTACTTACTGGCAACCGTCGTAATCCCTGAAAGGTAAAAGCATTGCAGCACATAAAGTTAGTATCTGTTATTGCTTTTTTATTTGAAAGAAAATGATAATTATGTATTAAAACTGATGATAATAATAAGCACTTATCTGTGTTACAAGATATGTTAAAATGGTGCCCCTTAGCGGCAATACATTGCTAATATTTGAGTAAGAAATTCAGTATTTCATTTTTTTTTCCATAAGAAAAATAAAGTTTGGGACACGTTTCTTGCCATGAAAGGTTCTGTCTCTCTTAACTATTTAACCCTGGAATACCTAAGCTCTTTTGTTGTTTAATGCCTAATATGTTTCTCCCAGACTCACTGTATTTGTATGAGAATTCTGGAATAATGAAGCACTGCTATATTGATAAATCTGTCTATAAGAAATATTCATTTATTTAAACATAATGCAGCATTACTAATCATTGCAGCATTTACATTGTAAGTTATTGAAAAATCTTTAACACAAAAACTCTAGTAGTAATCATGTTTTTCTCAAACAGATACCTACCTCATATTGTTTTTCTTCTCTCCACAACCATAAACGTTTAGGAAAATCATACTGTTAGTCATACTTATAGTTTACACACTACATAATATACATATATGTTTTGCACTTTTGCACTCTTTCATTGTAAGCGGTTTTTGCGTCTTACATGGCCATTGAATGAATCACTTTTATAATCACACAAACAGCATCGCTTCTTCTTTAGAGTACCTGAAGTTTGAGACATTATAGTGTGTGAACTCTTGTTTGTACTAATAGCAGTTTCCATTTACTGAAAAGTTCGAATTTTTGCCTTGATGTAATGTAAGGCTAAATAAAAATTTCAGCTAATTCAGCAAAGATAATGTAGCATCTACACATTTTCTTAGTTATATTTCCGTTTTGGTTTTCATTAAAAATATTATGTATTATGCAATTGCACAAATATTGTTGTTGATTTTGTTTTATTTACGCACGTTCTTTAACACCTCTGGTCATCAGCGTTCCGTTCAATTAAGGGCGTGAAACGGCCGGTAAATTTTGCTCAGAGGCCTCTTCTTTCAGGCTTGAGGTTCTTTATCGTGCCGTAAAGGTACGACATAGAACCCACAGCTTTACTTCCCTTCCGAAGGGAGCCATACTTAGGATTTTTACGCCCGAAAAAATCCATCGATCCTGGTGATGCATTTACGCACTTGATTAAATCCTGTCTCTAAATATAACGCATCAGTCGTATTGTCTACTTCTGTCTCTCAAATAAAATAAGACAAGTTTAAATTTTATAATATACTGCTTTGTCAAGAGGATTACACTTGTTTTGGGGTCAACATAAGATTTATGATATAGTGCTAAAAGTGGAAATTATTTTGAGTATGATCTCAAGCCCTTAATATATAAAAATATTAATAAACAAATTTGTAATTATAAATTGAATTTATTGTAGTAATTTTTAAACTTTCCTTGTTTTAAAGATTAGTTCACGTATCTCTCACTAGAAGAAGCACAGAATAAATATACCTACGCACTCAAAACCACGAATTGAATTTCAAACCAATACTTAGTGCTATAATATCTTAACTCCAGTATGACGAATTTGGTTTAATACGGAATGCGACGATAAACGGATACAAATTGCAAAGGTACTTTATAATGTATTACATATTCTTTTTAATTTGTAATTTTTATATATATCATAATCATAGTACTTTTTTTAAAGCTTGATTTGCTTATATGTTGCAATCCTAGAACTATGCCAGGTTAGAAAAAATCAATATCAGCTGACCCGAACATCGGGCACGTTCAATGCATACTATTAGCTTCTTTTAGCATCCAAAATTTACATTTTATAATATGTAAAGAAAATTTAATAATAATAATAATAATAATAATAGTTAATATGTAATTATACCGCGCCAAAATACGTTTTACGTTTTGTCATTCCTGGAATATTAGCAACATGATCCAAAAAGAACTACTCTTAGTATGATCTATTTAAAAATTAATTTTACGAAATCTTTTGATATATTAATGTTTGTTTTATATGTTTTTATGGTGGTATACATAAACATGCTAAAGATGTATAATTGTTGCGCAGCTTCTTTTGTTCTATCCTTTTCGGAACTGTTGAAATATTATTTGTATTACAGCAATATGGACTGTGCGGTAATTTACATCCATATTTTGGGTGCTATCGCTATAGTGTTGCACCACATGTCGATGCTCTGTTGTTTGTTCCTCGTTTGTTTGTTGGCGAACAAGTGCTAAACGCTAAACAAGTAAACAGTTGTTAGTATTGTACTGTTACGTGTAGTGTAATTAGTGTTTCGAGTTACTATTTGTTTAGTTTATACTTTAAAAGCAAAGAATCTGAAGAAAATCATGTATAAAGGAATTCAGTTTAAGGTAACTGTGTTACAGGTTAAGTTATTTGATTACTATATATTAAAATTCAGCAATGTACTTTATAACGTTTCATGTGCACCAATTAAGAAACCTTTTTTTCCCCCTCAAAAGATTAGGTATTTTAGGTCCTGAAAACCACTTACGCAATATCACAAACAACATGTTGTGCCAAATGCTACGTGTAGCTTGGTTATACATGTACAAGCAGAACTGTAAAGCAAATTGCGTGAAAATGCAATAAAAAGAAAAGGGAAGCTGTTTAGTAGTATTATTAAATATTATTTGCTTAAAGTGCAGAATATTATCAAACAAAGCAACTAAGAATGCTCTCTTTGAAGTGACAACTATTGCAGACATGCCCTATGTTCAGTAGGAAAAGGTATTGCTTTAGGCTTCTGCAAACATTCATGTGCTGTAAATTATTAACCATCTGCAGCTGAAATCAATGACTCAATGTCTACATTAGAATCAAAGGCAAGAAAGATTTCGAAAGTTGTAAAGAAGAAAGTTGAAAAATATACTGTAGGCCACGAAAGGATAATTATTCCGAAAAGTTAATTGCGCACTTATTGCAATCAATTATTTTGTTTATCATGACTAGTTGTTTATGATTTCTGCCGGAAGATGACGCTACGTACGTTTTGCTGCAGTTAAAGGAGATTTGCCATCATTACAATGATTTACTCGCTAACATAGTAAGACATAATCTCTATCAATTTATATTTAGAAAAGAAGGCGAACGTAGGCCTTCAGGCCTCAGCTCGCCCAAGCAAACCACTGAGTCAACCGGTTTCTAAGATTCACCTGAGGTTAGATTTAGGTTAGTATGCGCGTGCATGCATGAATTAATTGCGAATTTAATTTTTTCCAAGTTTCCGCTAAAATTGCCCTAGAATCCCAGTTGTGTTGTCCATTCTTAAATCCTCCCTGGACTAGTAGGAGGAATTATATAAACAATGCACCTCCCAGGGACTGTGGCAGGGAGAAGGTAAATAGCTAGTATAGCATTTTAGATGCAAATATTCCAGCATATACTCCATATTTATAACTATAAGATTATGCTGTTTTTACCTTTCTGGCTGCAATATGTTATTCCTTATTATAAAATTATTTTTTCAGATATGTTTCAATTTAAAATTAGCACTTTTTCCACGCGTTGTCTTATTGCGCCTGAATTGCTGCGGAAGTATTACCGTGTGCAAAAGCGGCACATGTACTGGAACGAACTATTCGAAACCGTTACCCAGAAAAGTAATAGTTTATTGTAATAGAAATTGAAGTTAAAGTATATTTTAATTAAAGTAGTTTTAATAAAATGTTTATAAATATAAATCATGATCATTTTATCTTCCTAAAGACTTTAATAGGACGAATAAAATTGAAGACATCTCTTTTGCATTGCTTCTTGTCATTGGCTGTTCCAGGGTTCCCAGGGCTGCGAATCGTGAGACTTTGAATTTATCTCATGTTGACGTAAGCTTTAACATTTTTGTTCACTCAATTATCTTAAATGTGGAATGTTTACTCCCTCAGGATTAAAAACTTTTGTATACGATTTTACTTACTAAACCTTTTCTATTTCCTTAGACTTTCATCCTGTTTAACGCCCATTTTAACTGTTGAGGCATCACAGGCAGTGGACACTGATAATAAATGAGATGAAGTGACTGGGAAAGGACCTTTTTTTGAAGAAAGGTAGCGTTCCAGGATCTTTCTCCACCATTTGCCATTTATGAGGACGGAGCAAAGCCTGAAAAAATCTCGGTTAGGGATGGCGGTCCTGGTGGGGATCGAACCGCAAGTTTCCCGCTCACGGGTCCGCACCTTAACGCCTTCGATATTGATTTAGTCTCTATAATACATACAAAAATATTGCATTTTAAGTTTTGAATTTTCAGCTTTGCTTTTATAGCACGAGATAAGCATTGGTGGCCTTTATTCCTGTTATAGAAATTACAGCCACCCAGGTGCTTTTTTATGCTACGTTGACACGATACACTCGGGAAAACAGCGTTGTCCCGTATCTGCAGTCTCTTTCAGTATACGTTTAGTGCTCACAGAGATCGGATGTGGAAGTGAGGGTAAATGATTTATTGACATCTTAAGTATTATTAATTATGTGAAAAACAAATATATTTCTTGTTTCGATTCAAAATTTTAAATACAAAACTAACAGTGAAATACTGGAGGATTTACGAGGCATCTCGTGTTAAGATGAAAACGTTAAAACCAAGACACTCAATTCCATGGGATAGGGTGAGGTTATTAAGTTTTGTCCTGCACTTTAAGCGTGTATGTTGATCTATGTGTTACTTTTAAGGTTGAGTGCATGTTGCTTCCTTTTAAAATAGAAATAATTTTTCTTCGACAAGTGAGGTTGTTTTTAAAAAGTTAGTCATTTCAAACCAATAACTCCATTTTAAAATATTTAATTTTTATAATTGTACATAATCATAATTACATATAGTGAATTCCTTTTTAATTTTTATGGGTTCTGTGTATAATTTTTATAAACGTAATTAATCAGTTCCTACAGTACAAATAAATGTTAAGTTCAAAATCATCAAAAAATTTGCAACTGTACTCCGTGAATGGAAAACAGCTGGGCCACACTGTCAAACAATAATGTCTCTATTTGGGACTACAACACTTCATGAGGTTGAGGGAATAATAAAGCAGGACCAGTAGACAAGAGTTCCGAACAACTTATACTGCATACTGAATCCTGTTTTGGTGATGACCCCTTCATCTTTATGCATGATGGAACCTCGTTCCATAAAGCCGAAAGTGTAACAAAAGTTCTACAGGATAAGAATATTGTCCAGTCTGGACATGTGCCCTACCGAAAACTTCTCGAACTTTGTGATAAAATATTAAAAAAAAAGTACGTAACAACAAAACACAATTTTACCTGCGCTGATCTAAAACAAACACGTCCTGATCTTCTGGAAAGCGTGCCAAAATGGGGGAATAACATAACTGCTTAAAGATGTTTTACTTATATGTTTATTGATAATAATCTTTTTGAATACAAAATCGTCTTTTTAGAATATTTTATACTTAATGTAAATTTTTCCTAGAACTAAGTGACAGAACCCTATAATTTCGATTATTATCTGACATAAAACCACGTTTTTATGACCAATTAAGTAGCAGCTGCATAAATTCTCTGCAGTACTGAATTCACCTCTTCAGCAGTGGTACCAACACTTGAATTTATTATTAATAAACAATGAGTAGTAAAAACAGCCTTACCATAAAATTACGCGCTCAAGAATTCTTGAATTAGGCGTAAAAAGGATAATTCAAACGTTTTTGACCAGTCTACCATATGTACGCATCTGTAAGTAAATGATATAAGAATGTTGAGCCTGTTTCTTCTTCTTCTTCTTCTTCTTCCCCTTCTTCTTTTTCTTCTCCTCCTGCTCCTGCTCCCGTTCCCCCTTCCTCCTTCTCCTTCTCCTCCTCCTCCTCCTCCTCCTCCTCCTCCCCCCTCCCCCTCCTTCTTCTCCTTATCCTCCTCCTTCTTCTTCTCCTCCTCCTCCTCCTTCTCCTTTTCCTTCTTCTTCTCCTCCTCCTCCTTCTTCTTCTTTTTCTTCTTCTTCTTAAATGTAGATTAACGCCCGTTTTTACTACTAAGGCACAACAGGCGGTGGACACTGATGATACATGAGATGAAATGATATATTGGGAAAGAATTTTTTTTTAAGGAAGGAAACCTTCCAGGTCTAAGTCTGGGGTACCTACCCGGCATTTGCCATTTATGAGGACTGAGGAAAATCTGTAAAATATCTCGGTCAGAGAGGACAGTCCTAACGGCTCTGTTTCTTTTGATACTATAATCTTGTGCAATAAAATTGTAACTCCAGTTTAAATTAAAAGATTAATTATGAATTTCGAAAGAAGTCATACCAGGATTTAGCAATATCTTTGTGTATAAATGGACAAGATTGCAAGCAATAGACATCAATCATTAATTTGTATGAAAGCTTGAAGAAATTATGTATATTCTAAGCTCAAAAACATATACTTTCTCATGTGTGGTCCAATGAAATTTCTCTCTTTGAACCAGTACATAACTTAAAAGCTAGGTAAGTTTTTTTTTTCTGGAATAAATAAGGTTTATAATATATGCAAAGCGCTAGGTAAACAAACGAGACCTTCCTTTGCTCGACGCTTAACCCTCTTGAACTCTCTCTGTTCAGCTTCTCCAGTGTATTGTACAAATCGGGATGCATGTTGGGTGTTCCGAAAACTGCTGAGGTTGCACGGAAGTCGGCGTTTCAGAAGGAAACCCTTCAGATACTTAGCTACCTATAAAGAGAAGCACCCCTCTTCCTTCCATCCCTCAAGTACGTCCACAGGCTCCTTGGCCCCTTTTCCGACACAGATATCCAGAATACAAAGCATACAAATGAGGCACATCACATCAAAGCCTGTCAAGTTCATAACAGAGCATTTTTAGACAGCTCATTATATATGTAATTCTTTTAACACAGAAGCTCACACTAGAAAATGAAATATGTAACATTCAATGTTGTGATTTTTTATAAATCTGCAGTGTTGTCTACAGTATAGCATTCTTATCCATTTCTCTCTAACTTTACCTAAATAATTCCCCATCATTTTTATATTCTTTACATTTAAAATCTTTCTAATTAAATTCCCCCACCTAAACTTTCCCACTTTCTATTCCAAAAAATGTCTCTAATTGTTACATTAAACAATTTCCTATTCTTTTATTATACCTTAACACTTTTAAATTCATAACTCCAGTTGTAGTCCAAGCAAACCCTTCCCCATCTGCTTTATCACATTGTTCTATATTTTTATTCCCCTATAAAGTCTCAATGAATTCTTTTCACCCAAACTACTAAATATTGCTCGTCGTTCAATGTCTTCCAATCTTATGTTTCCAAAATCCTCTGTTTTGGTATTCTCTGTTTATCCATACTTTTCCTAAACTGTAGGTCCTGGAGGTTTAGTGGTAACCATTTTGCCTTCTACACCCAAGATCGCGGGTTCAATCCCGGCCAGAATGGATGGATTTTTTTCGGGCGTAAAAATCCTAAGTACGGCTTCCTTCTGAAGGGAAGTAAAGCATGCGTCCCGTGTCAACATTTACGGCATGATAAAGAATTTCAAGTCTGAAAGAAGAGACCTCTGAGCAAATTTGTCAGTCGTTTAACGCCCTGATTTGAATAGGATGCCAATGTCCTGAGATGTTAAAGAGCGACCGTAAATTAAAAAAAAAAAAAAACAAACAAAAAAAAAAAACAACAAAAAAAACTATTTGTTGTAAAATTTCGTGCACTCTTGAAATATAATAATTCTTTCCACTTACATTTCTCCTGTATACTAAAATCATTCTTTAATGCTATCCCTTTCTTTTAATGTGGTAATTCTGAATAAATATTTCATGATTCATGTGATTATTTTTTATTAATAAAATCATTTTTATATAGTAATATCGTTTTGTGTAATTTCTATTACAGTTCATATCACATATCACGGTAATTTGTATATAAAAATCAAGAATTGACATTTTGATTTGGAGGTGAATTTAAAAAAAAAAAAAGATATTGTAATGGCATGTCAATTCTTTATGTGGAGGCATAAGTTCATAGAAAATTATAATACAGGAACATCAGGTTGTAAAAAAGTTATAACCCTAATATCGCATAATCAGAAATCACTGAACGTCCCTACATGACCAAGAGTGAATGAAAAATGTCTAACAGTGCCGCGTGCCCATCTCAGAATGCCTGAAACTGCCCCTTTATATACAACCTGTGTTAACTTGGGTACCCACGTGTCGACATCAAGCCTCCGAGATCTACCCATGTATGCTCAGGAGCTTCACAGGCTTTAAAAATTTAAAATGCTGACGGCTGATTAGCCGGTTTGTATAGAATGCTAAGGAATGGCGCGAAAATTTATTGGGCTAACGTACACAGCGTAAAAACCATGCACACCAACGCTCGGAAAACCCGCTACTGGTAGCTTTGAATGTCAGGTGTTCGCCTTTCACTATGACTCTTGTGTAACATGAAAAGTTTGCAGGTGTTATTTTAGCATTAATCTGTACTATTTACACAAACAAAATATTCTAAGACACCGCTGAAAACAATGAAATTTATATGCTATTTATAAAGATGTGAATACTAAATTACAGCTGGGGCCCGATTGTAAATACTGCTAAGCAACATATATTAAGGATGAAAGAGGATTGGATACCAAAAATTGTACTAAATTATAAAACTGAAGTATATGCTCTAGCAGGAAGACTAAGAACAAGATGGAGTGATATGTGTACATGAGGACGGAACAACAGGTCTTTACTTTGTTGAAGAAGAATATAATGAGCTGTTTATTTCTTACTTTTACTCGCCAAAATACGTTAAAAACATTAAATACCCTCGTTGCAACATAAGTATCATTAAACAGAAACCTGTATCTGTTGAGCCTAGTGCTATCGCCCCAATGGAAACGTAACGTTGAACAGGCAATTTAGTATTTTCTTCTGAAGGTCTTGACCGATTTTATTTCCATATAAATACATATATTGCTTAGAAATCTGTATAATTATGTCATAACATGCAAAGTTATGATTATGGCAGCAGTTATATTAATAAACAAATTTTCTTTCATTGAACAAAAATTAAGGAAGAAGAACAAAACTAACAAAAAGCTTCTGGACAAAGAAAACACGAGGGCGAGAAATAAAAGTAAGGTCTTTGAAAAAAAGAAAGAAAAAAAATCATGAAAAGAAAAAGAAAACTAGTTTCTCTCCTTTTCTTTTCTGTTTCATTATATTTCTTTTTACCTTCTTGTTCATTAGTGAAAACTAAAACACAGTTTTCCCCTTTATCATTAGTTCACGAGAAATGAAACAGAAAGAGAGAGAGAGAGAGAGAGAGAGTCAGAGTCATCTGCTCGTTTTTCCCTTTCTTCGTTTTTATTGTCATCACTAAACTATCAAAAACTTTTTCCTTTTCCTTATCCGGTTTTCCTGATGCGCGCATTACATGACTTTTACGCTAAAATCGAGGCAACTTTAGTTCTGCGCCCTAAAAGAAGGGCTTATGATTTTCTACGAGCGTTATAGCATTTGTAAAACAACTGAAAACCTAGCCTTACTATCCAGTTGTATTACTAAGAACATTCGATTTCGAATATTATGTCATTTTTAATTATGACGGTTATTTTGTAAATAATGCACAGTTGATTGGATGACGCAACTGTGCCTTTTGAAGATCAACGATCGAAATGTTTTGGTGATTAAAAACCCACAGTGCTGTGGGTGAAGTTTTGGTCAGTTCACAGTGGACTATAGTACAGTATCGCATTGGGCTAATCGTGCTGGTCGTGTCACTATAGCCGATACTCAAGATCAGGAAGGCCGAGGGAACAAGTGTGAAACTTGTGAAAGAACGTTTGAAGGAGATCGTGTTGTGACACGTGAGGAACATTCAGAAGCGGAGGGAGCCCTATCAACGTGAAGATTCAACATTTTGACAAATGATAAGAAAAATGTTTGCACAAAGGGTCCCTCATTTTGACTGCTGAATTAAAACAGAAACAGTCATCTGTGAGAGGGTGAGGCCTGTGCCACACCGACCGCCCTTCAGATACTAATAATGAGAGACTTAAAACTCCCTCATAGTTATCTTCTTGCAACACATGGCCAGCGATTATTTTGACCGCTTTTAAATTTTCAACCTGCTATTACTACCATATATTTTAATTATGGATTTATGACTCTTTCTAAGTTTCATAGATCACATTAGTACTGTAACTTTTATTTGTTTTGGGTTATATTTATAGCCACTAAGCGTATATTGTTCTAGCAATAATATTTTATTTTAAACAGTTGCAGTAAATTACAGGCAGTTCTAATATTAAAAACCTAAATGTTCCATTCATATAATTTTGTTTATTTAAGGACCCTCTTTAACATCTCAGGTCATCATCGTCCCGTTCCTAATCAGGGCATGAAACAACCGACAAATTTTGTTCAGAGGCCTCTTCTTTCAGGCTTGAGGTTCTTTTTCGTGCCGTAAATGTACGACACGGAACCCACGGCTTTACTTCCCTTCAGAAGGAAGCCAAACTTAGGATTTTTACGCCCGAAAAAAATCCATCGATCCTGGTCGGGTTCGAACCCGCGACCTTGGGTTTAGAAGGCAAGTATGGTTAGCACTACACCACTAGGACCGACCCATTCATATAAGAAAGATTATTAGGATATCCCGAAAAAACTATTCAATAACTGAGAAGTATACAAACTCGCCATATCTGAGAAACTAGAGTTGATACGTTCTATCCAAAGTAATGTTCTGCCTCAGCGCCCCAAATAACTCCAAAAACAGGCATGAAATCCAAGGCACCAAGAGAAAAAAAAAACATTTTGTTGGGCTGTGTTATATATTTCATAACAAATGTAATGCTAACATTTATTTCTTTTGTTTCAGGTAAGTGATGTTCATATTTATCGAGATATCGCCTAATAAAGGTAATAACATTTCTGATTTTCTGTTTATGTAAATATCTTAACTTTTAAATTGTAAGCTTTAACACGAGGACTAGCCATTAACTAAGTTAGAGATGCATATAGGACTTAAATAAATAAAAGTACTGATTTATAAAAGATTTTATTTCTCAAAAATGAAGCACTTGTCTAATCGATTCACAAGCCCCCGAAATCCAGCAGCGTAAAATTATTTGGGCTGCTGTCGGTACCATGCGGCAATTTTCTTTACTACATTTTCATGTCAAAAAAAATGTTAATCAGAAAGATGATGATCAAGAGATTTGAGGAAAGCTTATTCAATATGAAGCAAGTGAAATATTTTTTCCAATCTCATCTAAATACATAAATATAGTGGAAACAAATGAACACGCGAAAATAGTTTAAATGCAATCAATTGAGGTTTTGTGGTGATTCTGCTGCGAGCACACACTTGTTTCATTAAAATTAGAATTCTGTTATTGGTAAACATTTAATTTGTTTGGAATTCGTGCAGCAGTTGACATTCTGCATTAGGTGAACTATTAACGCGACGTATTTCTATCAGTGGGTGGAAATCACGAAATACCTGGAGGATATTTGTGCCATTGAAAATGACTCTGAGGAGCCTGAATTCGTTTTCAATGGTGTGCAAGCAATGGAAGTATTCTGACTGGCCAAGGGCATCAACGTTAGGCAAAGGAGCCGAGCTATATTTGATGTGCTAGTCATCAAGAAGATAGTTGAATAAACGTGTCTGCAGCATTAGTAAAATTCCGTCATGCAGGAACTGCGTAAACTAAACGAATTCCTCACCTAGTAGAGTAGATTAGATGAGGGGTGTTTAATGCAGTTTGAATTACCTTTGGCACATCAGCCTATAACACTTATTGTGCTACCCCATTGGAAGAGACGCCTTCATTGTTTCCCAAACTCTCTTCCTTGAAAAAAGACAGTATTTGGTATCAATGTTAGCATCGTTCCTAGGTTTTTCCTGATTATAGAAAGAGTAAATTTCTTTCTTACCAGTGATGAACACTCAAAAAGATATGCGAGGCAGATTTCTCATCCTGTTTACACTTTCTATAGGTCGGTTCGTCTTTATAGAGTCCCACTTTTCGTAGATGTTTCCTGAAGTGACCGACTTCAATGATACAACTACTTTCCTCTTCTGTCCAACTTTAGAAAAGATTGGAAAGAGTATTGCTAGGACCTAGGGTAAGTTTCCTAGCTTATCCATTTGTCCAGGCGGTTTGCCAACTTAGTTCGTGTTTATCCCCATTCTATTAGGAGTGAGGGTTTGCCTTACACTCAAAAATTAAAAATCGCTCCAGGAGCACCAAAAAACCTAGGCACATAACATGTAAATAAAATAAGAAAAATGTTTTCTGAAAATCAGTGAAATCAGATTATTAGGAATGGGTGTTTACCTGAAATCCAAATTTAAAAATTACTTTAGGCACACAAATATTTGCTCTTTCACAACAAAATTCGGTAAATACCGTTTAAATAAAGTAAGAAAAATACGTTTCGGAAAACGGGTGAATTTGGACCATTAGGAGTATGGATATACTTGAAAACCAATATTTAAAAGCATTTTTGCATTTAATTTCCTCTCTATTGTTTTAAAATAAAAGGACAAATTAGTTCAGGTTATAAACTCTATTTATAACGATACATAGGTTTTACGTTTAACAAAATCATTGTCGTGAAGATAGCAAATGTGAAATATTAATTTAATTTGTGTTCGATAATTATATTTGTATGTAAGAGCGCTCTGTAATAACCTTCAGAAAACGTTTGCATTACATGCATTTTATTACAATAAAATTTAAATTAAATTTCAAAGCCAATGAAAATCATGAAACGTTCAACTGTTTAATGTTGATTGTATATATTTGCTTAATACATTGTAATTTATTTTAAATAGCAAAAAGTTTTTGTTTTATTGAAACACGTGAATACCATCTTCTTAAATACACACTGAAATTGGAAGCTTTATGTAATTTCTCTCTATTTTAGTGAAAGGTAAGTTCATAAACACGGTTGCGTTTAAAAATGTTTAAAAGTACCCACACAGTATGGTTTTGTTTATCAGTGGACATTTAATTAATAATAAACCATTAAATTTGAGGTTTAATCTCAATAATAATAATTATTATTATTTTTATTGTTACTATTATTATTATTATTATTATTATTATTATTATTCTAAAATGTGATTTCTCTTTTTTATAATACTTTTATATTACAAGAACTATAATTTTGTTCCCCTAATACCACACAGTAATGCCATAACTTATTTCATTTCATTAATTAATAAGGAAAAACTTTGGATTTATATTCTTTTTTTTTTTAAATATACTCTGCTAGTTAGGCAATTCGTTAGTTTACGCATCTTCTGCGTAATAGACTTTTGTTCATTGATAATTTTTGTAAAAAGTTTCGTTACATTATAGATGACAAGTGGTGGCATAGTTTTCACGTTTTACTTTGAGCACAGAACAGAGTTTTCGGTTAGAGGAATATATTAGGATGCTCTGGATGGCAAGGGTAAGTTTTGTGTATGGATGTCTCTGGGGAGGAGCACATTGAGAAAGTGTGGCAAAGAGGAAGGGCACTTTCTCCTACGACCCGACCGAAAATGTGATAGCCGCTCTGCCGAAAACTGTAGCGGTGCCAAAAAATTGCTCCCTCGCTCCCTCCATCCCTACAGCGTTCTAGCTGATGCAGGCGGAAAAACGCAGCGTGGTAACGTAGGTGCCTTGTCCCATCCCGCATTCTCCCGTTTTTCACACACCCCGACATCATGTCACCACCCTTCCCTTGGCTTGCATGGCCAACCCCTTTCGCCAAAATAAATCCTCACACCACCGCATGGAAACCTCTCTCTGAGAAATCAACGCGGAGTAATCATCCACTTCCGTTACAAATTTAGTCCGGGAAGGGGTAGTGTGTGTGTGAAAGAGAGGGAAAGAATGAAAATGAACGATTTTGGCACTGGCAGTCGTCCATTCTACTTTAGCGAGGGACTTAAGTTATTCATGCCACGATGCTGAAACAGCTGTACGGGTTTCAGTACCCGAAAAAGCAATTTAAGTTTCCTTTTAAGACACCTAAAACCTATTACTATTAAGAAAAAATATTTTCACGCATCCTCTAGTAGTGGTCGTAAAAGACTCTCTCCCCCCCAAAAAATTGGTTATAAATATTATGCAAATCTACAGTGGTTTAAAAATAGACTCATGGGTAAAAACACTTAAGTTTTAGACGTATAAAAAGTTATAAGACCCATAAAACAGGCAATAACAAGAAAATATAAAGAGATATGAAGAAATTGAAAATATGTTTTTTCCTCAGGCATTCCCAATTTTCAATGATTGCCTTATGTGCCTCCTTTGAAAGAACGGCAATATCAAGGAAATGTAGTTGAATGAAATTTCTTACAGAGGATAGAGTGACATTGTTGGTTTAGAGTTGGTTAACGTAAACATTTTTAAAACTTCCGTATATGCAAGCGGGTGTTAAACTTACCTAAAATAAAAGGAAAGAGATTGGCCCCGGTGGTTTAGTGTTAACTACATTTGATCGCCGCTTCAATCCTGGCCATATTTTTTCAAACGTAAAAATTCTAAGTATACATATATAGTTAGAATTTATATATGCTTATGAGTATATATGGTTATATTAAATATTGACCTATTATCGATTCTGTGAAAGGACTTGCTTTAATAAATTTAATTTCATACACGTTACATACCGAGGGTGCCAAAATGCAAAAAATACACACTTTCACAGTAGATATTTATTTAATAGATTTCAAAGTTGGATCGAAAAAAAAAAAAACAAGTGTTGTGTATGATGTTCTGTAAAATGTGTGACTCTCATACATTATGATAGCGTTGCTATGTGGCAGGAAAATCAATAATCAACAAATGAAGCCAAGATTATCGTAAATTAACAATGAACAAATGAAGCCAAGATATGATGTTCGATAAACAGATGTGACTCATTACGTTATGCTAGCGTTGTTACAACAAAATGGAGCCGAGATTATCGTTTGAACAGCGGAAAGTAGTTTTGAAGCTGTATTGGAAAACCGATAATGTTGTTGAAGTTCAAAGGCAATGGAGACGTGTGTATACAGAACAGATTTTCCGGATCTAACTCCGTTGGACTTCTACTTATGGGGAACTCTTAAGGATGTTGTATACCGTAGAAAACCAGCTACACTGACAGCACTTTGGAAAGAAATTGAAATGGCATGTGCTGCAATCGCTGAGGACATTTTAGCAAACGTTGCTCAATCAATAGTTTAACGTACTCAGAAGTGTATCGACGCCGACGGTGGGCATTTCGAGCAACTGTTGTAACTCTAAAAGTCTAAGATGATTAGTGCTCATCATTTTCTGTTTGTGTGAATTTAATTTTGTTATGTTAGCAGTTTTTTCTTTGCTTGAAGGGTGTATAGATTTTTGGCACCCTCTGTATACACATGATAAATGTTCAGGAGGCAGCAAAGTGATACAGTTTTCCAATGGAATGCTTTGGTGAAGGGAAGGATGTCAGCATTTCAACTTTTCAAGGTATG
Organism: Metallyticus violacea; assembly: GCA_030762175.1. Taxonomy (NCBI): domain Eukaryota; kingdom Metazoa; phylum Arthropoda; class Insecta; order Mantodea; family Metallyticidae; genus Metallyticus; species Metallyticus violacea. The sequence goes on from CM060844.1 coordinate 35,879,584, forward strand.
CCCCATTACTTGCACCACTAATAGGAAATTGAGGAATTATTTGACGTAAAATGGACGGAAATGTTGTCCAATTATTATGGAATTCTTTAACATGCCATAGATTTACAACACGAAACCTATAGCTTTAAGTCATTCTTAGTAGACAGAGGTCTATAGCAATTAATGGGAAAAAATGATCAAATATGATATTGTGAAAATCATCAAGTCACAAATAACATAGAAAATGTAGAAGGAATAAGGGAAAATGGAATTACAAAAATATATGAAAATAAACGAGGCGGTACCAAAGATGAAAAGTTGGATAACTTGGTAGCAAATGTATAAAAAATGGTAGTCAGAGGGTGAAAAGGGAAGACAGAAGATAGCAACATCATTCTCGGAACCAAACCCCACCCATGTTTGTAATATCAAGTAATAATAAGTATGGCATGAATTCAATGATAATCATTTAATGCTACTCAGAGAACAACACCAAGAAACAAAATTTATGTATTATTTTCAATTACGACAAAGGTAATTTCCATGTCACCACTAGTGTATTCTGAACGACTGTTAATATAATTATTGGTTGGGTTCCTTTTAATCTTAGAGAAATGTGTTCCGCTGTCAGAATGCTGATTGGGTGCTTCAGAACGGTGACCGAACAGCTGTTGGGCGTAGGCTGGAGTCTTACTGATTACTAATATAGCTCATCGCGAAGGATGATGAGCACAGTTCGGAAGTTCAGGCATTTATTTTGATTAACATAGGCAGGCCTAATGACACTTATATTACTATTTTTCAGTATTTTAATTATAATAAACATTATTAAAAGTGAAAACAGAGAGTAATATCAATGTAAAAAGTATTTAAGATATTTAAAAATTTATTTATCACATAATTAAAGTACACTTGTGCTTTACTTTTCTTAGTTACAAGCAACAAGTTGCTTTTTCAAGGTATTAACTGTTATAGTCATCTGTTTGATAGGGCGAACATTTTTCATTATGGAAAAAGAACGTTCTACTTCCACTGAAGTGATTGGAGCTATTTCAAACAAGCTATTTTGGAAGGACTCATATCTGTTACAACAGAACATTTACCATTCAGGACACCATGGAAGTGTTGATCAAGACAAAATATAGTAGTTTTGAATAGTCCTGGGGAATGAACAAAAGATGCGCATTGGTTTCTGGTTCAGTTCGTTTTCTGTTAGTATCTCTCCTACTTATGTACTGAACACATTGTACGGGCGATTTGTTGCACAGTTGTACTGCTCTCACCTTTTTCTTTCTCTGTTTGATTGATTTATTTATGGATGCTCTTTAACGGCTCAGGTCATCAGCGTCCCATTCAACTCAGAGCGTGAAACGGCCGACAAATTTTGCTCAGAGGCCTCTCTTCAGGCTTGAGGTTCTTTTTCGTGCCGTAAATGTACGACACGAGACCCACGGCTTTACTTCCCTTCCGAAGATAGCCATACCTAGGATATTTACGCCCGATGGATTTTTTCGGACGTAAAAATCCTAGGTCCTGGCCGGGTTCGAACCCGCGATCTTGGGTTTAAGAGGCAGATATGGTAACCACTACACCACCAGGACCGACATCACCTTTCTCGCTTGCAATTGTTTGTAACATTTGTGCAACTGAGAAGTTACGCCCACTCAAATTATCTAGAATTGTCCCGCGCTTATCCTTACAAGATCATACGCCAGGACTATTCAGAGCTACAGTACTTCCCTCTTCCTCTCTATTGCCTGATATTGTATGCAACAAGATAACCATACGTTCCCTTCACTAATGAAGGTTCTGCTATTTAAAGAGCTTAAGTGAATGAGTGAGGAGAAAGCTTTTGACTGCTTGGAAAGAAATAAATGTATAACAAGGTTCTCAATAATATTTTTGAGAGGAGAATATGTCATTTTATTTTGATACTTTTTTCATTTGGATATATTGAAATTCTTTACATGCTTTTAAAATGTGTAAATAATCGCAGAAAAACACATATTGATCCAAAACAGGCAAAAAATATTTTAAAACTTAAAATAATCAACAGAAGCCATAATAGACACAAAAAAAATGCACCATCGACCCCAAATGTACGGAAATATGTTCATTTCTATCTGACTTAAATATATCCACCCAGTTAGAAAAGGCAATTTGCGTTTCTTCCGGGCTATGATGATGAGCAACAGTTAAAAATAAGTTTACTAATTCCTTTTGTTTAAGTAAAATAGTTTAATTTATTCTATTAATCCAAATATTGAAATCAATGGGTGAGCATATCAGAGGTATTCTTCCAAAATATTATCATAACCTTGATTTAGGAATTGCCAACGTTTATGAGTTCCAATTGTGACCTTAATGCACCGTGATACTTAAAAGTATTTCAATGCCTCAAATGAATTATTTGTGTAATTCTGTCGTTCTCTTTAAATAATACGAAACAGAATCCTGAGAATACAATTTTGCAATCGAATGAGATTATAAAACAGTTCTCAAAATTCCCTTTTCTTTATAATATTAATTTTTGGACTCTCTACTAATTAGACACAACCAGAAATAAGAAATTTGGGCAGATTTTCCTCTGTTCTAACTTGAAAAAAAAAAAAAAAAAAACTGGGAGCGACGAAAAACTTGGAATTGTTGATGGAGAAGTTTAAACCACTCAGGAATATATATTTGTTATTAAAAACTACGAGATATAATACAGACTGTTGTTAAGACCTCTTTTTTTCTTCTTCTCTTTAAAGACAGGCCATTCAAGAACTACTTGGTTTTTATTTTCAGGCATTGATTTTTTGTAGAATCGAATTTTCTCATCAGGAATGCACCGCAATGGGTGACCGAGATCGTTAAGGCCCGGATTCATGATTGAGAGGTCTGGGGTTCGAATTCCGCCAGGACCGTCCTCCCTAACAGGTTTTTTCCAGGCTTTCCTCAATCCTCATAAATGGCAAATGCTGGTGAGGTACTTAGGCCTGGAACGTTTCCTTCCTTAAAAAAAATCCTTTCCCAATATATCATCAGTGTCCACCGCATGTGATGCTTCAGTTGTAAAAACTGGCGTTAAACACTACTCAAAAAAAAAGTCAGGAATTCGGAAACATCGCACATTCTTTATCGAATATACGGGGTATGATGCTCCAGGTTGGCAAAGGCAGCCCTCTCTTTAATTGTATTATTTAGGAATAAAAGTGCTCTTAAAGTTTTGACATGCAGGGTAAAAAGACAATAAAAAGGCGATAGGGAACGTCGGGGTTAAGTAATATAAGAAGTAAAATGACAGCAACAATAATGATGGATGACAAGAATAACTGGAGTTAGAGAGAATGGTTTACAACAACTGCTGCTGCTCTACTACTACAGTAGGAGCTTTTATTTACGGACTCCTTTTAATTAGTTGTTTGCTCATACCCCTCCGGTATTTAACATTAGAAGTTTTTTTTAATCGTTCATTTATTGAACGAAATTACACGAAATATATTTATCAAAAATTATCAAATACATGAGCTCTCATGTTAGCTAAAATAAAATATAGTAACATAAGTTTATTTGCTGAACTTTTGCAGAAACTGTTAAATTAATTTTAAAATGCAATCTTGGATCATTAAATTTTATTTTAACGAAAGTTATGACATAACACTTTAATATTAAACTTTTAAGAAGCTTAGAGCCTGCTGAATTAATTTAAGGAATGGAAATTCTATGCTATAACGCACTTTAGTTATAAACCTTGTCTCAAGTGCTAATTTGTTTCGGCTACAAGCCACATCACAGAGGAGGCTCCCCTATTTTAATGTGTAGGGCATCTCACCTAGTAGAAGACAATGTCTTTTCCTAATGTTATCCTATACATTCCAGAGTCTCTAATTGTAGGTAATGCTTCTGTTGGCGAAAGTGCGCATTGTATAGTTCCGTTTATTTATTGATTTGTTAAAATTGCACTTTGCGCTCCAATTTTTATTATCTGTTTTTAAAGTGGGCCAGTAAATCCATATTTATGTGTTGTTTTGTTTTTAATTTTATTTGTGGATTCTTTTTAACATACTCAGGTCACCAGCGTCCCATTCAATTCAGGGCATGAAACGGCCGATAAATTTTGCTCAGAGGTCTCGGTTTTCAGGCTTAAGGTTCTTTTACGTGCCGTAAATGTATGACATGGGACCCACGGCTTTACTTCCGAACCTAAAAAGGTAATATATTTAGGATTTTTACACCCGAAAATTTTCTGCCGGAATTGAACCGGCACGTATGCTACCTCTAGACCACAAGGAATAACCAGAAACAATTGATCACGAAAATTCTGAGCAAACTTCCAATGTACAAGAGGAGCTTATTTGTATTTAAGCGAATGTTTACATACAAAAATGTGTTGCTCTAGAATCAACTGATTTATCGTCTACACCAAAGAATATACCTGGCGTGAGATCGATAAGAAATAATTTTAGAAATTATTATTGAAGAACTTATCGGGGGAGGCAGAGTAAATACGGCTGAACGGTCAATGTTTAAAAAAAATTCTTTATATAGATATTCTCTTTCGATCTGTGCACTAGAATGTAGCGGGCATTAAAATATTATCGATTACCTCATAATTGACTGGCTACTTTTACAATTTATAGCTCCAGGGTGTATACGACTGGATATAATTTTTCTGTATCAGCAACCATCTTTTAGTTGGCACAAACGTGCACTTCCCTTGTGAAATGAGATTGCTTAAGCCGCTAAACTACTTAACTATTAAAAAGCGTAATTCAAATTTAAAAAATATTTGAATAATCGAAGCCTATCAAATGTAATAGATTAGAGAAATAGATTTTATAACACATCTCCATAATGCCAATAACTAGAATACAGAAAAGGATATTTTACTACAATCAGATATGGGAGAAGAGATATAGGTTGATCGAAAAATCATCTCATATTGTTTTAAATTACTCTAAAACTGTTTAACTATCTCATATTATTACAAATTTGTTTAGGAGACGTGACAGGCCTGAATGACTAATACTTGATTTATTGATTATAAAAGAAAATAATAAAAAGGAAAATCATGTTAGAAAGCTTGGGCGTACAGCGTTGCACATACCTTTGTATTTTGTATTTTAACCATAATTCAATTAATGTTATATACCCACATTGTATGTACAGTGAGACAGTTTAAGATCCGCGCCACTTAGATCAGCTGATCAGTAGACCTGCCCTGTTTGCTCAAGTTTCCCTACGTGCAATGCGCGGCGTCATTCCTTCTTACAATGAGTTGCGAGCGGGATTTGGGCATAGTCGGGCAGTAATTTTGAGCAATCGAAAGAGATTTTATTAAATTGTGCACTAGCGTTGCGCAGTGGTGAAACATTCACTGTCTCTTTCATTTTCAAGGCATAAGGCATCAGGTACAGAAAGTCGTGTGACTAAACAAGGCAGGCATTTAGGCGTAAATTTCTTGTCAGCCTGGTTCCAATACGAATAAAGTATTATAGTTAGCGCAGAAGTATCATGACCTGTCGAGGGATAATGGAAGACTTTTTTTTATCAATCCATTACGGAAGTGTGCCGATATTTGGTCTCATAATTACTGGCGGTCCTGGTTCATGGCCCCCTTGTACCCTAGATCTTACAGTTTGCGGTTTTTATTTTTATGATCTTTGAAAAGTAGAGTATATTCAACAAATTCTCGCACACGGGAGAAATAAATCAAACAATCGAAACGAAGTTAGGTTCATTAGGATGGGCACCTTCTTTAGAAGATGTGGATTGTTTTTAAGGGAAAATGGACATCATCTACTGTAAGGAGAGGCAAATTCTGTTATTTTAATATGTTGTATCTAAACTTAAAAATGGTGAAGCGCTTGAGAAAATGCCTGCGAAAACGCCGGATCTAACTATCAACCGGCTGAACTATGTATCGGGACTTTTAAACTACTCTCACTGTATAAGAAATACTTTTTTTTTTTTTTTTTATTAAACTCAAGGGCGGTTGTCCAGTACAGTTTTTGCCTGGTTTGAAATACCCGTGCAAAATCTCATTTCTGATTGCTCATTTGGTTTAAGATTATTTTGGAAAGTGTAAATCTTCAGACATTTGGCTTTATACTCTTATATATGCATATAACTGTATTTTTTAAGTAGTAAAACTGCTAAAAATTACTAAATCTGGTGACACTTACTAAAAAACTAAAAAGGCCATATCCTGACCGTCTTCGAACTAGTACACAAATATTTTTACTTCCAGCAGTAATCAAAATTTCTCGCATTTTTTCGGCAAGAGCGAAACATTTAATTAAAATGCGTTGGCATCACAGCGGTGACGCAAATCGGCGGAAGACATGCGAAGAACGGCCGGAATATTGCAATCTCCTGTACCTTGTACTACATGGACCGCATAAAACTCGAAACACGTGAAAGAGAGCCCAGTAAAAGTTTATGTGACGTCAGTGGGTCGAATTAATCATCTTGGTGGCCGCATTCTTGGGCCTTGACGTGGAGCAGATGCTGGTGTGCACAGATGACTGCAATGTGGAGTTAATGAAAGTGTCGGCGCGAGACATCGCCGCGTCTATCACACCAGCCGACCCGAATTTTCCGTCACCATGCAAATGTTATACGTCAGTAGATGGAAGCTTTGTTTGTGGCTTTATGGAGCCGGCTTTTGTTTCCTCTTTTTTTTTTCTCCCCGCCCTTCACGTTTCGTAGCGCCCAAGCAGATTTATTCCGCACTTATTTTCCAGCATTTTTCAAGCGTTTCGGAATTTAAAATGGATAGTTTCAAAGGAACCCGCTACGCTTTCAGAGTTGGAGTGCGTTTTAAATGAAAAGTTACTGGGCGTTGATTAACATGGGTTGAGTTAATGCGTGCTTATTTCTGTTTTTAGGGGGACAACGGGACCACAAAGAGGAACTTTTACATTATACTCAGTGTTGCGGAGACTACGCTAAAAACATCAAAAACATTTTTTTTTGTGTGTATATAAATTCAAATGTAATATTAATGTTATTTTAAAATGTTAGATGTTTTTCTGTTCGGAATATTCCAAGCAAAATGAAAATGGCAAAAAATGTTTTACTTTTTGGCGATTTCCTTCTTGAACTCTTTAAGAATGCCTGCCGTAACACTTTAGCAATTTTTCATAATGCAAGATTTATCTTTATAGGCAGAGTTAACTGTGCCAAACTTCAGAGGAATAGTGTTAGTATTATACACAGCTATAAACAAAATATCACTGACTGGATACTAAGGCATGTAGGGATTCTAGATAACGGAAGAGTAAACGAGGCTGCTAAGAAAGGAATTTACATGAGATTTGTTCAACTGAACCAGAGTTGGGATTATCTTTAAGTACAGTTAACTTGCTGATCGGGGACTGCATAATCAGGGAGATGAGCTACAGTATATTTTAAAGCTCTCATACCAGCCAGGTCGCACGAACTGTTAAAACTGAACTCTTGAGAAGTCACCTGTACGTCAACCCCACTTGCATGAGGTATCATGCTCTCGCTTGTCAAAGAAACCTTTGGGGAAGATTTTTCAAGACTGGAGCTATCAACTGTTCGGTTCATTATGGACAACACATTATTGGATGGAATATTAGAATGGAAAAAGGTCGCAGCGTAGGACGGTTTAATGCCCTTTCACTCAAATGGAACTCATCATCCCACACATTGAACAAAGTTTTCATTATTTTACCACTCTTGTTTAGGATCTCGAGAACTATTATGTTGTCAGTTAACGCAGGGGAAATCTCTCTTAGAGATCAAGCACGGGGGATGTTTTCAGCCAACTCTTGCGACTTAATAGTATGATATTTTTTTATTTGGTTTGGTTTATTTACAGATACTGTTTTAACCTCTCAGGTCATCAGCGTCCCATTCAAACCAGGGCGTGAAAAGCCGACAAATTTTGCTCAGAGGCTTCTTTCAGGCTTGAGGTTCTTTATCGTGCCGAAAATATACGACTTAGGATATTTATGCCCCTCCCAAAAAATCCATCCACCCTGACTAATTGACTAATAATAAAAAATATTTATGGTAAACATATCATTTGATGTTATACCATCTAATCATAAGTAACTTATTGCAACAATATTGTACTTCGATTCTTTAACTTAAAAAGCTAATTTTCCATTACTGTTAATAACTGTAAAGATGTTGAGGTAAGCAGAAAGTATAAATCTAGCAAATAATGCGGAAGTATACATTTTGCACTGTATTTCAGAAATGTATAAAGCTACCAGTATGAAATTTTATGAGATAATAAGAAAACATAGAAATAATAAATTTTAATTCTGTAATGCACTATTTTTTTTAAAAAATTGTAAAACAAAATTTAATCTTATTTCCCGATAACTTAAATTTTTGACACAAATGTGCATTTTTCTAAGGATTGACTGGACCAATGTTGTTGACAATTTTAAATGTCTCGTAATATAAAATGCACTTTGTGATTTCAGCAAGATTTGTTTGAAATATTGATACTCTCAAAATAAAAAAAATGTAAAATGTACCAATATCGAATTTGGAGACATTTTGGTGATGACCCATCGGAAGTGCTTTTATTTTGTGTATCTCAAACTTTTCTTAAAATTCAATACGACTTTATCACAAATTTGGGAAAATTGTAGGCAGTCAAAATTGGGCATAATCAATTATTAAACAAAATTAATTAAGCAGTATTAATTCCTGTGAAATTGATAGAACATAAGTGCCAAACCGAGCATTTTGAGGATAGGAACAAGGGGTCGCAGAAGATTTTTTACTACGATATATGTGTGAACACTAAATCAGTGTCTCAGGTTGTGTGAAACTTGTGGCGTGCCAGATGTAAACAAAACACACTCTTGAGCAGTACTAGTCACTGTAGCTAGGTGTGTCTGATATTTAATCCAGCAATTGTGTTTTGAAGATACTTAATGATGCGGTAATGCCGAACTTTCGTCTTGAAATTAGGCGAAACTTATGGTTCGAACATGATGGTGCCGCTGCACATTTTTTACTTACTGCTCAAAATCTTGGGAACAGATGGATTGGGCGCGGTGGACCAACGCGGTGGCCTCCATGGTACATCAATTAAGTATGCAAATGTAATATTTAGTTTCTCATTGTACTTATTAGTTGAGATAGTACGTACTCAGTGAGTTATATTTTATTTTGACTGGCAAATGAAGATGTTTCATAGCGTCAGATTTAAATTATGATCATGTAGCGCTCCTGTTATTATATACTGTACCTGCGGCCCCATGTTCCTTAGTTTGGTTCTGTCTTTCTACTCTACAGTTTTCTGCACATTGTTATTCCACAGCCTATATATGTTGTGTGTATTGTAATAGTCATTGCACCTGTTGAAGTAGAACAGAGGATCTTGTGGTCTTAAGTTCGCCAGGTAAATTAAATGCATTATTATTGTTATTCTTATTATTTTATTCGTATTATATTATTACATATAGCCTAGAGTTCGTCCAAAAACGTGACTATATTAAATGGAAGTGTAACGTAATTTTTTATATTTTATACTAAATAAAATAAATAAATAACTGGAAATTTAGAGTACAGGAAGACTATATTTTGAGGGAAAATTAAACTATAACCATATGCTAATAGAGAGATGCACCGAAAATACTGAGGGTTTGAAAACAACAATAATATTCATTGCAAATAAAAAATAAAATATCGTTAAGCAGTATAAAACTCTGTCCCTTAAGTAGCATTTTATTTTCATTGCGCTAGGCCGGTAGACAGATAGCGCTGAAAGAATGCGAGACATAAATCGCTTGCCATGTTGGAAACAAGTGGCTTTACTCACGCGCGGGTCCTTATTCGGTGGTTTTTACAGATTTATCAGCGGGGAGGTTGAAAGTCGCCACGAGAGCTTCGCTTGTAACGGTCAGCAGCAGGGTGTGAAGACATTTTGTTGTATTTTGAATGCGGATCCAGCCACCACCACCAGCCCGTCGCTACTTGTTTCCAGAACGTGGGGCACTCCGATGTCATTTATAACGGGGAGAGCTGGAGGAGAAAAACGAGTGATCGTCACGTAGGAGGGCTGATGACAAGAGAAACGGATACCCGGGTTTAAAGAGAGAGAAAAAAAGAGAGAGGGAGGGTGAGGAACAGAAAAGAATAAAGGTTAGATTCCGGTCTTACAAAACCACGTTCGATCCATCCCCTGTGACCGAAATGAAATATACTCTTGGCCAAGTTTGGAGACAATCCAGCAAATGGACTGTCCCGGAAAATTGAGAACAAGTTCGCTGTTTGTAATGCCTATGAGAGAAGGAAACATCTGTAAACTCAGTTGGTCAGAGTGATTTTGCAGCATTGTAAGGCAATTTGTTTAAGACATAAGAAAACCATGAAACGTTTAGCTGGTTTTATTGCTCCCTGTTACAGAAACAATAATTAACATCGAGATAAGTAACTCATTGTTAAGAAACTATACAAATCTGCTCATGTAAACGCAATTTTTAAGTTAATTTTACAGGGTGTAAAAATATTCAATAAAATATTAACTGTACCAATATACCATGAAATATGTTTCTATTTAGTAGTTTTGTAGTATGAATCATTGCACTAATTTTATATATAAGCATAATTACATTATTTATATAATCTTTAATATTTAAAGGCACATTTGCCACAAATCTCTTACAGCCAGTCACTTTAAAATAAGTACTAACATTAAAAATACATTGCATTAATCTTTCCAAACTTCATCAATAGTGGAATTGTGCGTAGCAAACTACAGACTATTTTGTTTACGTTGAAAAATGACCATTTTGCTGCTGCTTGAGCTGTCTAGGATGAGGGTGCGCTAATGACGGGCAAAGGGACTGAGAAGCATTGTCAGTCATCGTGAATGCATAGTCTCCCAGTGGCAAATGTACTCGTAATTGTTACTTTTTACACCTTTTGTCAGTGAAATGTGTGATATATTTAGCGATTCTTATTTCGCTGGATTTCAGATTTTTACAAGTAGGTGTTGGGAAACGAGGAAAGCCTGTTCAATCAGATGCAAGAGGGTGGACATTTTCTTTTCTTTTTTTTTTGGGATTAGGCAGTTAAGAATTACCTGCTACCGTGCGGAATATAGTACTATCTCTTTCTACTTTCCATGTTTCATAAGTGCAGTGTAATACAAAGTTTTCAAATGAACGTTCAAACGGGAGAGCGCTGCCTTTGTGGTGGCTGCAAGTGCGCTTTCCGCTGAGTGTCTTATATACTGACCCATCAATTCAAGTTCATACATCTCTCATGCAAATTGCAATAATGACTTTTGTCATAGAATATATAAATAATATACTTATGCTAAATGCAAGTCTTCAGTGACGTGGCAGTTTGAGTTCGCTACCAATAGAGCATACTGAAACGAGTATTATTGTAATATCTCATACGACTTTATTTCTTTCGATCTACCGTATTTACGCGAATTTAATGCCCCACCAAACATAATGCGCATCCCAAATTTGAAAATAAAAATCATAAACCAAGATTTTTGGCATATTTTGTACTGCGTCTTAGAGATAAGCACGTCCGCTTTATAAAACAATCAGAACATAGAATTTATAAGTGGACTATTGTTACATAATGAAGCATTTAGGACAGAATCCATCACTAATGCTGTTGTCAGGACAGTTGGCGAAGGTCAAATAAAATGTTATTTCTTATGGTGTCACTAGTCACAGGTGGTCCGTTCTTCCTCCTTTCATGTACGAATTCGAAAACTCTTTCTTCATTGTCAGGATGTCTTCCTTTGCGAGGACAGTGAATTTCTTCCGACTAGCTTTAGTTGCAAATAATGTCAATTTCTGTCGCCGCCACAAACGAACGTTGCTCTCAGCTACATTGAACTCTCTTCCTGCCTTTCTGTTATTTTTTTCAGCGTAAAAACTACTTTATGCTTGAAAGTAGCATCATAAGATGCTTTCTCTCTTTGCCCTCCATTTCATGACTACCTAATAACCAAACGTTCTATGCAATAATAGGCCAACAATAAATGTAACAAAGTCAAGAATTGCAGCAAGCATTATGACGTAATAAACGATACATTCGAATGAAGTTAGCAGCGAACTACGGAACGGATTTGCACTCGAATCTAATACACTGCCGAATCTAATGACAACCACAATTTTGAATACTACGTTTGCACAAACAAGGCGAGTATTACGCATAAATGCAGTTAATGCCACTTTACAAATCTTATCATAGGTACGTTATGTTGAAACTGCAATCTTAAGCCATTCTGCGTCCTATGGTATTCTAAAACACTCCAGTAGAGCCGCCATTAACTCAGTAAATAGCTGCAGAATTCAAACTGAATTAAAACATTAAACATTCACACACATTGCTTTAATCTAACAATAAAACGAATGTAATCTATTGTTTTCATCGACATTCCGCAATGTATAGAATAATAATTACTTGATTCGTTCCTTCAAATGGCCCCTGCATAACTTTTATAATACTACACGCGATGATTGGGAAATAACAGTTTATAAATAGTAACCATGGAGGGTTTTATGTACAGACTGTATATTTTACGTAATAATGCATCCTATGAAGAATAATATTTACTATTTCTTTTTCAGCGTAACATTTTATGACCAGAACTTTGCAGGGTTTAAGCTTCAGTTAACGATCTAACTTTCAACTTTGTCTGTGAAGTCGATCTGTTCTTAGTTATGGAGACGTTTTGGGTCGAGGTACTTGTAGATGACAAATGTACGATTTCCTACTCCAATGGCAATGGCACGAAGAGGTCGTTCTTATTTTTCGGCGGGAAGTTGTTAAAGCGGTAAACGCCAGTGCCCCCGTATATCAATAATGCAATCGGGGCAGAGTTAAAACAATGGGAAGATGAAGCGGGGCAGTAATGCGTTTGGGCACTGAGTGAATCACGCGACCAGGCGATCAGTCTTCTTGGATTAAAAGAATGGAAGAAACGTGGAAAGGAAATAATTGAATTTTTTACGTGCTATAAATGTTTTCCGCGAGGAAACAGGAAATGAGAAGATGTTTACAGTTACACCTTACCCCAAGCATTAAAAATGTAATGTCTCCCAAAGCACGAATATATTAAAAGTGCGCTTCCCTTTCTGTTGTTAAACATTTCACTAAATGAATTATAAAAAGCGTTTTTCGTGTCTTTTCAGATCCTAATTGATTCACAGTGCCTTAGCGAGGTTTCTTAAACTCTGTATTTTTTATTTTTTTCACCGGTTCATTGTAGAAACAACTGTCGAATGCATTTATTACTTTTTTTTCCTTTCCTGTAAGAGGATAACCTAGAGGCGTCTACAAATTGATACGTGTTGCAACATCTTATTCATTTTGTTTTGGTATTTCAAGAAAGATTCTCTCTTTAATCTTATGCAGTTGTACATTCGATGAAGTCAGTCATTAAACCGCTGCATATAGATACCTGCTGCTTGAAGGCTTCAAGACGTAAAGGGTGATTTATGCAGCTTTTCTTGGTGGCTAAAAACAATAAGATTCTCAGCTTTTGCCTTAGTGATCAGGGCAAAACAATCAGAATGACCACTCCGCTCTGTGGTGCCCACAATTAATAATACGCAGTAATAAGGTCTATGAGGATGGGAACAAACTGCGAGCCTACATTCAGAGAGAACATGTTTTCTGAAGGGAATTTTGGGGATATGGAATGGCATAGCGAACTGCGGGATTAGGAAAGAATTGGTGAGTCTATAGTGTAAAATCAGAAATATTAAGTGCAAGGTTGCCATGAATTATTCATGGAAACCAAACTTTAATTAGGTTATAGTGCTATCATGAACAGCTGGGGTTGGGAGGGAACAAGACGTGGGCATCCAAATTAAAAAAGGGACTAGAAACAATAGGGATGATCTCTATTTCGACGGAGGGTCAGAGAAGTAGAAAGAGCGAATGGAGGAAAGTTAGGAACCACTTGGAGGATATGAATAGGCAGCAGACAATTGCGCAATGCAGAGAGATGATTTCGCAGCAAGTGCAGTCGGGGCTAAAACCGTTAACAATACATCAAAACAGGGACTAAACGCACTAGACAGAGGCTCGTGTGGCTCAGATTAGGATTATGGCGGATGATTAATAACTCTTGATTAATATGAAAAAAAGTATTCCATTTGGGAGGAGGGGGAATCATGGACACACATTCTGGTTGAATGTAAGAACACGGAAGAATGGAAGAATAAGTATCCACCGTACTTCTTTACAGGATCGAAGAGAGGGAGAGGGTCATGCTCGGCTTTTATTGAAGGCAAGGAAGGAGAGGAAAGATTAGGTAAATTTCTGATGAAAGGAGACAGCTCAGGGCTTGTGTGTCATACATTATGGGATTTATTTATATTTTATATGTATTTTTAATATTTTTAAAAGTTATTCTTTCAGCATTTCTTCCTTTATTTATATTTGTTTGTTTATTTTTTGCCGAATGTATGCTTTTTGTATCTTATTGTGTATATCCAATGTAATATGTTATGCTAAATCAAACATACCAAGTGTATCATAAAAGCATGTTCCCCTTTTGAATTTGTTTTGTATTGTATTAATGCCTCTGTAATAAATACATCTCTGCTACTACTAACACCACTTAGAAATCCTATGACACGCAGTGACATACAGGTTGTGTGTATCATATTGTCATGTTTCGCAACCACCCCGCGGCTCTCACTAATAACATTTCACGGCTCTTGATTCCTTTATCTACAAATATAACGTTAATGGCAACAAAAGGACAGCCCTATAAAGTTTCACCTACTCGTAAATTTAGAGAAAAAAAATTTAATAAAGCGAAACTCTTGTTTTTAAACCAAATTACATTTTAAGATTTATTACAATCTTCCCGGTGTTGCGAGTGTTAAAATTTACTGCATATTAATTATACAGTATTGAGTTCAGCTATGCATGTTTCTGGATTGTGGAAAAGATATGTCTATTTCCAACTAACTCTTTTCTAGCATTTCCCTTGACTTGCTACATAGGTGTACTAACTCCCGACCACGAATCAGATTAAAACACAAGACTTGCTTCTGGAAATTCCGACAGCCAACCACTCCAACGGTCATTCTTCTTAACGGGACCGCCACGGGTGGCCGAGGTCGTTCAGGCGCGGACTCGTGAGCGGTAGGTCTGGGTGCCCGCCAGGACCGCCTTCCCTGACTGAGATATTTTCCAGGTTTTCCTCAGTCCTTATAAATGGAAAGGCCAGAGAGGTACCCTAAACTTAGGCCTGGAACGATTCCTTCCTTAAAAAAAACCTTTCCCAATATATCATTTCATCTCATGTATCATCAGTGTCCATCGCCTATGGTGCCTCAGTAGTAAAAACGAGCGTTAAACATTCATTCATTCATTCATTCATTCACTCATTCTTAGCGGACACTCTTTCTGACATTAATTACAGAACACACCACAACAATATAAACAACGCGTATCCCACAATATTGGGAGGAATCTGTTTCTTAATATATATAGTTGATTAAACTGTAGCATCCGTAAGAAATAAGACATTTGTATACTTCAAACTAGATTGGCAAAGCATATTCGTAACTTTATTAAAAACCTCTTTTATTGTAGAGTAATAGATAGTATCTAATGATTAACACGTTAGAAGGTAGGGTGGCCCAACACCCTCTTAAGATTTCAGCTTATGTACAACCATATTAGGAACACGTGCCCCACGGAATCTGTGGTTTCGTCGATTGAAATCCATCCAATCTCATTTTCGAATTCTTCTCTCAGTTCATTATGTGTACATTGTACGTAGGTCTTGAAATTTGTCGTTCGTTGTTCTGAAATACATGCAGTAATCTCTGTGGTTTGGTAAACGGAATATCAGCTGCAAAAAATCTTTATACATGTCTTAAAAATATGAGATTGATTACACTGCGTAGCGATACATGTTGCATCTCATTTAATAGCCTTTTCTGTTACAGTAAGTTGCAGTAAAATATTACTGTACTTGTGCTTTTTTTTATAGTTTCTCGAAGAATTAGCAAAAGTTACAGGAGAGAGCATTGTCAGCTATAGAGAACACATCCTCCATACTGAGAAACACGCTTCTGCAATATTATATAAGTTTTATTAGATTTCTGCTTCGTCGTTTTAAAGGAAACGGTTTTCTTGTGCTGCTTTAACTTCTGAATAAAATGAACTATCCAATCACGGTGTGCTGTTTCACGATCCTATTCTATAACTCTATTTTTAAACATGTACATACGTGATCGTTCTCAATTTTTGAAGTGTCACCTTAAAATTCAGGTTAAGGTCTGAATTCGAAAACTTATGTAGACGGTGTAACCACTTGTCAAAAGCACTACGGTACTCGGACTGAGATATTGTCAACAGAGTTTAATTTATAGCTTGAGCAAGGTCCTGCACTCGTTTAAAAGATTTTCCAACAATGTAGGGTTTTCACTCGAGGAAACAACCAGAAGTGGCATGGTGCAAGATCAGGGCTGTAGGGTGTATGGTTAAGCAACTGGACTTTTACAACCCCTAGTTTCCTCAAATTTACAGCTGCATTGTCATGCAAAAGCAGCAGCCTTGACTTTTCTGACTTTGGACATCGCCGCCTCAGCTCTTCAAATAAAGGATCCAAAATATAAGGACCATAATACTCTCCATTGATGTCATTACTTCCGGTATACAGTCAACCACTAACAATTCTTCATAGTTGAAGAAAACAGTGAACATTTCCGAGAACGAAAATCTTGTCTAAGTCAACTGATCTTGGGTCATTCTCATTTACCCACACGCAGTTCTGAGCTTTATTTGGGGTGATATAATAACACCACCTCCAACTTTCATCACCAGTGTATATATCTGTCAAACGTTTAGGACTATTGGCGGAGACACGCTCAGCAATTTCTTTGCAAATTCCCTTTTCTTCTTTGGTTAGGAAATGTGGAACCCATATTGAATAGGTTTTTCACAGCTTTAAATGTTCATGGAATATATTGTCAATGTTGACAACATTGATACCCACATTTCAACAGAAATATGTGAATTTTTCTCCACCAAGTTCCTCGCTGTTTGAATTGTTCTTCACGAAGCCGGCCAGAGCGACGGCTGTCTTTCAAAGTCTCTCGCTCTTCTTCAAATGATCGAATGCATCTTGCAAAGGTATCAAATGAACACACTTCATCACTATGAACAGCTACCAGTTCTCGTGTATTTTTCCGCTCTTTCGCCCAGCTTATTTCGTGTGAAAATGTAAAACCTAAATTTCTCTTTTGAAATGTTTATTATTTCTCACCAGTCATTGTCACAGAGATAAATTAACAGACTGTACCACAGTGATTAAGACTTAACTTGGCTGGTATGCATAAATTCGATGGTTGCGGACTATGTTAGTTACATTTTTTTTAGACATTATTGTCTAACAATGGATAGGCTGGTTGCCACTCCTAGTATGTAGCATTGCTGACTTTTAACAAGACTTTTTTGAAGAGTAGTATATCATTTTGAAAATATAGTTCAGTTATTTCAAGCTATAATTTAGTATTTTGTTTGAAAAATGTTTTTTATTCTGCCGTAATTGGAAAAGTGGGTTGGGTATTGCGTTACACTGCGTATCGTTTTTGTAAGATGAATAGTCGTTTACCTTCCATTATGAAATTAACTTCTGTTCTTCTTAAATAAGCTTTCTGTAGTTTCAAAAATAGCTGTATTAGGTTCTTCAAGTCTGGTTATGAGTAACCCTCTTTCTAAATTACTGTTATATGATATTAGCATAAAAATTCATTGACTAAGGTTAGGGGAACCGCCTTTGAGACTTAAGTTAAAATTACAGCACAACCTTTTTGAGGTAACACAGCACGGTGTATGAGAGAGATTTCAATCTCCGTGATATCACAGAGTTCGTATTATTGCATCCTAAATAGCTTTTCATATTCAGAGAAGACCTTCTTTGATGTCGTAATACTTTTTGTACCGATTTTCGGTTTCTTCTTTTTTTTTTATGATAAAGCGAGGGAAGAAAAATGAAAGCTTGGCTTCACCAAGGTACCAGTAGAGCTCTAATCACTTTACCTGGTAGTTACCTGATTTCTTTGTGAGTCTGCTTCTTTGTTATTTCAAATGTCGTCATAAAATATTCGCCTTTTTCCAAACTCTATATGAGTTTTCTACAAAAAGCTGCATATGCACACAATGTAATTATTAAATTGTTCGCCTCTGTCGGTTTATTATGTTGCCGGACCTGAAATTTAACAGAATGTCATCTATTTGTATTGCAATTAACGATCGTCATTTGTGTATATTGTTATCAGCTAAAATGGAGCAATACACGAAGAATCAATGCGTCCAGACTCTACAAGCGAAATTTAAGTACGGCAAATGTTATGCAGAGACGGTTCGAAGACTTCGCGTATTTTTTGGTAGAGAAATACGCCCAACGTGTCAACAGTGCAGAAACTGTTAAGGAAATTTGAAGATACAGGATGTACGGAGAACATCAAATCATCTGGACATTTCATCGATCGATAGAGAATGTTGCCCTTGTCAAACAGAGCGTTGCTACAAGCCCAATGAAGTAGATTTCGCCGCCGTTCTCAACAATTAACTCACCATTTAGAGAAGTAATTTGCAGAAAATATTAATAAAAGATGTGCATATGCACCCTTTTAAGATCTAAAACAAGAGTTGAAGCCGACGAACTATTTACAGCGTCGAATATTTGCCTCTCTCGCAACGGCATTCAAAATTGGCCACCGAGATCGTGTGACTTGACACAATGCGACTATTTTTGTGGTGGTATGTAAAATCATGTGTTTAAATGGACACTACACGAACCATTCCTTAACTCAAGACAGAAATTGGGCATTTTGTGGATGAAAGTCAGCTGGAAATTTGCTCTAAAGTCGTGGAAAATTTTACCAAATGAAGGTATGCCAACGAAGCAGTGTTTTGTTTCATGTTTATGACAGTGTTTGTGCTTCATATTGACTCAATAATATTGACACTTTTCAAATAACCATTTATATTAAAGCAAACATTGCCTCCATTACGGGACACTATATTAGCGCTTTGGGTGCTGCAGCGAGCAACGGACAATTGTTACCTGCAAAATATGCTTAAAAGTTTAATATGGGGGAAACAATTAAATTTTTACTTGAATTTATATTTCTTAAATTGTGCATTTTAAAAATATGGAATTATACATTTTTCCTGTTTTTTTATTAAGTAGTTTTAACATCACTAAATATCCCTTAAATATTTTTCTGTTATCTAAAGAGTGGAAAAATATGAATAAAAGTTAGACGAAATGTAAAATCCACATCATTAATATATGAAAAATATTATACTTGATCAATTATATTATGAATCTATTAAAATACCATACTTTATATATTAACATATTATCCGAATTGAACCAAACTCTGCCATTTAGACAGTAAATTACAAGTTTTCTGGCAAAAACTGTGTACCGTCTATCAGTGTGCGCTCCATATCAAATGATTGTAAAGAAACAAACCTACGTAGTTGTACATTTCGCAGATATCTTATGTTGGCTTACTTCTAGTCGTTAAGAGTTCTATTAAGTCTTCAAACAGAGTTTCAATCAATCATAGGGTTGTAGATTAAGCTAAAGCTATAAATGCTTTTCATATAGTTCCAATGGAGTCTAGTGATTTCTTTGATTTTAAGAATGTTGCTGATTCATTATTATCATTAAATAAGTGCAACGTTTCAAAATGTACAATGTTTAAAGTATCTCGCTCTAATCCATCTTAAATAGCTATTAAAAGAATTGACTCACCATTAGACGGGGGGAGAGTTTTTGAAGTTTTAAAGAGAATGAATGAATAATGTTTAACGCCCGTTTTTGCTACAGAGACACCACAGGCGATGGACACTGATGATACATGAAATGAAATATTGGGAAAGGATTTATTTTTAAGGAAGGAAACGTTCCAGGCCTAAGTTTAAGGTTCTTTCCCGGCATTTTCCATGTATGAGGACTGAGGAAAACCTGGAAAAAACCTCAGTCAGGGAGGACGGTCCTGGCGGGATTCGAACCCCAGACCTCCCGCTCACGAGTGCGCGATTTAATGACCTCGGCCATCCGTGGCGATGTTTTAAAGAGAGGAAAATTGGTGGTTGATATACAGCAACCTGTTTTTCGTCTGAAAGATAAACCCCGTTTATAGGTTGAAAAAAAGAAAGACCTCTCTTCCATGTTGTCATTTCCCTCCTAAAGAACACAAGAGTTTTGTGATACGTAAATTTCAATCCGTGTGTACAAATGAAAAACTAAACTTTTCCTGTAAGTTGTGAGGAGAAAATATGAAGGTTGGTATTCTTTTACCTGTTCCATAATATAATTTTGTACTTTTGCCCTCAATAAAAAATTAAAATATGTTCCTGGTAATCATTAATGCTGTTTTTGTAATTATTTCCTTCTAAAACCTGAAATAAAATGTAACAAAAGTTTGAATGACCCTTGTAACCGACTCTTCCATCATTAGGCACGTAGAACCCTTTTATTGTTTTAATTCTTTTATATGATCATTGTATTTCTAACGATTAGTTACACAAAATAATTTTTTAGTAAAAAATCTTCATAATGATTTTGATGTAATAAGTTAAATGCTGACAAAGATAGATCTTTTTTACTTATCCTTTTAAATTTAGAAATTGGCACTTAGAACATCTGACATTTCCACTCTTCTTTTAAAAATCATTAAGCCTTGTATCTACCATCTCCGACATTCATCAGTTACTCCTTGTACAATTAGGAAGGATGCAATACTTGAGTCAGAACTTTACATTTGAGTCGTCATAAATGTTGGTAAATGTATTGAAGAATGTAAAATAAAACCTTGGAATTAGCTTTAATCCTTAGATCTCTTGAGATAAGTTCAAAAATAAAATTTGAAAGTACTATGAACAAATATTAAGTTTACTTAAATAATTAAAAGATTTACAAAACATTATGACAAAAAAATTAAATTTCGCTTATTGAATTTTACATGTACTGAAACATAAAAACGGTACTCAGTAATATGCAATTAATTCTAAAATCCTTCGTTTTAAAATTTTACTCTCTTTAATGACAATAGATAAAATATAATCCAACCCTTTGCATGCATTTTGTACTCTCTTTCATACTATTCTTACATTTATCTTAAACAGTAATATAAACAAAAACCTCGGGATATATGCTTCCAAAAATGGAAGGTGGGAAAAAAAAAAAAAAAAAAAACAACTCTGGAATCACCTACTCGTCACATGTTTGAAATTATTGTCTGTGATACTTTTTTTGTAAATATATCACAATAAAGATCACAATATACAAAAGTTGCATTCAAGAGTAACTGTTGCAGTATGGTCACTAGCAGAGAAGAAACAGTAAATAATATTCTTTCCTAAACTTCTCGAAGTTTTCACTTCTATTGGGGAAGCCTCTCCTGGGAAGACCCAGGTCGATGACTGACGCTTTATCTTTGTTATATTGATATACTCAGCTTTCATATTTGTTTCTTTTTTCATCCAATTTTTTTCCTGCACTTTCTCTCTCCAACCTACGCGAGGTTATGAAACATCCTGACTACAGAGCTTTCTGACATGAAGTATTTTATTCATTATTTATAATTGCTGCTGATGCAATACTCAGGGCTGTCAGATTATGAGTATATTGCACTATGGATGTTCTGTCAACTTGTGCTCTATTCTCTCACATCTTCGTCCGTTGTTGCTGTTTATAGCTGCCTTTTGCGATCTTCATCTTCCGAGATGGTCGTTCTGTGTTAAATTCTGCAAACCGTCTATAAATGACGGCATGTGGAAGGGCAAAGGTCTTGAAATCCACGCTGCAGTCTTTCAAGATTCTCTCACCTAACCCAACTTTAAAGTCGTAAAAAATCGTGGCATCCTAGTGCTCTACATTTATATTCATCTTGGCTTATGGCGCAGCAAAGTCTAGCTGCAGTGCAACATACCTGCTGACGCAAAACATTGTCAACTTTGCAGAAGCTGGTATAACAAAATTCAATCCGAGGTTGGGAATAGTGGAGTGTGCTGTTTCATTGTTGTACGTTCTTTGAACTTTGAACAACCCTCGTGTATGCCAGTAATAGTTGCATAGACGAACCTCCGTGTCAGTAGAAAGTGCAGTCACTTGACCTCATATAAATGTCACCTTTGGAAAATAAAAGATTAAGGCTTAAAAATAATCACCTACGCTGAAAAAACTAAAATATAATTCTGTAAACTATGAGTTTTGTGCTGAGGTTGTTGTATCCACCACCACCACCACCACCACCACCCTCCTCCTCCTCCTCCTCCTCCTCCTCCTCCTCCTCCTCCTCCTCCTCCTTCTCCTCCTTCTCCTTCTCCTCCTTCTCCTCCTTCTCCTCCTCCTCCTTCTCCTCCTTCTCCTCCTCCTCCTCTTCTCCTCCTCCTTCTCCTTCTCCTCCTCCTCCTTCTCCTTCTTCTTCTTCTTCTTCTTATTATTATTACTATTATTATTACGATTATAAATACGACCTAAGCCAACGAGACTGTCTGGAAACACTATAAAGATGTTTCAGTCTCTGCTCCACGAGTTTAGACGAAGAACTGCTTTGAAAGACCAAGAGCACGCAGGGTGTCACAGATGAAATCATCGCTCATATAGAAGCAATAGTGAAGAAAGATTCGCTATGGCTTACGAGAAGATAAGAGTACACTCTTGTGCAAATTGTAAGCAAATAAAGTATTCTATTTTTTAATTATTTCACAAAAGTCAATATTACTTTTTAATCAAGTGTTTTTAGTATTTAATGTGCCCACCCTTGGCTTTAATTGCCATGTTCACTAGTTTGGGCATAGAGTGAATAAGTTTCTTATATATTGCACTTATTTCTGGGTTATGAAACCACACTTTTGTCATAACACAAATCATCTTTTCTTTGATAGTGGAGCCATTTCTCTTCCGTTTCTTGACAATTGCCCAAAGATTCTCTAAGGGTGGAGATCCGGTGAATTTCCACGCCAGTCCAAAAACTGATAACAAAATTTCGCCATGAAATCTTTAACATATTTCGATACATGGCATACGGCATGAAAAATCTCCTTTTCAATCCAGTTCCTCTGCTAATCTCTTCAGTACTGAGGCAGCTCTTGTCTCTAAAATTGGGATGTACTGATCGCCGCTCATTATTCCATCAATAGGAATCAAACATTTAGTGCCTGTGAATGCAAAATAGCCTCAAATTATCTTTTGTGGAAACTTTACCACCGTTTTGATGTGCTTTGGCGAGATTTCCTGTCCTTATATGCGAGATGTTCAATCCCTGCACTTCAAAATGACTTTCATCAGAAAATTGACTTTTTTCCACTCTTCTTCTGTGCAGTTCTGATATTTTCTGACCCATGCCAATCTCATTTTCTTCACAGGACATGCCAGTAGCGTTATTTTAGGTTGAAAAGACAGAAAATTAATACACCAGTGCTTCGGCTTTCTTTCCAGTCTGGTAATTGAAATAGGGAGCACTGCTAAGACTGTGCGAATAATAAAATTTAAATATTTACAGCTCACATTTCTATATACTGTGCCCGAGATTCTTCTCTGAACGTTTTAAAATTCATGGTTTTTCCCCTTCGAGTGCTACATAAATTTAAAAATCACATTAGCCCATCTAGAATCGTTTATCAATTCGCATGTATTTTAAAATGTGTTTCAAACCGCAACAATTTTAACTGCAATTTGTACATGTTTTAAATACCTGACTGTCAATATAAACATTTCTGCTGTTACACAGAAATGGTCTTTATTCATAGCTTGCCCTGCTCCTATATCGGTGTCGGTCCTGGTGATGTAGTGGTAACACAACCTATAAATTCCAAAGATTCTGCCGAAGATTTGGAAAATATCCCCAAAATGTCCTACAAGGTGGTCCTTTTAAAGATTTTTCAAGTGAAATTTAAAATTTACTCCACCATACCCACAACTACCTTCACTTTTTTACAATGTCTACATTGGTATTAATTTATGTAATTATTTTAATCTGCCCACTGTCCATTCGGATTACCTGACGAGATTTTGGAATACCTGAAAGACACAGCTATGTTACCCCAGGGGTAGTTGCTATAGGGGTGATAGATTGTGCTCAGAGGGTTTTGTGGCCTAAGTTTTCCTTAAATTCGACTTCAAGTCTTCCCATCAGTCAGGAAACTGACCCAATCGGGAATTAAATCCCGGCCTGCCGCGTATAAAGCATGAATTCTACCACCAGACCATACTGATGATTAAATTCTGTAAATGCTGTATTTTCAAATGAATGAAATAAATATCGTGGAACATATAAAACTAAAACGTGAGAGAATTAGAATATAATTAGAGTAGAGTTTTGTAATTTTATATGCTTCTCTGTGTGATAATTACGTAATTACTTTAAAATAGTGAAATATTTAAATCTCGTCAACAGTTTTGAGAATATTACATAGTGATATCAGTAAATGTATTGCTGCTTCTTTCTCTTGCAAGTTTTA
The DNA here is from genome assembly GCA_030762175.1 of Metallyticus violacea. Classification (NCBI taxonomy): domain Eukaryota; kingdom Metazoa; phylum Arthropoda; class Insecta; order Mantodea; family Metallyticidae; genus Metallyticus; species Metallyticus violacea. The sequence continues at coordinate 35,904,031 of CM060844.1, forward strand.
GATCACGAACCCATGTGGTCGTCAGCATTAGTGATTCAATTACGTATACTGATCATGTGATCAATGCTGAAACGTCTGTGGTAGTTTTCATGATGACGATCGTTGTGTTTGCTATACTGAAAGCGCCACGCTCATCATTAATCCGTTGCCGCACCGCCGTGCAACAAATTGCAGCGCTCCTAGCGGGGCTCTATGTTTAATTAACGTGCTTGAGATATTACTATTCATCACACACAAGATCAAACAACTTCCATTTTCTGTTGCTACGTAGACTTGTTTGTTTGAAGGATTAATATTAATGTTGCGAGGAGAGGAGGTTTATATGCATACACCGTGCGCCACTATTTTCTTCTGCCAAATATTACAAAGCTGGTTTACATTTTCCTTTTGATTCTGGAGCAATAACAATCCATCGCATGACGACGGCGATGATCATCGGCATAATGAGTAAACGTAGGGGGAGAATGTGTCAGTCATATATTACAAACTAATGAGCGAAGTGGCTTCCGTCTTTAGTGCACTTCTCTTGCTTGTTGTACATCAATATATAAAGTACACAACTGTACTTTGTCATTCTGATTGTGTTCCTTTTCTTTACATGTTTTTTAGGCCTAGGAAAGAGAGTTTTGTTTGTAATTAATGCACTAAAATGTTATCTATAATGCTTAAATCATTTAATCAATCCACTTAATCCTACAATTCAGAGATAGGATAAAGGTAGATATTCATAAATGATGCAGAGCCCGGAAGTCAGCCAAAATATATTTTCTACCTGAGTGGCTACATTAATTAAGAATCGGATGGAAATTAACATGTTTTTATTTTGTTTAAAAAAGTTTTTGCCCGTATGATTTTTTTCGGGATTATTTATGCATTTTAGAAAGCATATAAATAATTTCAATATACCTAAGTGAAAAAAGTTGTAAAAATTATGACATATTCAGCTCACAAAAAAATCTATTGAGAATATTGTAATACATTTCTTTTCAAGCAGTCAAAACTTTCTCCTCATCCCATTCATTATAGCTCTTTAAATAGCACCGCCTTCACTGTTATCTCGAGCACACGAATACAAGAAAATAGAGAGGGTGAGGGAAGTACTGTAGTTCTGAATATTTATGGCGAATGTACTTGTTCGATCTGAGCGAGACAATTCAAGGAAATGTGTGGTGGCAGTGTCTTCTCAGTTGCTTAAATGCAACAAACAATTGCAAGAAAGATGAGAGCGGCACAGCTGTGCAACAAACCGTCCCTACAATGTGTTCAGTACATAAGTAAGAGAGATACGAACCCGATTCCCCTATAACTCGTAAACAGAAAATGAACTCGACCAGAAACCACTGCGCATCTTTTTTTTTTTTTTTTCAGTGGTCAGAACTAATCAAAATTACTTTACTTTTGTCTTGATATTGCTGAACGTTCTGTTGTAACTGGTATGAGCCCTTCCGAAATAGTTCGTTTTAAATATGCTCCAACCACTTCAGTGGAGGTAGAACGTTCTTTTTCCATGATGAAAAATATTCTCTCTGACAAGCGAATGACTATGACAGTTTGATGCCTTGAAAAAAAAAAACATGTTGTTGCTTATAACTAAGAAAAGTAAGCTTAAGTACTTTAATTATGTGATAAAGAAATTATTAAGTGTCTTAAATACCTAAAATACCTGATATTACAGTCTGTTTTTACCTTTAATAAATATTATTAAGTGCCTTTTTGGCTTTATTTTAACCAAAATAAGTTACTGAACTTCCGGGATCTGGTAATGAGAAATAAAGCGTGCAAAAATATTGTCACGTAACATTGAAGATCACTCTCTTGAATGTTCAAAATGTTGACCTTCCGCATTCGTATAATGCTGCAATCCGGCTTTGATACTTAAGCATCCTTTGGTACACAATTCTTTATTTACATCATTTTTGGTATGTCTCTCTTATGTAGCAAATTTATTTTTGTACAGGGTAGCCTGAGAAATCATTGTCAAAATAAGTGGAAAATCCTATCTAATGTCATAATCAAAATTATAGCATTTGACTATTAATTATGTAAGTGATAATGAAATAAATTTTATGAAAATTCTGTGCAAATACACCAATCACTCTTGAAATGCATTCAGGGTGCTTTACTTAGCTTTTTGCCGTTCCTTTCTCTATAAATCTTGTAAGATACCGCTGCACCTGACAATTTTGTGAAATAGACAGAAAGAACATACGTCTGCGAACCTACGTAAATTTAAATACAACTAAGGAAGTTTAACATTTTATTTTAAACAGTAAAGGGCATTTACTATTAAAATAAAATAATTACTACAATGCACTGAAAAGAAAAAAAAATACTACATTTTAAATATCATCTGCATCCGGGTATTTTGAGCCCTTAAGTGTACATGGTTAGACCAACCACCAACTAAGAAAATCAGATTCCAGACGCTCGAAACCTGTGAGTACCCTGTATTTACATTAGTACCAGACATGATCACTAACAGAAAAACAAAAGAACAAAATTAAAATATGTCAAAGAAAAATGCAACGCAAGATCCTGGGAATAGCTTTGAAGAACAAAATATCTATGGTATTAATAAACCAGTTGTCTCAGACAACAAACATCACACAAATAACTACCACAAGCAAATGGCAATGGGGCGGTCAGGTCGCAAGAATGCAGGACAGTAGGTGGACCTACAAGACCCCCCGGATAGGAAAAAGGACACCAGGCAGACCCTTTAGGGAGCATCAGGTGCAGTTTGGTCAAGAGTAACAAGAGGAAGAGAAAAATGGAAATCTCTCGAGAAGCAACTAGAGAAATGGAGTAACCAAAGAACAAATCAGAGTGTCTTGAACAGCATACGAACAACTAGCATGGAATAGCTCACCACGTTAGGAAAAAGCGAGCTTTCCCTTCTTGTTAAGAGCCTTACGCCCTTAAGGAACACAATAGGCTATTTTTAATCTTTAATCTCTCAGGAGAGGTCCCGTGTAAAGACTGAAATCAAGTGAGTGCTTAATTTTGGATGTTAACTCCTATTTCCATGTCTAGCTAAAAATGCCCAGTTCAAAATACGCAAAACAGCGTATCAAGTTTGGCACAGAAAGAAGAGAAATGGCTAGAAGCACAACAGATGAAATTCCGTTGGTCTCTAGTGGGAGTGAAACAATAACGTCCGAAATGGAGAGAATTTGTCTCAAGAATGACAGAAGCCGGATACCTTAAGATGGTACTTATATACAGTCCAAGAACCAGGAGGAGAATTGGAAGACTAGATAGAGAACAGGAGGATGAAAAATCTGAGTCCCGGAGCAAGCTCTTGCAAAGTAGAAAGGTGAAAAAAATAGTGAAGTATTTTGCTGCTAACTCTCTTACCCTATAAATGTATCACTCACATTAAATTATCAAAACACAGCATTTTTTTTAAAGTTTCTAATAATTATAGAAGAGAAGCTCATCGTACAAGAGTCGCGACACTTAAATTGATAATTCAACAAAACAGTCTTAAACATTTTACTAATGAAAATAATACAAATAGACACTAGCAGTTGATCACAGAAATACATATATAAACATTAATTTTTTCTCAAGTTTTGGGTGAGGCTTGCACCATCTCTTGCATTAAGTACTCCCTAGCATTGAAGAATGTGAATTCATCTTGTAGGGTTATCTTCCAGTATTGATGGAGACGCATGAATAGTCTCGATCGCAGACTTATTTCCTAGTTGTCTCCATAAACTTGTTCTCCTGAAATGTAGATGCAGACTGGAGCGTAATTCGTCTGTGAAGGGAACATGGCTTATTGTTCCTGTTGCCAATTTACATGTTCCCGTCACCATACAATACGAAGTGCCCGATTTTCAATGCGAATCACTGGACATTCCGCAAGGCATTTTAAACATGGTACTCTCTCCTTGGTTTACTTGGATGTTGTTCTGCTGGACTGACAAATTCTTGGTACTTATGGTTATAACGCCTCTTCTTCCAGAGCTCTAGCGGCATCAGCTTGTATTCCACCAATCGCCACAAACTTTTCATTTGGACTTAATTAATATCATTGAACATTAATTTTAATTATTGTTTGTTTTCTTTTTTTACAAATATTGTAACAGAGCAAAGTTGCTAGAGGTCTAACCTGTTTACTCATTCATAGTATAATAATTTAAATAAGTATAATAAATTATAATCATTTATTGCTATGGTAACTAGTAGTAGAAAGACAAAAGAAGGCAGATATATTTACTCACTATCTATAGTTTCTTTAGATATACGAACAGTATATCTAAAGAACAAGTGTTTCTTAGACAAGTTTTATATGATCTTGCTGAATAATATGATTTATATTACTATTATTTTGCGTGCTCATATACGAGAGCTGTCCTGAAAGATTAGTACAAGTTTTTTACCTACAGAACCTCCATCCAATTCTATAGCTTTATTCTTCCGTAGAATTAATACATTCAGACCTTCCGAAAATCTACTTTAAAGACGAACTAACAGCATTTGAGGCATCCTTGGAATTAATATTTTAACTTTTTTTTTTTTTTTGTATTATGGCACCACGATCTGAAATCTTATTGTGCCAGACTGTGGGTGACGGATGATAATTTGGCCTTTGTGACCTAATTTCCCAGGTTTTCACCTAAAGAATTGAGCTAAAATACCTGAAAAAAAAACTCATTTAATATACTCGCCTAGCCGGGATTCCAACTGCATAGCAACGCAAACGCTACCACTAGACTTTAGTTGTGTGTATTGACCTTAAGAAATTATGCTCACAAATAACAATTTTGATAAAGTTTAAAATCAGTTCCTTCATCTTTAGGTTGAGCATTATTTTGCAAAATAATTTAATTTCTGACATTCTCTGTGTTCGTTCTCCTTGCTTCTAGCATATTCTTTCTTATTTATCTTCTTCTTTCTGGGCTCTTTGTACTGTTCTGAAGGCTGCCTGTCGAATCCTTGCTTCCTTCAGTTTTAGTAATGCTTTATATATCAAGTGTCAGTAATAATTTCCATTTTCTTTAGAAAGTTAACCATCTTGTTATAGTTCCTTCATTGAAAGAAATACTGCGTCATTAGTAAATATGATTTAAAATTGTGTTAAAGCATCTGTTTCAAATCAGAAAATTCAGAGGCTCGTTTACAATTTGAGTTCTCCCATGAAAACACTTTTTCAGAAGTTCTGGTTTGCACAATCTCTCGGAATGGGTCAGTCGTTTACAAGTCGGACAGATCTCCAGGTTAGGAGGCAACAAATAAAACATATATCTCTAAAAACACACTAGTTAGTAAAATGGGTTTGAAATAAATATACGTTCAAGCCTTGTAGCAATAGGTATGGCTGTCTAATGCAGTTATTAAAATAAGGTTTTGAAAAAGGTTAAAAAGTTAGATTTTGGAAATAACTATGCAGAAAAAAACACACGTCCTTTAAAATATGTCATCCCAGATAGATAAATAAGAAAGGCTTATTACCGTGGACGATGTATAAACAAAATAGAACGATACATGCTCGAGTATATAAAATATTATGTTATTTGGAAAATACTATTGGCCTATTAACTTGGGCTGTACATTCTAATTAATGATGAGGTATTTGGTAAAGAGCTTAGCAATATATTATGAACCTGGAAAATGTTTTTATAGGAGATATTTAATTTTGCGCCTTATTTAAGGATTCTAGGACTGGAATATATGTAAACCTTACTGTGGCTAGTTTGTAAAAGAATGCTATTTGATTTCTACTATCATTAAATTCTTTCTTTCTCCAGAATCTTATATTTCATTTTCAAATATCATCTATATATTTATTATTAAAATGTAATATTTTACACATCTATTTAAAACAATCTTAGAAAAATTCAACATTTGATAGAATACCTTATTTTTCACTCTTCTTGGTTACCTAAAAGTATATTTGTAGTTTTATAGTTAATCCCTGCACTTCCATACAACAAAGAGCCCAAAGATTATTTGTTTTTATTCTTGAGTGTCTCTTTTTAGGAGTTCCTTTCCATTTAGATAGATTTTCTTTGTGTATATTTTTTTCTGCACTCTGTATATGTATATAAAAGTAAACTCGATATTGAAATCAGAAAATACTGCTGTTATCTAATTTTCTTTTCATTGTATAGAAATATTATAAAACGAAATTAATATATTTTATGTAATATAATTTATATATTGGGTGAAATATATTTTCCTTTTTATTTTTCTCCTTTTGAAAAATTCGGTCCTGGGGTGTAGTGATAACCGTACTTGCCTTCTAAACCCAAGGTCATGGGTTCAAACCCGGCCAGAATCGATGGATTTTTTCTAGCGTAAAAATCCTAAGTATGGCTTCCTTCGGAAGGGAAGAAAAGCGGTGGGTCCCGTGTCGTACATTTACGGCACCTCAAGCCTGAATGAACAGGTCTCTGAGCAAAATTTGTCGGCCGTTTCACGCTCTGAATTGAATGGTACGCTGATGACCTGAGATTTAAAGAGCGTCCTTAAATAAAAGGAACAAAAAAAATATTTTGAAAAGTGGCTAGGGTAAACATTGCTATCATAAATAAAGATTTTTTATAATAGTTTACCTCATCTGATTTAAAAACGACAGTTCTTTTCTCTTTTTCAATGTTTGTTTGTAAGGAAATCACGACTTAGTTACATGCATGACCTCTGTAGGTTCTTAGCGCCCGTACACGTTATTACACTCATTAACCGAAGTGGAGCGCCAAACCGCGGCCATCTGCATAATAAACGCCCGCGTTTATCTCTTACGTCACGCTGGGGTTCAGCATTACTGTGCATGAATTATTAAAATACAAGGAACAATTTGCTCTACGGTAGACCACAGAAAATTGATTGGGCAACTGGTTGTGGATCCGCGAGCTTGGATTTGCTTCCCTAAGGGGCTGTTTGAGTTTTCAACCTCCAAATCTAACACACCCTCTCTGTCTGCACCTTGCCCCGCGGCTCAAAATGGTTGAAATAGAAATAAATTACCAGAAGGATCGGTTTCTGCTTAGGGGAACTGGGCAAAGATACCTTCAATTTCGTTTTCATTTGTGAGGGGCATTGACTTTTAAGCTTGATCTGCTCGAAAATGTCATAGTTTACATATGTGGAGAACTAATTTGCTTATGGCATTGCATATGTTAAAATAGTTTTATCATGTTTAGTTATAGACATGAGATATTGCTATGAATTCCATTTAAAGCATGTCACCTCCTTTCATATTTATCATCAAGTGGGATAAACCTCCATAGCTGCTCCTTTCTTCATAGTAGTAGTGGTGGTGGTAGTAGTAGTATTAGTAGTAGTAGTAGTAGTAGTAGTAGTAGTAGTAGTAGTAGTAGTAGTAGTAGTAGTAGTAGTAGTAGTAGTAGTAGTCTTATCTGCACTATAACAATACAATACAAACTCATCAGTCACTCGAGTCCAACATGCTTTTATAATACACTATTCCGTTGGATTTAATATAATATATGATTATATGTTTAATAGAAAACTATAAAATAAGCATGCATATATATTCAACAGTAATTTAAAAGATAAGGAAAAAATGAAAGTTTGAATACATATATGAAAATAGAGAGAAATCATGTTAAGATTGACAAACAGCTGGATTCAATCAATTTGTTTCCCCCACACCCTTTCCGGTTAACAGATTTGAGCTATCTCACTTTCATCACAAATTTATCTAATCTCTCCTCCTTGTCTACCAGTAGAGTCCAATATGAGCACCTCCCTCTGTTCGATCCCATGAAGAAATGGGGTAGATACTTATCCTTCCTTTCTCACGTACCTTTACGTTCAGTCAGTTTCTGTCCATAATATCCCCTCCTCACAGATGTTGTAATTTTCCCGCTCATAGTTGTCATGATTCATCATGCCCTTAGACGCAAGCCTCTGTCTTGATATGCTGCTCCATCCTCCATTCAGATTTTGGCCCCGATTGCATTTCCAGCGAAGTAATCTCTCGCATTGCGCAATTTTCTACTGCCTATCCATATTCCGAAAGCTGTTCTTAGCCTTCCTCCGTGCATTCTTTCTTTTCCCATGACCCTCATCCAAATGGAACCCATCTAATCTCTTTCTTAATTTGGATGTCCATGTTACATTTTCCTCCATTCGCAGGTGTTCATGGTAGCACAATGCCCTAAATTAAAGTGTGGTTTCTATGAATAATTTGCAGCCAATTCTTCATTACTGTGATTTTATACTGTATGGTCTCGCTGTAGACTCTTAATTCCCTCTTAATTTTACAATTCGCTCGGTCTCTCTCCATCCCCAAAATTCCTTTCTAAAACATATTCTCACTGAATCTAGGGCGCAGTCACAGAGACATTGCAGTTAGTGTCGCAGACTTTTAGTTTTGAAAGCTTTCATCCCCTGCATACCAAAAGATCTATGCCTTTTTCTCTTTCAATCCGCGGCCACCATCGTTGGTAAATTATGTAACTATTTAACATTTTATCTATTTCTACTTCTGTATTTCTTGTTTCTCTCTTCTTGTGGCTTGCTTTATCTTTTCTCACGTATTAACTTCGAAATTCAATGTTTAGTTTACCACTTTCACTTGTCTTCTTCCATTTTGATGAAGAAAAGCTGAAGAAAATATAGCGAAAATTGCGTCACTATTTAAGTTATATAATTTTTTTCTCTGGTTATTATTATTATTATTATTATTATTCCAAGAGTTACATCTTTATTTTTATCGTATATGTCTTCCCTCACTTGTGAAAAATCTCTTACACATTTTTGGGATTCTTTTTTCAAATTCAGTGTTTTACTTTTTTTTTTTTTTTTTAGCAGTTCTCATCAACGTTTTTGATGCGCACCATAAAATAATATATATTTATTGAAAATTCCTAAACTTAATTATAATTCTATCGCTTACTGTATATTTTGTGACACGTAATGCAGTTATTTTTTTAATTATTTTATTCTTGACTGTTAAGGTGAGTGCAGCAAACTGCGAGTATATAACTAAAATTATTTACAGTACTTTGGTTCTCATCTCATATTGTATTTAACTAAATATATTTGTAACTTGTCTTTAGTGGTAATTGTTGTTATCATTGTATAACAATAATTTCTGTGAAAAGTTCGAATGGAAAAAGTAGAAATTATGGATTTAATTATTTTTCCAGGAAATTATTTGTTTACTTTTGAAATTATATTGCAATACATTATGCAAATAAAAATTGTGAATTTTTCCATACAATTGGTCATGTATAAAACACATAGGTTTAGCTCTCTTTGGAATATAATATTGGACCTGCAACTAATTTTTAACAAAATGCTGACATATTAACTTTTTTTATTCCAGTGGACTCCTCAAATGCACTCCTTTGTAACCGCGCAATATAAATTTATTATTTGGTACGTGCAGAGTTGGCCATGAATGATGACGCACACAATTTATTTAGTAAACAAATATGGTTTGAATGCTCGAAGGCAAATATCTGTGTCACACGCTTAACTGAAAAGTATAATTTATCTACAGAGGCCTTGAATGCATACAGAATTGGAATTTACATTTGGGATGCCCTAGTTAAAATTCCGGGATCGACAGAACATTTTCGCATTACTAAATCTAAGTAAAAATACAAGGTAGAAAAGAAATAACGATATAGATGACTAACTAATTAACGCCATCTGCACGACAGAAAGGAAAGTGAGTATTTCTGGTTTCAAGAGACCAGTAAACAAATGAGAGCACAAAGTATAGGCAAAAACGCTTCTTCAGCGATTTTCACTACCTTCTTGTAACACAGTACTTGGTATAAAATGCTCTTTTAATAATAGAAATTGGAAAATGCTGTACTACGGCTGGAAGCTAAGCAATTACTTTTTGTTTAGATCGAATAACATTTAATTCATTTATATTTTATGTCTATTTTTTCCCCCGAAATTACATTATAGGCATTGCGACTACTATATATATTTATCTCATTTTCATTTCTTCTTTTGAGATTTTTATATTTTTATAAACTTTTTATTTTAAATTTTTACATACCTTTTAAATATTTTGAATAGAGATACAAAAATTCAAGATATGGTTAAATAGACATTTTATCCAGATTTGGTTCACATAATTTATTAAACCTAACCTCAACTATATTATTTATATAGCTTACAATACGGTATATGTATAGCTTATATTTATTACTTGTTTATTAAACATTTATAATTTCTTTAAATATTTTTTTTAAAAAAGTTTATGAATTTTAAATATTTTTCTGTTGTGGAGGAGCTTTCTATCAAAGTCTTTCTACTTTTTTTGAACATATGATAAAAAGTAACTTGTTCTGAATGAAATATTGGGATTTCTCCTTGTTAAAATATTCATAAGATCCCAACAAACTTGTTTATTATTTATTTGGTTTATTTATAAACGCTCTTTAACATCTCAGGTCATCTGCGTCCCATTCTAATAAGGGCGTGAAACGGCCGACAAATTTTGCTTAGAAGTATCTTCTTTCAGGGTTGAGGTTTTTTATCGTGCCGTAAATGTACGACATGGGACCCACGGAATTACTTCCCTTCCTAAGGAAGCCATTTGTAGATTTTTACTCCCGAAAAAAATCCATCGGTTTTGCCCGCGATCTTGAGTTTAGGAGGCAAGTATGGTTACCACTACACCACCAGGACCGACACAAACTTATTTTGTAAACTATAACAAATTGTAACTAGCAGAAACAGAAAAATGCATTAAAAGGAAAAAATTCTGTTTTATTTTTCTCTTCTCTTCTGTGTTACCATAACTTTATATTTATATATTTCTAACAGCATTTTCTGGATTTCTCTATCTTTTTATCCCTTTATTTATTTTTTCTCAAATTATCAATATTTTATTATTTTTCAGTATTTTCAACATTAAATATAACAATTCAATTATAAAGGACAAAATGAATTGTGTTGAACAAACACAAGACATTCTTATAAAGAACAGCACATAAGTCTATCATCATAGAATTGTATAATATTTCACTACCACCATTTTACTTGTCTCATAATAAATAATACACTTCAAACTTAAGTAACTAGGCACGCTCAAATTAATATATTTACCTTCATACTGCTGCAGTTATGTACACATTTAGGGTTCAATGATGGTTGGTTTTGCAAAATAAAAGAGAGAAAACAAAAATATAATTTGGACATTTTAAACATACTATTAATATACAGGAAAAAAGAAGTCTGTACCATATCTTTAATGGATGGTTCCATGCATTTATTTATTTTTTCCATCTTATTCTCTGGCGCTTCGACTTTGGATCTAAGAGAAGTATCATAGTATCATTTTTGAAAACCAATATAGATCCCTGTTAAACATTTTATGTATTTTTAATTATTTTTTATGGTTTTTACACTTCCCAGCCGTCATTCTTTACGATTTGGCCAGTCTTATTTCTACAGGTTACTCGTTTAATCGTTTGGGCTGTACGATGCTCTCCTCCTGGACGAAATTGACCATTCAAGAAGAGTGTTAGATCACCTCTTCTCAGTTATTCTATCGATGCGTTCGTAACAATATAGAGTTTGCCTTTCATTTCTCTCGATATTTCTTCAATTTTAATCGATTGTCTCGCCTTTTCATTCCTTCACTTTACACACCTAGATATCCTGGTCTCTCTTCGAATTCCATTCATCTCGACAGCCTTCAGCGCAATAGATTAATATTGTCACAACCTCCGATAGAATCCTAGCTTTTACATTATTCTTTTCAGTTAACTTGGCAAGAGATTGAACACTAGAACCACGCTTCTGACTAATTTTTAAAATCCTGAACATCATACGTTAAAATCTACATAAGGATCAAGGAACACAAATAATACAATGTGCAGATAGCTGGGTTGAGCTTCTGCTACTGCAGCTTTGTATATTCTCTATACCATTCCTGTTACAATTTCAAATGTTACCTGTAGAATGCTGTTGCTATGGCCAGGGAGAGGAGTTGTGCATCTTGACCCGATCACATCTCCCGATAGACTGATTCTTATTCCTTACCAAAAACCCTCTAAACATACGCATTAGCAGAACTTGGCTTTCCCTGAGTTTTACAACGCCAGCCGAGCATGCAGTTAGCTCGCGATTGTTGACTTCAGAATACTGTTACAATAATCACTTGGAAAATATTTTATCAGACATTATTGACAAATTATTAATGCATAATATCCATTATTATTCCCCCCATGTACCGTAATATAACTGTTTGGAAAATTCACTTGTTTGTTTGCTAATATTTTTGCCCATTCAGCATTTTAATTAAACCTCTTGCTTTAAGTATTCTATTTTTTTTTTTTTGAGTAGTGTTTAACGCCCGTTTTTACTACTGAGGCACCACAGGCGGTGGACACTGATGATACATGAGATGAAATGATATATTGGGAAAGGATTTTTTTTTTTTTTTTTTTTTTTTTTTTTTTTTTTTTTTTTTAAGGAAGGAAGCGTTCCAGGCCTAAGTTTAGGTATCTCCCCGGCATTTGCCAGTTATGAAGACTGAGGAAAACCTGGAAAAAACCCCAGTCAGGGAGGACGGTCCTGGCGGGATTCGAACCGCAGACCTCCCGCTCACGAGTCCGTGCCTTAACGACCTCGGCCACCCGTGGCGGTAAGTATTCTATGATTTATATCTGTATAGCTTCTAGATTCATGGATTATTGATTCCATATGTTTAATCTTTTTATTCATTTGATGATCCCTTGAAGTAATTTAATGTCTTTTCCACCTCCTCTAATAACTAGATACTCTCAGCTTTGGGCTATTTGGGCTATCACGACTGGCCATTTGCATACAGCAAAGAGTCATACCGGTAATTCCATGCTGCCACACGATGGATTCCATTGTTCTAATACATGCTGAAAATAAATTTTAAATAGCGTTGGAGACATACTACAATCTTGTGTAAGTCCTTTTGTTGTTCCAAGTTGATTAGACATCTTTTTCTCTTTACCCTGCGGGCTTTACAATTTCTATATATTATTTTAATTAAAATTATCGCTACAAAATTTGATAATAGCAGCCATAAATTATTTATAGATGCTGATCATATGCCTTTTCAAGGTCAAGACAGGTATATTTCGAAATGTAGTTTGTCTCTGTGCTGTTGAAAATATTTCTTACTTTTTAATCCTATTTCTGCCATTGGAAAAACTTCTATGCTGTGCTATAAATTTCATCTATCTCTCGTAAAAACATCGAGCTTCACAGATCGATGTTTTCTTATGTCGCCAGCGCCTGGTACGTACATGCTCACAGTTTTACATCGAACAACTTGATAATAAAGTGCAGATTCTCCAACTTCTTTATGAATTTCTTACCTGTAAAGCAGGCTATTTCGGTCCAAAGCTCAAATGCATTCACCTTCAATTTTTTTTTGAAGTGTACTATAGTTTTTAATTTCTCTGTCTACTCTTTCTGTCAGAAACTACAGATAGAGTGTATTAGTATATCATAATACATTTGCAACGTTCTTCATGGCTCACATGCAGTGTTTACAACTTTTCTGGAGAGAGATACTGCAGTAGCTTCCAGCTCTGATTGAACAATGGTGAAATGAGTGACTGGATAAACCAAAGTACCAGGAGAAATCCTGCCCAGGCTCTGCAATTCCCAATTTAGACCGCTGAACTCGAAGGGGAAAGAGTATCTAAATTGTCTGGTTTGTGTTAATGTAAATTTATATTAAATAAGTATTTATTCAAACTAACAAGTTTTGCAAGTAAACACTATGTAATGTGCATCAGTTACAAGTGCATTTGAAAGGACATTTCCCAAAAAATATATCTGATTTTTTTTTTCAAACAAATCTGGTTGAGTATACGAGAAGGCATTATGGTTTTAATTCTACCAGGGAATATGAACAATAAATATTTTGTGTTATTTTTGTTATTTAAACCCATGGATGAAATAGAGGAATACAGAAATAATGGGGGAAATAATGTTGATAATCTTATACATAAAAGTCCGTCACGCAGGAGCTGCATAAACTAAGTGAATTCCTCACCAAGTAGAATAACTTTGATAAAGGATATAAAAGTCAATGTATGACCTTATTAATTCATTAAATAATTAAGTTATGACATTTCTGTAAGGTATCAGCATGACAGACTCTAAAGCTAACTAATAAACAAAAGCTGAACTATAATACATTACATAAGTAGATTATTTGTTTTTTCACTTCAAAATCACTTGAAAATAAATGTCTCTAATGAAATTATCTTGATTATCAAAAGTAACAGGAACAAAATTAGAATTGTTACTACTTAAAATATTACAAAAGAGAAGTCACATTTTATTATTATTATTATTATTTATTGTTATTTATTGTTATTTAGATTGAATCACAAAAATAAAAGGTATACTATTAATTAAATGAAATATGTGACCGCTGATAGCCAAAGCTATATTTTTAAACTTTTTAAATGTAATCATATTTATGAACTGAGCCCTTGGTATCATCTTTACATTCACTAAAATACAGACAAATAACTGAAAGTTTCGAGTTACATTGTGTATTTAAGAAGACGTACATATGTTTCAATAAAACATGTTATTATTTAAAAATAATTGCAATGTACTAAAAATATATAACAATCAATAATAAACAATCGAAAGTTACATCGATTTTCAGTGGTTTTGAAATTTAATTTCATTGTAGAGAAAGCATGTAACGCAAATGTTTCAGACGTTTTCTGAAAGTTATTACAGAGCGCTCTTACATATAAACATAATTCTCACACACATGTCAGATAAATATTTCACAGTTGCTATGTTCACGACGATGCTTTTGCAAAATATAAAACATATGCATCGTTATTAATACAGTTTATATGCTCAGTTAATTTGTCCTTTTATTTTGAAACAGTTGATAGAAAATTAAATGCTAGAGCACGTTTTAAAATTTCGTTTTCATATATATCCCCTCTCCTAATGGTCGAATTTCCCTAATTTTCAGAATTTTTTTTTCTTATTTTATTTAAATGGTATAAACCAAATTTTGTTTCAAATAAAAATTGGTGCCGCTAGAGCGATTTTAAAATTTTGCGTTTTAGGTAAATCCCCACTCCTAATGGCCCGATTTCCTTAATGTTCAAAATTTTTAAATGGTTTATATAGAGTTCCGTTGCAAAAAAAAAAAAAAAATATTGAGCGATTTTTAAGTTCTGAACCTCAGGTAAACCCCGACTTTAATAGTTTGATTTCACTGATTTTCGGAAAGTACTTTTCTTTTTTTATTTTAATGTTATACGCCGAGTTTCGTTGAGAAAAAGCAAACATTAAGGTCGTTAGAATAATTTTTAAATTTCTTTCAAACCTTTGCTTTAGGTTAACCGCCACCCCAAACGGTTCAATTTGACTGGTTAACGAACTCGACCAATAATTTGTTAATTGATGATTATAAGCCGAGTTTTGTGCAGAAAAAAAAAAACAAAAATGTGACCGCTAGAGCGTTCTCTCTCTCTTTGTCATTTTCGGTGCCTAGTAGGTAGGATCGATGGAAATTTAGAGAACGTTCATGAATACAACAACAATAGGTTCATTCCTTCTGAATTGACTAAAAATTATGTACAAAATTTATAAAACGAAGGGAAAAGGAACATAATACATCATTTAAGAAGATGTAATCAGTAATTCTGAATTTCGATAAAACTTCTGTTGAATTCGGAACAAGTACTAGGGTTTACTAGGAATAATAATAAAAACTAGTATTTTAATATAAAGACAGATAAGCTACATATACAACAAATACAATTTTTTATCTAGGTCATACTTATTTTCAGTAAGAGTGGCAGATTGTTGCCTAAGAAGTGAGTACAGTTTGTTGCGAAGTCGATGATTTTTGTCGCTACTGAGTCCCGCCTGGCGGGGCAAAGAAGAAAAGAAAAACACTCACAGAGGAACAAGTCTCTGCGGAGGAATGAAAGCACGTTCATGGGCTTTGAGGAAATAAATGAAAATCCGGGAGAAAGTGACACCAAGGGAACATGAAAGGAAATCTTGCGCGAAAAATCTGGACCTGACATGGCACAAGTGAACACACTCCAGCAGCCAGGGAAGGAGGCGTTCCTATGAAAAACAACTGAGCAGGAGGAAGAAGCAAAATGAGTTCGATTGCGGGGCCCCAGGGCTATTGGAAAGCTTTTGCGTCATTACCGCAAATATCCAGTGTCGGAGTCTTCTTTTCTTCTCATTCCTATCCTTTTTGTCTTTCTCTTCTCGGTTCTTCCATTTAATTTTATTTTTACTTTTCTTTCTTTCGTGATTTTTCTTCTCTTCTCGTATTTTCTTTCATTCCCTGTTTTCTTTTTAATATTCTCTATCCTTTTATCACATATTTATTTTCTTTCTTCTATTCTCTTTTCTAAAATGTAGTGCATTTATTCTGCTTTTCTCTCCTTATATGTTTTTCTTCTCTCGCTTTCTTTTTCTTTCTATTTCTTAGCCCTTCTAATGTGTTCCCTTTCTTTTTACCTGAAAAGCGAACTTAAAATCAAATGGAGTAAAGAGAGCTATATCATGGAGCTAGACGTAAAACAGAGGTCGGGAATAGCATGGCTTAGACTGGGAGGCTGAGAGGCATGTAAGGTTGTTGACGAGGAAGGTAGGAGGATTTGCCCATTATGCTGGGAACCGGGAGACTGGGTGCACATTTTGGCTAAGAGCACACAGACAGAAGATGCCAGGATAAAATTTCTCCCGGATTCATTTTTGATTTCCAGTACGGGGAGGCTGGCATGTTGGGACTTAATTGTAGATGGACATAAGTGGCTAAACCTGGACATTTTCGTAAATGAAATGGGTAGTTTTAGGGACAAGGAAATGCTATAAATATTGTAGATAAACAATACAGAATTATTGTGTATATGTCTGTTAAATGTATGTGTGTAAACGTGTTCTTGTTAAAATATCTTTTTATTTTCTGTTGAAATTAATTTCAGAAATGAAGTATTTTACATGAGCATGAACGATCTTGCGACTGTGATGTGCAATAATATCCAGTTTAACTGGAAAATAAATACTTTCTGTTTGCTGCATTTATTCATTGTTCTTCAGTATTTTCTGTACTCTTGTTTATGTCCTCTGCCTTAAAGTTCTGCTTTTTTTTTTTTCTTTTCTTTTACTCTCCATCTTCTTTTTGCTCGATTTTTCCTCTCTTATTCTCTTTACACTTAAATTATCTTTATTTCTGCTCTCCCAACATTTTCTCAGCTTCTCCCCCTTCGATAACTACGCTTTTCTTTTCTTCTGTTGTTATTTTTTCATAAATATATCTGACTGACACCTTTCTTTACACTGTTCTTGTCTTTCTATTCTTCTTACCGCTGTCGTTTCTTATTTATTATTTAGTTTCGCCTATGTAAGTTTTTATAGCCATAAACATTTCTTTTTACATTTTCTGCAAGCCATTGTCATGAATTTTCTTGATCACATAATTTTTAACAAAATTTGTCTCCTTAAAAGGCCCATATAACAAATGAAATCGTGTAAATGCTAATTACTTTTCGTTTTATGAACCAAAAAATATTATAAAATGAAAGTGATTTATATAAAGGGTAATGTTAATTTTATTTTCTGAAATGCTCAAGCCAGTAGTCAAACCACTGTAAAGTTAAAACGATATAAATAGCTGAAATACTGTAGAAATTAATTAGAGATATTTGCAATATCTGCTTGTGGCTGCCATGAAGCGATAGGCGATTTTTCCCCTGGTTTAGTGGTCTAATATCGCCTCTCCGTGACTTTTATTTGTGTAGGCAGAGCAGCTCTCGATGGCATTTCCCAGATTTCGGATAAAGAGGGAGTCTACCTCCCTATCATGTAGGGATGTTGAGGGTGGAAGGATCACCCACACGTTGTTGAGCTAGTGAAAGGAACAGTGCAGAGTAGTGGGTTTGCTCCTGTTATTGATTTGCTGGGAAGTGCCTCAGAGCTCTCTCTATCTCACTTCCTCCAAAGCATGTTCTTCATGTGCGCGACAGAGATGAGGCGACATCTCACACGTTGCAGGTGCTATCATCTTTTGGAAGTTTTACCCAAGTGGGATGAAAGCACACGTTTTTTGACTTCTTACTTTCTTCCTTCTATATACATTTCTTTCGCTTTCCTTTCTGTGCCTTTCCTGCGGCAATTGAAAAACCAAGCGGCTGCGCCTTCTGTTTCTTACGAATCTATTTCCTCACTTGCCTAGAAGCTGTTGATGCTTCAACTGCCTTTTCGTTTTTATTTTTAACTCTCATGGTGGTTTGAAATGTTAATGTTCTTACTCTTGCTTCTCCACGTAATCCTCTGTGGAGAATTTTTCCAATTTCCTAGCTACATTAACTTTCTTATGAAAACATTTTATGTTATTCTTTGGTACTCTAGTATAATATATACAGGATAGTTAAAGGATCTTCTTCTAGCATTCCATTTACATTATAAAGAACTACTTGCTTTTAAAACTAATCAATAAATAGACCCCATAACTAACGGGTTGGTTTTAAGGATACTTTTAACGCGTCGAACAGATAGGTTAAATTTAAGTATAAAAGTTATTAACCTTAATACATTTCTTGCACCTTTACTCCATCTTAAGTATACTGTAATTAATAGATTAAGTTAAGCCCTGACTGCCTAGTATGAATCATCTACTGCAGCAATTTTTGCATAAGAGCGTCAAAGTGAATCTGGAGTCGTTGTTGGTACAGTCCCATGCAAAAATACCATAATGACTAGGGAACAATATTTGGATTTCCAACGCCGTCTTTGAATTCATTGGAAACTGTTCATTACCCAAAGAAATGACCGTCTGTCACCAGGTATACTTGCCCGTAATCTTGGTTTACGTGCACGTTTCTGCATTATGTTCCAATAGAGCGGAGGTAACAGGTGTAGAAATATAAAGTAAATAATATAATAATTGCCTCGGACAATGTTCACAATAAAACTTCATGTATATTAGCTACTCACTTCAGATGCAAAGAACTGACTTGTGCTATGATACGCCCTTGATATGATTTACTAAGAGAACCGCAATGTAGATAGATACATGATCAGAGTATTTTTTTTTAAATTATGCACTAATTCTAACGCTAACATTTACAGGGGAAATTCACGGAAAAATATATAAATTGTTGATACACATGAATGCAGAAATCCATCATATATTTGAAGAGCATGCAAGAGTTGATGTGCATGCAAAATCCAAGTACAGACATGTAAGGTACTGTAAAAATAAGACAAATGAAACCTGTGACCGTTTTCTTGCTTTTATCATTACGATTCCAGATAAATATTTGCAACGGCATCTTGCTTCGGAAGGAAGTAAAGCCGTGGGTCCCATATCGTAGATTTCCGGCATGTAAAAGAACCTCAAGCCGGAAAGAAGAGGCCTCTGAGCAAAATTTATCGGCCGTTTCACGTCCTGAATTCAATGGGACGCTGATGACGTGAGATATTAAAGAGAGCCCATTTAAAAGTTTCCGTTTCAATTTGAAATTTATCTCACAGATGCTGGCTGGTACTTCCCATTTGCCTGTACTAGGTAAATCCAAACAATCTGTTTACATTTTATGTAACACTACTATTTAACTTACTCAAGAACAGAAATTAAAGTTTCGGTCCTTTGTACGATAGCTAAGTGTCACTATAAAACATACAATTTTATCTTGGCCGAACGATCAATATTAATTTTGGAAAGAAGAATCAGATTTGAAAAATGTGGGTCACGGCCAGGATTCGAATCATGGATCTTCGGTCCCTTAAGCTACCATGAACTTATCTCCGCTCATTTGGTGAGAGTAACAGCACAAACAGCTGAAGAGTTCTGACTGGAATCCCGGTCTTAAGCCAAGTTGCTCGATTCTTTCTTCCCAAGTAGTTCCTGTATACGCGCTAGCTAAGAGAACTATATGTAGTTAATTTAAATGCTATAATTTTAACAGTGTTACCGATTACCTCTTACCTATTTTAAGATTAAGAACTACAGCAGTTCTACTTTAATTAAAACAATAGAGGGATTAAATTAAACTATTTGAGATATATACGTATGAATCCTTGTACTTGAGAAATAACATATTATAAACTACAAACTTAAAAATATTGGTAGATAAAGCGAATTTGGAGGCAATAGTCCTCACTGGCCTTGACCACTCCGTCCTTTCATTCCGTCTTGCTACATCATTGGCAGAGAGACCGTCACGGGTGGGCAAGGTCCGTTAAAGGCGCGGATTCGTGAGCGGGAGGTATGGGGTTCGAATCTCGCCAGGACCGTCCTCCCTGATTGAGGTTTTTTCCAGGTTTTCCTCAGCCCTTATTAATAGCAAATGCCCCTAAACTTTGGCCTGAAACGTTTCCTTCCTTAAAAAATCATTTTAATGTATAATTTAATCTCATATACCACCAGTGTACCGCCTGTGGAGCCTCAGTAGTGTTAAACAATATTAAAAAATCGGCAGAGAGCAGTATTGCAGCGGGGCATGTGCTTAACATTCCAACATTCCGCCGGTCACCATCTCAAGATTTTGTAGATCAAAGGATGCCATCTCTTTACTAGACAGCTCCTCAATTATCCTCTTGAGGCTAGGTGCATCTCCTTCCATACCTTTCTAATTTTAAAATGACCTAAATAGATAATGGAAATCAAAGTTGGGGCCTTCCTGACAGCACGCAGCAACTTGAATACTAGTCTAAAATAGGCCTAAGTAACATAATTATAACAGATCATGGAAACTTAATTACATATATCTGTATGTATAGAATTAGTGCCGTTGATAAATCTCACCACAAAATACAATAAAATATTAATTTATATGTTATATGCAACAAAGTCATTTCCCTGGGCCAACGGTCACACATCACTGCCCAGCTTGATGATTTTGCATGCACTGACCTCAGAACATTCTTTGAATCAGATCTTATTATAACAATGGCCACGATATTTATACGGTGCGAAAATAAATTCATGAATGTTCCCTGCTATAGACTTCTGTTACAAAATAAGTGTGATTCGCAAGTGTTTACAAACTAGAAAATTTTTGGCTATACAAGAACTGTGGATATGAATACAAAGTAGGTTGTTCCTTCCAGGAAATTGGAACACACAATCTGCCATATAAAAGTTCAGTGTTGTAATAGCTATGTTAGAAAAATATCCGAATGGGTACATGATTTGCAAAACGGCGAGATTGCATAGCTTTACAGTTTGCAGTATGAACTTTCATCAGCAGATCTAAACTAAACTATAAATTAAACTTGATTCATGATGTTTTCCTAAGGGGCTCCAGAAAGGCCCATCTTTTCAATGTTAACACATCCCTTATAAAGCATAACTTTTCTCATAATTTATGTAAAATTTGGAACCGAAAGCTTTAGATTTTTATTAATATTTTGACAATAACTTAACACAGGGATTTTTTTTTTCATTTATGGCCTCTTTAGATAATTAATTTTTATGTGTAATGAACCTTTACTAAACTTTGGTGTCATTTTCTATTTTTAAATTCGATAAAAAGTTATTTATCGAAACAATGTTGTTTAAACTGAATATAAGTGTTTGTTAAACACATCCTAAAATTAAAAAGGTAAATATTAGATTCTTAAAAAAATATGTATTTTGTATAGGAAAACAAAAAATGCAGGAATCAAGCGATTAAGTTTACTTTCCGTGTATTTCAACCCCATAGGTTGGAGCATTCTATCTATACACTAATAACTAGAATAAATATAAACATATAAGTATTTATAAAGGTAGTGCGTATTTTAGAGGTTTATAATGTTATTTATTTCCATAAAATCATCAGAATGTAAAAGGCCATCGAGAAGTGGCTCCGCAGTCATTATGTGCCGATATTTCAATAGGGAAGTACTGGCCGCGTGCCAAACGTATAGTTATTTTGTTAACTCCAAACCTTAGCAACAGTGAGCGGATTACCTGCTAAAAACCGGTTGCGAAGGAAGGAAGAGATGTCAGAAATGTAGAAGTAACAAAGTTGTCCTGTGATGTACAAATTACCTGAATGCGGAGGAATTTGTTGAAGACCCGTTAGTTCATGAACATGAAGTTTGGAAAGAAATTAGTTAAGGGAGTCCTAGTGAGGCACACTCATGCAGAACTTTTTTTAAGCTTTAGCGTGCTTATCATTTAATAAACTGATGAATTCCAAACATTAAATTAAAATTGAAAAGTTTTACCCTTAACAGTGCCCCTTAATATGCTTTTGAAGTCATAAGTAAACATTACTTCAGCATTAACAAATCTTACTATTCCATTTCTAGTTAATACATAATTGCTGTTGAGCCGACATTTTTACCAGCATAGGAAATTCATCTTCTACAAATTTAGCTATTATTCTTTCACATCTGTCCACATTGATTTCATGGATCTATCGTTCACCAAATCCCCCGCTTGTAGTAACCCTTCTCTATTTACACATTTTTAATGAAAAACAAAATTAAAAATAATATAGCACACACAGAATAAACATTAAAAA
This sequence comes from Metallyticus violacea, assembly GCA_030762175.1. Lineage (NCBI taxonomy): Eukaryota > Metazoa > Arthropoda > Insecta > Mantodea > Metallyticidae > Metallyticus > Metallyticus violacea. The sequence goes on from CM060844.1 coordinate 35,926,485, forward strand.
TGGTCTTGTACCAAAAACTGTATGAAATCAAGTTTAATTAATTACCTCATCACCGGAAAATGGAGATCAAAACTCAATTAAAAGCGCAATTACCTGTAAAAGCAATTTCATTCATATATTCTCATTAAATAGAAACATTATTTCATTTGTTTTGCTTTCATGTTGCTAAAAAACAATATCAGAAATGTTCGGGGGATCCTCTTGTTAATTAAAGTAGGAAATGGCTTTAGTTGCCGGCCCTGCTTAGAAAAAAAAATGAAAGAAAGGAAGAAAACACGGGGCAAGCGCAACGGAAGAAATTGTACCCATCGTTAAAAGTACAACGTGTTCAAGCCTTTGTACCCTCCTCATATTAAAACCATTAGAAAATTGCCATGTATGTGCAAACAAACGGGTGAAAATGAATAAAAGCAACTCTGTCACACTTCTGTTAGCTTTAATTTGAAGTAAAAATTATCACATGAATTTTATAATACACACAAGCGCTGCTGTATCGAAAATAGGATTTTTTTGGGACAGAACACGCAAAAGTTGCTTAAGTATTCATCAAACGCTTTTAAAAGCAAATAAAAATAAAGTATATAACATTGCTGTGGAGCAATTAAATGGAAATAAAAGTTCGTCACCTAGAAGCTGAGTAAACTTGGCAAAATCCTCATTGAGTGGAATAGTTTTAATAAAAATAAATATAAAATTTAAATTAAATCTTAATAAATGAAGTGAAATAATTTATAGCATCACTGTGTGGTATTGGGGAAAAATTAGAATTCTTGCATCCTATAAGTATTACAAAAGAGAAACCACATTTTTAGACAGCAAAAAGCAATGGCATACTATTAATTAAATTAAATATATAACCCCTGATAAAAATGCTATGCCGTATCAGTATTTTTAAAAAAAATTAAATCTCACCAAGTTTATATATCCTTATGAGCCCTTGGTATCATCTTTACATTCACTAAAATAGAGAAAAATAACACAAAATTTCGAATTACTTGGTGTATTTAAGACGATATTCATATGTTTCAATAAAACAAAAACATATCACTATTCAGAAAAAATTCATTGTACAAAGATAATAAAAACAATCGAAAATTACATAAATTTTCATTGACTTAGAAATTTAATATAAATATTTTTGTAGTAAAAACATGTAACGCAAACGTTTTCTGAAGGCTATTACAGAGCCCCCTTACATATAAATATTATCAAACACATATTAGTTTAATATTTCATGTTTGCTTTTTTCATAACGATGCCTTTGTTAAATATAAAACCTATGCATCATTAAAATACAGCTTATATGTTGAATTAATTTCCTCTTTTATTTTAAAACAATATAGGGAACATTAAACGTAAGGGCGCTTTTTAAATTTCTGTTTCAGACATATCCCTGCTCCTAAAGACCCGATTGCCGTAATTTTCTGAAATTATTATTTTTATTTTAACTAAATGGTATTTTGCAATTTCCTTGCCAAATATTAATAAATATTAATGCCGCTAGAGCGATTTTTAAATTTTGGACGCTGCCCCTGCTAACAGTCGGATTTCTTTGATTTTTCAGAATTTTTTTTTTCATTGGCATATATTGAGTTTCTTTTAAAACCAAGAAAGCAAACATCTACTTAAAAGTCCTAACATTATGGGCATTAAAAGACTGAAATTTAGCCAAAAGTTCGTAAAGAAAGAGAGACCTTGCTGTGTACTGCAAACAAAATTTAGTGTTATTACCTAATAATATAATTCAGAACGAAATACGAAGTAAATGTGTAGAGAAACTCTGAGGCTCTAAGTCAGACCACACCCACGTGATATTCGCACAAGTTTGTATTATGTTTGTGATTAATATCTTCTTTATAAGCTTTAATTAGTTTTCCGCCTACCTCATTATAACTTCTAGAAATGTATTCTCTCCCCTCAATCGCAATCCTTTTCCTCTTTCTCCAGTTAGTAAATACTTTTATTACATTTGCAAGACGACCTTTACTATCTGAAGAGTGTAAATACAGTTCAAGTTGACGAGGAAAATGAAAAGGCCTAAGAAAAATGGTAAAATTCCTAGGATGTGGAAACGTCTTGGAGGAAATGAAACTGGCATATCTAATGTGTTTACAATGATAACAGCAATTTCTTCCACTCACTTTCTTGTATTAATTTCCATAAAATTTTCTGTCTTCCAGCTTCCCCTTCTCTGCGTCTTTATGTCCATTCCTTTCGGCCTTGCTTTCTTCGGTCTAACTTTTCTTCTATACCGAAATTCTTAATTTAGTGTCTATCTTATTAATGCTATTTTGCATCATTGAAGGTGTGTATGTAAGCCCTTGTTTGAAATATATATAACTTTTCGGAGGTAGCAGTATGGGGCCTGCATTTTCCCATATGCACGAGTTTGTTTTCAGTAACTCATATGTCGGTCCTGGTGGTGTAGTGGTAACCATACTTGCCTCCTAAACCCAACATCACGAGTTCAATCCCGGCCAGAACCGAAGGATTATTTCGGGCGTAAAAATCGTAAGTGATGCTTCCTTCGGAAGGGAAGTAAAGCCGTGAGTCCCGTGTTGTACATTTACGGCACGAAAAAGAACCTCAGGCCTGAAAGAAGAGGCCTCTGAGAGCCGTTTCACGTACTGAATTAAATGGGACGCTGATGACATGAGATGTTAAAGAGCGTCCGTAAATAAACCAAATAAAAAAATGTATAACGCCACGAGTGGTCGAAGTCGTTAAGGCGCGGATTCGTGAGCGGCAGGTCTGGGGTTCGAATCCCACCAGGACCGCCCTCCTCTCTGAGGTTTTTTCCTGGTTTTCCTCAGTCCTCATAAATGGCAAATGTCGTGGAGGTACCCTAAACGTTTCCTTCCTTAAAAAACCCTTTCCTAATATATTATTTCGTTTCATGTATCATCAGTGACCACCGCCTGTGGTGCCTCAATAGTAAAAACGGGCGTTAAACACTGTTTAAAAAAAACGGAAACTTTCCCGAAAGTACATAAAATAAACTGTTTAATTTATGAGGCTGTCTGTTATTATTAATCCATGGACACCTGAGATGAAACTTAATTCAACTAATAATAGGTCTTTCTCGTCTTCATCATCGCCAATACCTGTAATTGATATACTGTAATTAAATACATATGTTTTAAGTAGTCCCTATTATATTTTTGTTTATTCCCGAAATATCTCCTGGCATCCTAAGATGCCGCGGCACACCATTTGGGATTCCCTGCTCTACACCCCATATTTCCGCCCCTTACAACATTTTTGCTTCTACTGTGGTTGCGTAAGCTCTTTCTAGCCAATGTATGCTTATATCTGGAATTTTTCTTAAACATGCTCTTATAACACTCGTGGTCACTTTCTCTTTTGCTGTTACCATTTTTTCTGTTCATTCCAACTTCCATTAAAACTTAATCTTGTTCCTACATAGTTAAATTTCCTTACCACTTCTATTTCACTCCCATTTAACTGACGTTTTTCATCTGTCTCAATTTATAATCTATTTTAAAAACCATTTGATTTATTTTGTTTATTTATTATTAATCCCTATTCTTTAAAGCATTCACTACTTCAATTGCCCTTCATAATCCTCCACTAAATATAGTACAAAAGAAGCGAGAAAAGGATAGAAATAAATATAATGGGATTATATTTATAGTATTACAACTTTCTTAAACTTCTTCAATTCTATTTGCCAAATTATATTGAATGGATTATTTATTCATATAGACATTTAACGGTTTTGTTTCAAGATTTCTTATTTTTTGTGGTAGGTTACTATTAATTTGAAACCTATGTGTTTATTACTATTGCGTTTTAGATAATTTTGCATAAGGAGTATCAAAATATATTTCATTTCTAGTATTGTGTTGTATAAAGGTAAAAAATATTTAATTGAAAATTATCCTGAGGTTCAAACCCACTGTCTCTTAATGCCCAACAAAAGTAAAGGCGAAAATGTCTTACATCTGTTGCATATTAAAATGAAACATCCCCCTGAAACTCGTTTACTTGTGCAAGTTATTCTACACCTAGATTTAAACAAAGGGATAAGTGGTGCTTTCTGTTATACAAGGAAGACCATCATCATGCTAAAGATGTGTCAACAGGGTCTTGAGCCCGTCAGGACCTTGCAAGGGTCATTAAATCCTTTCCTTAGCTCCTTCGAAGGGGAAATGGAGTGTGAGGGAGCAAAACGGGGAGGAAACGTTGGGGGCTTCAGGGATTTCTGAGCCTAATTCATGAAAATTGAAAATAACTGCGAGATTTTTCTTCTTCTTTTCCTTGGAGTGTAAAATTAACCGTTAATGCTTCTCTCGAGATTCCTGCCACGCACAGTTGAGTCGGCTGCAGGTTTTAAAACAACTTGTTTACATTCTACGCATTTCCCATCTCTATATCGAGAAACAATGGAAACTTGCTTCTGTTACCTGGAGAGATAACTTCATCTCTCCTATTTAATGACATCTTTTAAAACGTTGCTACCTACTTCCCTTATTTCTGTAAGAACATCATTTTCAATTAAAACTTTTATTAAATTTACTTCCACACTACTTTGAACGTTTTTGTATTATTTGCATAGTCTTTACTTATTTCTTGTTTCTACAATGTCTTTAGCTCTTAATTCTTATTTTCTTCCTTTAGCTTTTATTGTAGTTGTTCCTAAGAAGTCCAGTTTACTGCACTTCAGACTTTCTTTCTTTCGCTCTTTTGATGTTATCTTTATCAGAATATTTTACTCTTGTTAGATTGTTACTTTTTGAAAATAAAACGGCAAGGAAATGTTGAACTGTGTATCTGTAAATTGTACCCTTTGTTTGTACCGATTATTTACGCCAGTAGAACTGGAAACAAGCATATATCGGTATTCTTAAGCACTTAAGATCAGGGTAGGTACACTCAAACACAAACATAGCAAACAGTGAGCAGCCTTCCGGCATGTAAACAAGAACTGTTCAGTGAGAGGCGTAAGGGAAGAGGGTAATTTGTAGTTTGTGACCTTATTGTTGTCCACAGTTCAGTACCAATATAACCTCATTTTAGCGAATTCTGCTTTTAACGCTTAAAAATTCCAATGACTTGAAATAAATATACGATCCAGATGTACTGGCATTAATCTACAAAATGGCAGCAAGTACACATAGATAGATCAAGAAACGGTGAAAGAAATGTTTTGACTACTTCATGCTTGTGTTATGTACATTATTTACAGCAAATTTCATTTTAATTTGTTACACTTGAGTGTACAAGGCGTTTAGTGCCATATCGATTGTGACAAGGGAAGGGTTTCCCTTTAACAGGAATTTTTGTAGAAACTTTCTTTGTGATGATACTGAAAACTACAAAAGCATTCACCTGTAGAGCACTTTGGCTGATATCAGAGATGGGTCGATACCAAATCCATACTTTCATGTTTTTTATCAAATAAAATACAAACTTGTCACTTTGCTGTTTTGCATGGTCTATTGTTTTGCATGGAGAGAGGTGTAGAGTGCTTCTAAGGATTGTGAGGATAGGTTTTCGAATTCAGTCCTTAGCTTGGATTTTAAGGTATTTTTTTTTATTGATTTATTTATGGACGCTCTTTAACAGCTCAGGTCATCAGCATCCCATTCAACTCAGGGCGTGAAACCGCCGACAAATTTTGCTCAAAGGCCTCTCTTTCAGGCTTGCGGTTCTTTTTCATGCCGTAAATGTACGACACGGGACCCACGGCTTTACTTCCCTTCCGAAGGAAGCCATACTTAGGATTTTTACGCCCGAAAAAATCCATCGGTCCTGGCTGGGTTCGAACCCGCGATCTTGGGCTTAGGAGGCAAGTATGGTAACCCTACACCACCAGGACCGACTATTTTAAGGTGAAACTTGCAAAACTTTTTGAACATTCTTAACCAACGCGTAAAAACCGACACGGGTGGCCGAAGTCGTTAAGGCACAGACTCATGAACGAGAGGTCGGGATACGATTGTCAGGGACTGTCCTCCCTGACTATGTTTTTTCCTGTCCTCAAAGTCCCCTAAACCTAGGCTTGGAACGGTTCCATCCTTAAAACGAATCCTTTTCCACAATATATTATTTCATCTCGTGTATCATCAGAGTCCACTGCCTGTGGTGCCTCAGCAGTAAAAACGGGCGTTAAACGTGTGTCCGATAGAGTCCCTACCAATAACAAATGTGTATACCTCCTTATTCAGTTAAGTTACCTTGCCTTACTTTGTGTAGAAACTCTTCGAGTTTTGTAACAATGGAAATTATTACACTAGTGTACCTGGCATGATATGACAACACATAGAGTTTTGTGAAATGGTGCAGTCAGCTGTTAAAAACAGGTTCTGTGTTAAAAGAGAAGGAAAACTGCAATATATATATATCTGTGTTAAAAGAGAAGGAAAACTGCAATATATATATATTGCAGTTTTCCTTCTCTTTTAACACAGAACCTGTTTTTAACAGCTGACTGCACCATTTCACAAAACTCTATGTGTTGTCATATCATGCCAGGTACACTAGTGTAATAATTTCCATTGTTACAAAACTCGAAGAGTTTCTACACAAAGTAAGGCAAGGTAACTTAACTGAATAAGGAGGTATACTATATATATATATATATATATATATATATATATATATATATATATATATAGTGTCTGCCAATAACATCAATGGTGACAAAATAACTTGACTTAGATTTTTGTGTTTCAATACCCGAATCACACCACACGTTAACTTCAGGATTATCACGTTCGTATTACCACCACGGGTGGCCAAGGTCGTTAAGGCGCTGACTCGTGAGCGGGAGGTCTGGGGTTCGAATCCGACCAGGACCGTTCTCCCTAACTGAGGGTTTTTCCAGGTTTTCCTCAGTCCTCCAAATGGCAAATGTTGAGGAGGTACCCTAAACTTAGGCCTATAACGCTTCCTTCCTTAAAAAAAAAAATCTTTTCCCAATATATAATTTCATCTCATGTATCATCAATGTTCACCGCCTGTGTTGCCTCGTAGTAAAAACGGGTGTTAAATACTATTTAAAAAAAAATGGTCGTGTTCCATTACGGCATGTGGGTTTTCTTCTCCCCATATTCTACAGTTATGCCGGTGCACTTTACCAGACGTGTGAGAGGCGACTTCATCTGAGAATGCGACATGATAGAGGAATCCATTGTCATCCTCAATGTGAGATAACATTGAATTGGCGAACCTGCTCTTCTGGGTTTATCATTTAACTGCAACTTCTGCACAATTTGAGTTTTGTATGCTCTAAGTCGCAATCTTTATGTAGAATATCGTGAATAGTGAACTTTGGAATACCCAGATCTGAACTGACACGTCGAATTGATTTCTACGGACTGAGCGAAGTACTTGCCTAACATCTTCAACTTTGGCTCCAGACACTGTTTATTATCGCCTTCTTTCGTAACATGGAATCTGCTTCTAACAGCTGATTATGCCATTTTACAATGATGTGACGTTCTGGAGCATTTGCACCATATTCCTGCCGGAATCTTCTTTGCACTGCAATTGGAGACTTTCATTCCGCAAACCAATAACATTTCGCTTTCTGCTGAATTGTGAATTTCGCCATAATAACTCTGTCATAATTTTCATTATTAAAAATTGTAAAGTTTCTGCACAAGACAAGATGAAAATGATATTTCCAACTTAACTGAGTGAGGAAATATTCACGTTTCTTATTGGTAGAGACTCTGCCGGACACACTGTATGAAAACGCGCACAGAACGTTTATAGTTTGACTGTTTGTACGCAGACTGACTGAATTCTGTATAAAGGTTGTTTCTGCACATAATAATAAAATTATAAATTTGATAACTCTGACTTTATTACAAGATTATGGTAAATTTTATTTCGATCGCTAAGCAGGTGAAGTCATGACAATACAACGTTTACTTTATGTTGCCTTACTATGAATCCTGAAGTATCAAATTGCAATTTTTGTCTGTGATCTTGGGTTACCTATCTAAAATTATTTGTATAAGAACCTTCTTTTCGGAGTGGAAATGTTTCCACATGTTTCATTGATATCTTTTATGGTAAATAGTTCGTTATGCTCATTTTCAATTACGTTTTTCTTAATTTTAATGCGTTTTATTTTCTTATACAGGCAGAAAGATGTTTGGAATTTTTGAAATTATCTTCACATCTTGTTCTGCTCCATGCATTATGGAAATACATGTAAATGGTCGGTTTTACGTGTGTAATTACGGCATCGTATAATTAAAGAAAAAAAACCCGCTCCTGTAAATAGAAACATAATAATGTCATCGAGTAAAATGATTCTGCAGGTCAAGAACAGTCTGTCGAGTTTCTTTAGGGTAAATTGGAAGCTTCTGTTTCCATACAAGCTATAATTGCATCCAATTAAAATGTAATTTAGATATGTTTCACTGGTTTCACACCAAGGTAAAAATACATTTTTTCCCCTTTCCTTTCCTTTCTCTGTTGGGTCTTCAGGGAGCTCTGTCCTACGCGAAAACAATATTTTTATTTCAACTTATTGCAATATTCATAGGAGCTCGCCCTATTATCTCTTCCTCAGGCCTTCTATAAAACTGCGCTACAAAACTCCCCAACTACCATTTCGTAGCGTGAATGAAACTTTGCATTACAGTACTCGGACTATAATTACATGAGTCATTCCCATAAACACTACACCGCGGTGTCTCTGCCCCACACAACACGGTTGGCTGGGGACTCAGTTTCTCTTTGTCCGCTGCAAGGATGGAATAACCATTTTATTTCCTTATGCTTTAACGTGTTTAAGAACGAGAGCTCTCAACTTGCTTTCTGTCTTGCTTGGAGTGTTTAAATGCAGTGGCGTGCGGCGAGTTACGGAAAACATCAGCTCATCTCTCATAATTTAATAACGTGTTAAAAGTGCACCATATATATGCTTTTTTGTAACCCTTGAAAACATATGGTCTTATTATTTTGTTTCAATAATAGCACACATAACATACCACGATATCAATTTTCCCTCAGTCGGGTTCATTAGCCAGAGGCGTATTACTTATCAAATGAAGTGTTGAAACTTCACGCTTTCATTCTCCAAATTTTTGGCGTATTTTTCGGAAATTATTCATCACTCGCTCGTGTTCATTTTAAGAAATCCGGACAATTTCCTGACAAATATTATCTTTGAGTTCTTGTATGGTGTCGGGTTTGTCTTGTACACTGCATTTTTCAATTTATCCCAGAGATAACAATCGCAGGCTGTTAAATCGGGAATCTAGAGAGTCACAAATGCCTACTAATAACTCCGTCTGGTGAAAATTCATTGTGAATTGCTCTTATGGAGTCATTCTCAATGTGAGCATTGGCAGTTGAATTAAGAAACTAAAGCAACACACACACCCGGGACCAGCTGCGCTACTGCGACAGTCGTTAAGGTCAACAAGTAAGCAAGCAGGCTTGCTGCACCTTCCACGGCGCGGCAAACGAGCCGGACTTGCTTATGGGAAAAATCCGCAGCCGTGGGGGAAAACATCATACACTGTATTAGTTTTATGTCAGAACTAATCTGTGTTACATCAGTTGTTCGTCTGCAGTCATGCATTTCCAGTGTCGAAGTGTGGCTTTTTGTATCGAGTAATCTGATGATAGAATGTAAAAAAATGGAAACTTGAATTTATGCTAAATATACCATGAAAATGATGTTTTATTTATTGTCGTTTTGACTCCACAGGCCTTCTCGCGACTTCTGTTATTGTGGACTTAAAGTATTCATTTATATTTATCTATTCGAGGATGTTTTGTGGATCACTCTCAACATAATCATTTTATTAACATGTCACTTTAACCACCGATAAGACTTTGACGGCGATTATTTGAATTTTTAATGTACAAGTGAAGACCATTGTACTAATTTTGTTCGGGAGTTTTAGTTTTGTATAAAACTTAATATTCTAAACCGTGTTTCGAGAATGTTTTAAAATACAATGCAAGTCTGAATGTAAGGGGTATATTAAAAAAAATCCAAATCGTCATAATATAATGAAAATATTAATATTATGTATAGTTTATTTCAACTGCAAATAATGATTAAAGTTTAGGGGACATCTGTTGATTCAAGCTGCTAGAGTAAGTTCATTGAAGGAAGAAATGATCTTCCTTTAGGGGAACTGTACAAGATAAAAAAAAAAAAAAATTGTGGAACTTCGACAATCACTTTTAGGAAGAAAACAAGCACTTGCATTATACATTCTTCATTTTTTATATTAATATGAAATTCAATACGAAATAAGAGGGGGTTTGGAAATTATTTACAATAGCAAAGTTTTACGATTACCGCGCAATATATGTGCATTTGTAGGGCGATGGACTAACACCAGTACGCCATGCAGAGTGCGGCGAAAGAACATTGATCGTTTGTTAAGTAGAGAAAGACGTGGGCAAGTTGGAATGTGACTATCATGGACAAAGATGTACCGCATGGTTTTTGAGGAAGGAAGAGCGTTTACAAATGGGTCAATAGGTTTGCCAGCTGCAGGGAATCTACACAAGAATGTACACACTGGTAACCCGTCAATATCAGCTCTCCCAGGAATAATGAGGTCGTCTTTCAATTGTTATGGCTGACATGTGCTGAACTGCAATGCCACACAGGTCTCGGCCGCTCAATCCTGATACCGTTATTCACATGATTTGAATATGAAAAGATACGCACACATTGGGTTTGAGACTTAACATGCTGTCGTCGGCTACCGGAAAGGCATGAAGCAGATGTGGATATTTTGAAGATGCTGATGACTGCTGACGATAATAGTGTCACTACTTCAAACCAGAGAAAAAGTACAATCCATGCAATAGAAATATCCAGGGAGTCTCGGCCCAAGAGCTTTTAGGAAACACTGATAATGAACGTCTTCCTCAATGAAGGACTGTTAATAACGAGCTCTACATGCAGAATTCAGCAACAGCGAAAGGGAAGAGAGTTCTTCCCGCACCAGTAACAACACGTCCTCCACAAAGTTAGCATTGTTGTGCCGCACCCACTATACTCACCGGATCTCGCTCGGTCAGTTTATGCCTTATTCGACAATATGAAGGACTCTCTGCGAAGAAAAAAAATTGCCAACTGCTGGAAATTCAAGCAACTTCAAAATAATGGTTTCTCTAAGGGGTTTAAAAGGACTAGGAATGGGGTGGGTATGGGAGATGGGAGTTAGAAATAGAAGAAATGTTTGGAGGAAAATTAGAGAGAGATTAATTGATATTAATAAGCAGGCAGTAGAAGCTGAGTGTTCTAAAAAAGTGTCGCTGGAATAAATCGGAAATAAAAGGGGCATGGGGGAGGGAAACATGTATAAATGAAATAACAGGAGCAGATAGAACGGCAATGGTCTGGCTGCACCTTGCGAGATGGAAAGCGCAGAAAATGACGACGGATGAGGTATCTGTGTGGTAGGAAAGAAAATTGGGTACAGAATGTGAAGCTACAGAGTGCTGGAGGTCGCAGATTCTCCCCGAAAACTTTGAGAGGTCGAGGAGTAGGGCGGCATGTCTAAATTTGGTATTGGATAAAGTTAATTGGCAGGGGCTATGTTAAGTTTATTAGGAAAAAAATGTGGGCAAGAGAAATTCTCCATCTAGAGCGGACATAGCATATAATGTAATTGTATATTTTAAAATTATCTCTTTATATATTTCTCCCGTTTAGTGCCCTGTAATTATAAATTTAAATTCTTATTAATGACATCAATTTTTGTCGGATATAAGGGGGGAGGGGGAGAGTTATTTCATAATGTTTGTGTATATATTTATTTCTGTGTGTTTATTTTTTCTGTTTTCTCAGTAATTCATATGTGTAAATTGGAGCTCGAACGGTATGACTTGACCCTTGCGCAGGTTAAGTATGTAATTTATGTATCCGCAAACCATTGTTGAATTAAATACACTTACTAGTGCTACCGCTACTGCTACTAAAAAAATGGTTTCGCGATACTACAATGAAGTTACCAGGAAAACGGCAACAATGCTTTCTTTTACGCTCATGGGAGGTACATTGAGAAATCCAAACTATGTTGCATAAGTTACTACTGTAAATCTTTTGGAAACGATCCTCGTATGTTGCATTTTAGGACTTGCAGCAAAAGTCGGAATAGAGAGCACAGAGATTAGACGATAAATTTCTTTATCTATGTTTTATTTTTGAGTAGTCCACCGTTTTTTAAAACTTTTATATCCATATAGCTTCATGCCAGAATTTAACCAGCGTTCAAATTTATCCCTGACACCAAACTGTTTGTTATACTTTTCAGTAAGAAATGCTAATAACTAACTTTGCACATTACAAGAGCAAATAAATGTTCATTTGCGTGCTATTAACTTTCTAAATTACGGAGTTGGGCTTAGAGCTTGTATCTAGACAGCCGACAAATGCTGATTTTCATCGGAGCACGCGTGTAGACTTAATGCCACGTTTCATTTCGCTTATCATGCTCATCAAAACAAACGCATAAAATGATTAAAATGGTGCGTGTGTAGAATGTTTTATTGCTTTGCTGGAGAGAGTGTTTGAAAACTTGGCGTTTGAGAAGTATTCGAATTAAACGTTTTGCAATTGTGCCTTGTTTGCTTCACTCGGTTCTAATGTTTTTACAATAGAGGTTATAAACCTTTATATTTTCTTTTATAAACAAATTTGCCATAAAATGAAACAAGGAAGTTTTTACTTTTCGTTTCATGCCATTAGTTTATTTTTATTTAAATTGCGTGACATTCCCTCTCAGATAATCTAAGGTATGCCACATTTAACTTCTGCTGTGAGCCTGAAGTGCGCATGAATTTATACAAAGGGAAACATTACGTGATATTTGGTATTGCTATTTCGAGAATAAAGAAGTAAACAAACAGTAAACTACAAACTTGTACTAATTTTGAAAAATCAATTTAAAATTTCTTGACTTGCAGTATATGTAAAAAAAAAATTAAAGCCGTGAGCTCTATAACAGCACGCGTCCACAAATTTCCAGAAATTTCCACCTATTATTGATATATTGAGTTTCAAAAGCGCAAAAATTCATCATCGTTATTGCAAAATATTATAAAAGTTTAAGTTTTGCATGTTATGCAGTTTTAGGCAATTATATGTTTTTATTCAAACACTTTGCAAAATAAAACAATAACTATTTACTGCGCACTATATTCCTATAGGAATAGGAATTCCTATCTTTATTATTTTTGGAAAAGTGAGTGATATATAGATGTATTTTTATTTAGTATGTGTCGTATTAAAGTCGTATAATTATAAATACATTTTATTTTTTTTGATTGATTTATTTATGGACGCTCTTTAACAGCTGAGGTCATCAGCGTCCCATTAAACTCAGGGCGTGAAACGGCCGACAAATTTTGCTCAGAGGCCTCTCCTTCAGGTTTGAGGTTCTTTTTCGTGCCGTAAATGTGCGACACGGGACCCACGGCTTTACTTCCCTTCCGAAAGAGGCCATACTTAGGATTTTTACACCCGGAAAAATCCATCGGTCCTGGCCGGGTTCGAACCCGCGATCTTGGGTATAGGAGGCAAGTATGGTAACCACTAGACCACCAGGACCGACACACATTTTAATTGAATGACAGACATTTCATTAACGTTTTTCAATTGGAGGCCCTTTTAAACTTTGAACATATGACATTTTTATCAATAAAATGCATCAAATTTATGTCTAACTTCCCCTGACCTCTCGATAAGGTTTTTTAAATATTTTTTGCACTTTTCTCATTTTAATTAATTCGCTGTTACAAAATGAGTTTTGTTATTTTGTTCTAAGCATATGAAAAAATAATGCAAGCATGGTATATTTAAAATATAAATGCATAACTTCTGAGAATATAAAAGTAAATTAGTAAAACATGTAGAGCATAATAAAACGGATGAACCTAAACAGTTCATAAAGGGTCAATTAATAAATGTTGAATATACAATAAGGGAAAACAAAGCGTTGTATCAACAAGTTGTTTTCATTCATTATCTCAGTTTGCGTGTTATAATCATCTACAGAACTTGAGGCAAAATCCTCTAAGACTAGGACGTTAGATGTCACCCCTTTTTTGTCGTCTGGTTTACAGCCGCGCACAAAACACAAGCAAGAAGTAAATGAGACGAAAAACGCATGGCACTCTTCTTCCAGGAAATGGCAAAACACGTCTCAATTAGATGCTACCTTTCCTTGTTTTTTTACCCTGAAGCAACGAGCACCTAACGAACTCTTTTTTTTCCCCCTTCTTCTTTTCTTTTATTTCCTTCTTTGCATCGCAGATTTCCTAGAAGCCGAGTATCCGGCTCTAAACATTCCAATCTCCTCTCCCTCAGAAGCATTTTAATAATGAAAGCGGTTTTGTTTCAGAGATCGTCTGTTGTTATTGTGAAAATTATCAAAATTATTTTAAATAATTTTCCATACAAAAACAAAAGGAGGATTATTTATAAGAAGGAACGTTTACTTTCAATAAAACCAAGCGGTGCTGTTAATTTATTTTAATATTAATAAATTATATTTATAAATATGTAAAATAATTACCGTTTTTTGAGTAGTGTTTAACGCCCGTTTTTGCTACAGAGGCACCACAGGCGGTGAACACTGATGATGTACGAGATGAAATGATATATTGGGAAAGGATTTTTTTAAAGGAAGGAAGCGTTCCAGGCTAAGTTTAGGGTACCTCGTCAACATTTGCAGTTAGAGGACTGAGGAAAATCTGGAAAAAAACCTGTCAGGGAGGACGGTATTAGTGGGATTCGAACCGCAGACCTCCCACTCACGAGTCCGCACCTTAACGACCTCGGCCACCCGTGGCGGTTCAATTATTAATAAATCTGTAATACCAATACAAATATGAAGTTTTAATACAAGGAAATATGCAGTTGTCAAAATCAATACAAATGTAAGGTAAAGCTGATATTATTCTTAATATTAAATGATGGCATTAATGAAATAGTAAACTCCAAATTTTTATAAATAACAGTATACTTTCCAATGAGAGATCAATGCCTAATAATAATAATAATAATAATAATAATAATAATAATAATAATAATAAATGAAGTGATAATTAAGAAACACAAAAATGCGTTAGAATAAATGAGTAAAGATTGTAATTTCAGTTTTTCGGAAGTATCAAATAATAACCGGACACTCTGCAGTGGAAACTGCGATATGGAACTATAGCTCAGGCTTGATATCATTGCTGACGGAAGTTTGGTTTTTTCATAGCGGAAGCTGCTTGACTTTGTTACTATAGATCAGCCCCGTGCGACGCTGCGCCTGGGACCTCCAGTCTCGCCGGTAATGCCTTTTTATAAGTGCCCTTCGCAACCAATTTATAAATTAAATTTTAATTTTTATTTGAAGTTTTTTTTTAAATTTAATAAAATTTTTAGATTTCGTTTTGAAAGCACCGTCCTCAAGTTCAGGAAATTTGTTATAAGAGGCATTTTTATTCTACAAACAAGCCGCTTCCTTATAATTAACTTTATTGCAGTTCTATAAACCATCTACCCTGACAGAGTTTCACCAAGACGACAATGGGACTCCCAATTTGCTCTTAAAATAACTTTAATCCCAACAAAGCTGTGCCGCAAACAATGAACAAACGATTTATAGCAGTCTTACACAGGAATGTTCCAAGTGTCTGCTTTCAGACGAGCATTCTGCATTACTTGTGAGCTTGTGAAATACCTTTTGGGTCCCCTGTGTTGTTATAAATTGTATATTAAACATGTTTTAGTACATTTTTCATTACTTTTTAAACTTTAAATTATTCAGTTATATTTTAAACACAACCGTTCTTAAAATGGCAAATATATTTTGGCTTTAACAGTAAATGGGAGGACCAATATTGCTGTATTGAAATTAAAGGAAATCACTTGTGTTATTTGTGTAATGTTAGCATTTCTGTTCCTAAAAGAAGTAATGTAGAGCGACTTTTTTGAGTGAGAAATATATTTTCATTTGTTTTTAATTCTGGATTTATTATTATCACCATTATTATTATTATTATTATTATTATTATTATTATTATTATTATTATTATTATTATTATTATAATATTAGTTTTAGTACCGGTAGCAGTAGTGTCGAAATAGTGGAACCTGGTGCCCGCATACCCCTAGTTACCATGCAAATGTACCTGAGTACAAACGAACGTAGATGCTTTGTAGCATCATGGTATCGAACATAAACAATTTCAGATGTTTCATTCTAGCCCCTCTTCTATAAACTCTCTTCAAATCCATACATTTTATGTCTAGTATTTAACTGTCTACAAGGACACACAGACTACACCAGAAGCTATGGAACGACGTATTACAAACGGCCTGTTGTAAAAATATTGCTGAAATGCTACAACATGTGAACCAATTTTTACATGACAGACTGGAAGTTTTTATGATAGTGTGGATCATTTTGAACTCAACCTGTGAAGACCCAAGTTTTCGTATTTCTTAAGAGAGTACTAACACTTGGTACAATAAAAAGACGAAAACATGTGCTTTCTTGGAAATTCAGAAAGGGAACATAAACCACACATACTAATTAAGAAAAGTAAATATACGAACATTGTAGTCTATTAACTGAGCAGTTAAATGGATGAGATAACTTAGATATTTAAAACGTTCATATTACCATAGCTCGTAAACTACTTGCATTAGAATCCTGACAATCTAATTTCCTCTAGTTTCCTTTTCTTGGTGTCAATAGGCATCGTTCCATTTGGAAAAAAATAAAAAATACACATTAATATCTGTGTATTAGCTGCGATTATGAGCCCCTCCCTAAGCTTAAATTCTGTGAAAGAAGCATATCAACATCATCTTTCATTTCAGAAATATTTGCACCATTCATCCTGTATAGTGGAGTCTACGATTGATATCACGTTTCAGGAATTCAAATGTGGTTAACACCATCTATTGCCATGAATTTTCCATCCGGAGCCCTTGATTTGAAATTCTTTTTCTGGAAGCAAACATTTGCTCTAATGGTGGATTGACGTTTCGTATCCTTTCACAACGTTTTCATTCTCATTACTACGTGCCTCTTGACTACTCGGGTAACCTGTTCATTGTTGGTATTCAACTATTTTCATTAATCAAAATAATATCATCCAATCCAGTAATATATATGAAACTCTCGTATTTTACGTGTTAGAATCCAAATTCTTGTTTAGTTAAATGTGGCTACTACAATAATTAAACTATTAAGTAGTGAAAATAGTTTTTATGATCAGAAACACCGAGCTTTAAACCATGTACAATATTGTAGCTCGGATTCCTATTGGTACAGGCGATCCTGACTAAGAGCTGAACATAATTTACCAGCGATCAAAGCCATGGCAGGTGACCAAGAGATAAAATGACAGTAGAGGCGAGTTTTTGCATGTAGTGGTCGCTGCACTGTTTGTTGTAGTGCGCCGCGGTGGAGTCACGCAAGCGGCAAACACTTCCTATCAACTTTATGTCATCCTGTTCCACTGGCAAAGGGAAGTAATTAATGATTCAAAGACTGGGAGCTCCATCCTATGCATAGTGAATGCATTGAAGAACCCAATTGATCGATTACGTTCTCGATAACTTGTTCTTTGACGTCGATGTATATTCAGTGGCGTGACACTGTTTAAAATTTGATGTAGTATTTTAGTGTCTTTTAGGTTTTCGTGTGTACGAATTTTAGATCATTAATAGAATGACCTATTCTCTTCATGTTTTAATACTTACTATTTATAGATATATAATTCGGTGAAAATGTTGATAACATTTGCATTGTTTATTACAAATACTGGTCTGTAGTTATAAACCTTGTCCCTTACGCTAAAAGAGGGGCTTTATATCTCGGATACTAAGCCTGTTGCAGTCATAGGGTTCCTATTTTAACTCTGCTGAAGTTGTCACCTCACTTTAAATCATCATTGTATAAGGTCGGATAGAATTTTATTGAATTGTTGGGGTCAGAGGAGGAGGATTTTACTTCAGCTTTGCTCTAGGGCTGGCCGTTTGTGCTTACATACCCAATGGGCTTACTTTCGCGAGGAAAGATGAAGACGTACACGTAAACCATAATTGTTTCTCGTTAGAAAATCCCAAAACTTCGCTGGAGTGTCCTCTTTAAGGAGTTCGAATCCCTCAAAAGTTCCCGTTTTCATACCAGAAACCTTTCCATTACACAAGTCACTGTCGCGCCGCACTAGCCTATCTCAAATCTGTAACAGAACCAACGTAACTAAATTAAATACAATGATAGGAATAGGAGAAGGAAAAGGTCCATTCTAACATTCCCTAAGAAATCAAGGAAACCAGGTCCCAAGCGTTACCCCTTGAGCCAACCCACTCAATAGCACTCTAGGGGAAACATATGCTGAGTGTCAAAATTCGGGCATCATAAAGTTTCCTATTTCATTGTTAATGGTTTTCGTTTAGATTACGAAAACTCCCAGTTGTGATGATTTTGGGATTTTTCTTTTTGGGCAACGCTCGAGATTTGCGCTAATTTCGCTAAAACTATAGCTTTTCTCATATAATTTTTTGTGTTTTGATTTGTAGATAATATGAGAATTGCAATTCTGAAAGAGAACAATTGACCAGGCAAGTTTTTATTTCGAATAACCTTTATACATTGAGGATGTATGAAGATTAATTAGGTTGATTAGGACCAAAGTTTGTAGATTTTGAGATTGGTGATGTAAGAACTTCTCGTCGATCGCCAATACTTACCCTGCAAAAAGCATAATCATTTTTTGAGTTGCACAGCTACACATTTTTGTGAACCCTGGGGAAATGCCCGTGCTTCAGAGGTAGCACTAATTTATTCTAGTGGATTATTTATGTCTATCCAAAATAATTCCGAAATTTTATTTTACGCGGCTATATTAAATTGAATAGAAACGATAAGAAAAATGTATTATTATATGAAAACGTTTAGGATGTCAATGGATAGAAAAACTTTCCAAGTTTATATCAATACTTGTAGCACATGCCAGAGCTACAACAGGTTGTTGCTATTGCCATCTAAATCACGGCTGTTGAAATGCTGCACTGTGTATAGTAAGATTTTGACTATTACAAGGACATATGCTGATGACAAGCGGTTGTCAGATTTGTAAATATTTGTAATATGAGTCTAAAAGTTTTCCTTCATAAACTATTCTATAGTAAATATTCTTTTATCATAAATACGCAAAGTTTATGAGAACGCAACTCATTTTGTCGCCTCTCTTGACTGTAGTAAAGGGGAGAAAGGCCACCTCTTGAGTCAGGTGTTGCCCTTTTCCAGAAGGTGCAGCTCCTGCTGGCGACACTGCCGTGTGCAGTTGGGTCAATACGGGGTCAACTTACTCTATAAATAAAACAACACACGGCTTGGGAGCGGGTGAAGGGGCAAGGGAAAACATGCCTGTAATTTGTTCCTGAGGGGGTGAGAGGGTTGTTCCACCGGGAGCTACAAGGCGGCTACAAGCCTGGGGTTTCCTCTTTCACTGGAACTGATTGGCACGGCTGTGCCACTTAAAAAGATATGATGAATACACGGTGAGGTGGTTAGTGCACATCTTCATTGAGAAAAAAAACCGGTCCATAGTGCAATTTGAGAAGAAGCCATATTTTGTGTGGGGATGGTTGTTAAATATGTCGCAGGGACCCCTAAGAGCTAAACCCTCTGTCACTTTTGTAACTAATAGTGCTGATTATTCATTGGGCACCCTGACATCTGGTGGTTAAACTAATCGAAAGCTCTTCTAGCCCTTCTCTGTGAGAGATTATGATATTTTATGGTCTTTCACATGATTTAGCATTGCAGAGCAAAATAATTATATTAAATAACGGAACAAGTGGGTGCAAAACTGCTGAGAAATAACGCTGAAGGTGGGTTCATATCTGGAACTGTATATGACATTTTGTATCTTACAGATTTGTTCCGTACAAAACAAACGAAGAGTGTTAACAATTGGAACATTTGCATAGGACATTATTACAAGTCAGTTTCAAAATGGAGGAAACTTTCTTGCCCTGTGCAGCTTCTGCTGTTGTTGTGGAAGAAAATGAGAGGAAAAAAGCAAAATGCAGGGGTGGACAAGAAGTTTTTTGCTGAAAAGAAGTTCAAATGGTACATATCTTTTAACATTAAAGGAATTATTCTTTGAAGACCGTCAGGGATGTACAAATTTAGTGAGGATATTGCCAAACGACTTTGAAAACTTACTAAAAATGATTAGTTCCTCTTGTGTTACAAGATAAACTTCAGAGCTGATATTTCATCGGCAGAACAACTACCTGTAACGTTATGCTTTCTAACATAGGTGTCTCCTTCAACAGTCTAATGTTTCTTAGCAGAATTTCTGAAAGAAAAAATAGTAAAATAATTCCAAAGGTTTTGTGGAGCTATTTCGGTTCAACTTCAGGTTAAAATTAAGGTAATAGACAGAAGTTCGTTTGAAACATTACAGGACTATGAGTATGGATAAAATTACCGAATCGTCGCATCCTTATTTTCTATGTGGCACAGTATTTAGAGCCACAATGAAGTGTGATAAAGGATGGCTGCAATCTAATTAATATATTTGTACTGAAATAAGCTTGACAGAGGAAATTTTTGTCCGAAAAAATCACTCGTCGAAAATTAACCTAAATAAACTAGTTCCCCCCCCCTCCCCCAAAAGGAACGCTTTTATCTTCCGTTGAAAGGTGTGTGCCGACAAACTTCTTCTTTAAACCTCTTCTCCACTTATCCCTTTACTTTCTGAAGAATCCCCCAGTCTTGTTTATTTTCTCTGCCCTCATATCTGACAACATTTTAATTACTACACCATGTTGTAGTTTATCCCATTTTTTCATCCCAGATACTATCCTTCTACCTTTTTTATCATTTCACATTCTATTAGACAATGGAACGTGCTATTCACTTTACCATACATGACACATCGTTCTTTGAAACTTTTTCTTAATTATTTTAAAAGTAATACCCCTGTAGACATCCATGAAATACCTAATCTTCGGAGCTGATCACAGTTATTTATATATTTCTCCTGTTCCAAATTTCTTTTAACTATTTTATATAAGTCTAAAGAACTTTTCTCCTCGCTAGCCCAAATCTCTTGCTTCTCTATATCTTCTATCCTCTGTTTCACTCCTTTCCAAAATCCAGTGACGTTACTTTCATCCGATCGCCACACATCCCCCATTCCAATTTCTTCTAATTAGTTTCCCCGCCTCCCAAAACCAACTCTCTCTTCCCTGTACATAAGACATTCTTTTAGTACATTGCTATTATCGAATTTTAGACATTTAGACATTTATTTCAAAATTATCTCCACTATTATACCTCTCCTTCCTACTCTTCATCTGCCAAACTTACCCCCCTCGGCAAATTTTGCGGTAGCCCCAAAATTTTTCTTACGAAAAATTGTATATACCACATAATTCTTTGCCCACTCCGTTGACACCCCTCAAATTGCTATTGCTGTATCATCTTTGATACAACCACAGGCTCGTGTAGTCTTTCTAGCCATTTCATTGGTAAGGTGGGAACTTATTCTGACAGCTATCATAAGTAATTTAGCTTAGGCTTGTACACTGTAAAAGGTGAAAGATTTAGACGATTTGAAGGGATTTGCCGGTAAATGCTGGTGCATGCGAGATACACAATTTGGGAATATTTCTAGACAAGATCCAACAAAGAAGGTTAGTAGCTATAATGAAGAGGGGGAGTTGGAGAGGAGATGTGAGTAAATGGAATGGGGAATCGAGAGTTTTTTTTTTTTGAGTAGTGTTTAACACCCGTTTTTACTACAGAGGCATCACAGGTGGTGAACACTGGTGATACATGAAATGAAATGGTTAATTGGAAGAGGATATTTTTATTTTAGGAAAGAAATGTTCCAGGCCTAAGTTTAGGGTTCCTCCCCCCAGGATTTGCCATTTTTGAGGACTGAGGAAAACCTGGAAAAAATCTTAGTTAGGGAGGACGGTCCTGGCGGGATTCGAACCCCAGACCTCCCGCTCACGAGTCCGCGCCTTAACGACCTCGGCCACCAATGGCGGTAGCTCATGAGTAAGGGTTCCGTTCATGATTGTGTATTTATATATAAAAGTATTAATAGAAAACAAATATATAGAAGGATTTGTATGCATGTGACTACGCGATGTACATAGGCATGTGTGTATGTGTATGGCCATTTTGAGTGTTATAAGGACGATATTAACACCTACAGCCTTAAGGCCCATCCGACAGTTGTATTTATTTGAATGTATTCTAAAACTGGCACAATAAAACGTCCATTACTACTACTTGTAGGCTGCTCTATTAGAAAGCACTTGCTTGTTTTTAGTATAAAAGGCAGCTTCTATTATGAATAATGGATAGAAAATTAACAACATATTTTCCTCATTCCTTATTTATTGTGAAGCAAGAATGTAATGCTGTGTTTTTCTTAACCTGTTATGCAAATTATAGCACGGAACCCCAGAATTTAAAAGAAAATATGCGCGAGAGTTTCAGAAGCAAAGCAGTTCGCATAATCGCAAGCGTGTTCAAGAAAATTTTCGCACTGCAACCAGAGACTCGGATGAAGGAATGTAGGCAAACACGGTTGGCAAAGCTAGCCCTGTTTACGCTTTAACAAGCACCGTGCTGCTCATCCCAAACAAGTGTAGAGAAATAAACATTATGACGTTTCATCCCAGCATTCAAATGGAGCCTTACAACTAGCCCGGTAAAGAGATTACTAGGGGATTATCTCCATGGGCTACCAGACTTTAGTAGGTCACACAAATATTGACGATGACAGCAGCTGGATTTGCTGTATCTCGTAAGCAAATTACTAAACCAACTTCCAGCAGAAACAGCAGCAACTTTCAATCCAGTAAATTCACAACAAGGAAAACAGAAACTCCATGTTGTGGAACAAGTATCCGGGTTATCATTCACTGCGCAGTGTTTTTGTTATGGCCCGCTGCTCGCTTGTATGATGGAGGCCGCAAAACGGATGTGCCTTCCACTAGCGCATTGTCAGCCTCTAAACCTTCCTGCGGAAAGAATATATAATTAGAATAGTGCGATGATCAGAAACCACCAGTATGGCTGTAGCAAACCGAACTGTCAGCCTGTATTTTAGAGAAAAGAAAATGTGCAAAATGGGCCAGTTTTATTAATATAGGATCAATATGGCGATTAGTGGGGTTTTAAAAGTTTAAGGACAGTACATTTTTATTTAATAGGCTTAGATATCTCTCTCTCTCTCTCTCTCTCACACACGCACGCACGCACGCACGCACGCACACACACACACACACACACACACACGATCCGCAAATGTTTAAAGTATTTAGAATGAATTCGATCTAATGCTTTTCTCATACTTATAGATTGGTCTATACAATTTTTGTGCCGAATGAAAACTGTTCATATTTTCTGATTTCTTACCACGTGGAATCTCTCAAACCAGCCGTAGTTTTGTTTCATCGAGTTACAGTTTATTTACAGCTATAGAAAATATATTTTTATTATTTGTTCATTGAACAGGTACATAAAATGTTTTGAGAGATTTAAACAAGATAATAAATGGTTCACTTTGTGAATGGGACAGTACGGTTATATCAGAGCATTAGACCAGAAAAATTTGGCCACAAAGAGCAATTTAGTTCCTGGAGGAAAAAAAAAATTGAAGTATGAACCATTGGTTTCTCCTTCTAATGTCCTTCCATCACTCCAAATTAAGTTAACCCTGATGAAGCAATTTGTTATTGCTCTGAATAAGGAAAGTGACTGTTTCAACTTTCTGTTACAAAGTTCACACAGAAAACTGAAGCTAAGATAGCAGCAGGTATTTTATATGTAGTCCCATATTTGTGAGCTTATGCAGGATGAGAAATCTGAGGACTATAAAGAAATTGTAGAGGAATTGTTGCAACATGTTAGTAATCTAGGGTGTAGAATGAGTGATAAAGTGCATTTTCTCAACAATCCTATTGATTACTTCCCTGCAAATCTTGGTGCAATGAGTGAAGAACAAATTAAAACCATGGAAACCACTATCAAGACCATTGGGATGTGTCAATGATGGCTGATTAGGGTTGATGTTTGAAAAGAGACACTAGTAAAGGACTTATCACATTTCGAAAAAAATTGAGCTTGGAAATTCATAATTATTGACATATAACTCTCTTTATTCAATATATTCATTAATATATGAAGCCTACATAACAGTTTTGTCTCAGCTATATATCTTAAAACTGAATGTTTCATTAAAAAAAAATGTAAGCACATTATAATATTTTATGTAATTTTGTTTAAAAACCTAGCCCGACAGAGTAAAACTGAAAACATATTTGACTTCAGGAGATTCGTATTACATATATCTTGGTGGATATATATACACCAGTTATAATAAGCAAAGGCAAACTTTATTACGCAGATCTTCGTAACAAACATGGATCGATTAATGGAAAAGGTTAGAGTTTATGCTAAGGGCAGTTTAGTTCATAAAAAAGAATATATTACTCTGCAGGGATTTTCCTGGCCCCCCCCCCACTTTTATTTAGCAGCTCAAAGCTACTGACATACCATACAACTTAACCCGTTACTGCATAGTAGGAACAGGGATTGAGGAATCCGTGTTGGGGGGGGGGTTAAATTATCGTTATTAACAAATTATTGACTAAGAGAAATATAATTAGATACGCAACGGTCCCTAACAATAATATAATAGACTCTACAATAAATTGAGAGCAGCATGCTTGAACCTGCTTTACGTAACTCAAGTAAAAAATGGAGCCGCGGTCAAATGAAGTTACGTACAAAATATTATTACAACAGCCTTCCATATAACGTGCATATAGAATAATTTACGATAAAAAATAAAAAGGGGAAAGGCACAGCTATCTTAAACACAAATACAATTTCCCCAAACAATCTAGCTTATGTCATTTTTCTATTTATACCCGTCGAAATAACGAATATTTTATAGTTACATAATCCTACAACTGTAGAAAAAGTTTGAGCTCAGGCGTGTTTTATTGTGTACATTAAAACTCGCCGTTCAATTTAGAAAACCAAAGAACAAGGTTCTCACAGGTAAAGGTCTGTCTATGTTCGAGCCTAAGCGCTAAGCGTTTCTCTCATGAAGACCTGACGTCATTGCCGGACGCCAGCGTTGTAGTTTCTTAGTTTGTCAGACAATACTTAGAAATGCATAAATGCAAGCTGGTTGTAAAATTTCATTTATTGCTATTTTGCAAACACTTCATTTTTTATTTTAAATTGCAATAAATGATTAATGTATTGAAGCTTTTCTATGTAATAAAATATTTGCTGTTTTATACTGCTGCTGTATACAGTAAATATCTAATAACTGTAGTTCAGATTGTAATGTAATTACAATTATATATTTTTAAATCTTAACATGATTTTCCGGACTTTTTTGCCATAGTCACTGCAAAAATAATTTAATTATTAGACCATAGCCAAGAAGCTCAGAAAAGCATGTAAGATTCAAGACTCCCGCCTTGAAAGCCTCTGCACATATGCGTCTGAAAACTAAAAAAGTTGACTAATTAATCTACTGGAACTATTGAATTCTACATGTTTTTACATATTTTAATGACTGTTTCACTCATGTGACGTCAAATAAAAATCGACCAATGAAGCAGGAAAAAAAATAATTTTGACGAATCACAACCAGATATCGCAGTGAAATTATCGAGAAAAAAGTATAAAATACTTTATCACGCGACGTGCATTTGTGTTGTAAGTATAGCCAACTCTATACCTCCACTATATAATTACTGAGGAGCATCACTGACCACTTTTGCTAACAAGTGGTGGGGAGCTATTAATAGCAACAAAAGTATGGCCGATCGACAATCATAATGCAAAATGGAGGATTCTTCAAAGAGAGATTTATAAGTATAAAATTTTATATAAGAGTTAATATTCTGTGCGCGAATTCCAAATATACTTTAAGTTTATTCTTATTCTATTCATAAAAAATCCTAAACCTGTATTTTACTCTTCTCTGTTGGCATTATTGACAATCGATATTCGTCTGTAGCTAAATGGCTAGAAAACAAGTATTTGTATTCATAATACAAATGTATAATTATTACAATATTGTAAGCCAGTGAAATAGTTTTAATAAATTTCACTCGAGGGTGTGAGATTTCCAGAAAAATTCACTACTTCGTGACGGTTTGTGAGTCACTTATGTAATGTCATCCTAATATCGACCAATGAAACTAAAAAGAAAAGAAAATTGAATTTTAATCACTCACAGCCGGATATCTCAGTGTAATTATGGAGAAAAATGATCCAATCCGTTTTATCACGCGGCGTGCATTTATCTTGAGACAGTGTAGCCCACTCTGTATCTCCAATATACAATTCCTTAGAACGTATCACTGATCCCTTTTCTGTGTTTTCAGTAACTGTACATTTAACTAAATTATGTAACAATATCTGCCTAAGCAACCATAAATCTTAATAGACACGTTGTTGAGAATGGTAAAGTGTTACCTCTGTTTTGTTTTTCTCAGTTGGTATTAGTATATCTAAAGGCAACGACTGTAATACTCGACTTTCGTCTATTTCATTTTCACGGTATGTATTCATAAATAAGTATGCATTTCATACAATTGTAAATAATCCGTGCGCGAATTTAAAATATATATTACTTTTATTCTTATTCTATTCATGAAATAGTCTCAAACCTGAATTTGGATCTTCTTGGCGTTACCGATAATCAACACTCGTCTGTTGCTGTATGACTCGAAAAGATCAAGTATTCCCAATACAAATTTACAATTATTACAATGTTGCAAGCAAAGTTTACGGGAATAATGTTTAAATTCCTTTTAATTCGGCAGTTTCAGACCATTTTATAACATTACTTGTAATAATTACTATTTTACTTGAAATTAAATCCATGCTGTGTAATTAAATGTACTGAATTTTTAAAAAAAACTATAAAATATTATTTAAAGGTATACACTTTTAAACTGAAAGTTGTCGATACGTAACGAAATACACATTCCAGCTTTCAGGATGGGTCAACCAGCATTTCTCTGCTTAGTCTGTCATCTCATTTTCTTGAAAACCTGGGAAAAAATTACTGATTGGCAACTCTTACTGCATAGTGAGGTCTCACTCTAACGCTTGAAAACAGTTTAACTTTTGTCGTTGTACTTTATTAACTGGTGTGTTTATAATAAAGTGAAATTTAGATCGTATATAGAGCATTTTCTGGAAATGGAACGGGTATTTATGGATAGCCTTATTTCTTACTCTAATTTTTACATGAAAAGTAGTTGTTACACCGCACTCATATATACTATACTCTTAGCTCTGGTTGCAAGTTACTTATTTACGAAACTATAATCTTGGATAACTAGGGAGATGCCATTACCACCGATGGTGGTGTGTCAAGTGCATGACAAAAAAACAAAAGCAGACCATACAACTAAATCTCTCACTAAATGCACCTCACAACAGCAATAAACAATTGCATTCAGTTAAAAATCAGAATAAATGCATGAACATAGTTACGAAACATTTCATAAGGTCATGTGCAAAGCCACGATTGCAGCAAACATTCCGCAGGTTTCGAAATATCACCTGTAACGTCGAGTGATATCGACAGATCGTTTTCACTACTTTCGATCTAGAGCGGAAATTAACTTTATAAAATATAGAAAAATATCTTGAGACACGCTGTTCTTCGTGCTTTAATTAAGTTTAGAATTTCATCAAAGGCATATGTCTTATGTAGCAATTTGTGTCAAATCACTCATTTTTTATCTTAAGTTTAAATAAAAACATTTTCTAACCAATTCTGTATTACATATTTAGCACTTATTTTTAGAATAATATTACACAACCTCCCGTACTCTTAATTATAACTAATCAATATAGGATCATTACCGTGCCCTCGCTCCGCAACGCAATCAGAGTGATCATACATTAGTGGAACCCTAACCTTCAGTGGATGCACAATTCCGGGTAAGACTGGAGTTTAAAGTTCCGCAGGCAATTGAGCTTACTCAGTCATGTTTATCACGCCATCTGCTTCAGTTGCATTTTTGTAGAAAACGCGTATTTGGACTTGCTACTTTTTTGTCTTGTAGAATACGCCGAAAGTGAGCCATGCACCAGAACAAAGATTGTGTATTTATGAACTAGTACAAGTACTACAGGAGACAACTTGGTGTTAAATTTGCAGAAGTAATACCTGCATGGGGAATTTTCAAATTTGCGAATAAAGTTTAAACCCAAGGCATTTTCGTTGAAATCTAAAATATAGGTTTTAAAGAAAAGAAGCTATCGATTGGAATCTAATCTTCGAAAGTACTTAAAACGATTAGCTCAGCAAATTGGTGTATTTGTTAGTAGTGCGCATATAGCCACTCAACTGCTGCATATTCATCCATATAAAATTACTACCGTGCTTGAAACAAAATATCCGTGAGGCAGTTTACGATGTTCGAAAGTATGCAGCGATTGTCTCAAACATCTCTTAAAAAGTATTCAGGTATGTCTCACATTTGAGACTGGTTAGAGAAGCTAAATGGCCATTGTAGAAAACTGACATTATAAATGTTTTCTCAATCAGCTGTACGTAGAGTTGCCAGAGATCTATAACATTTCCTACAAAAGACGGTATGAGGGGAAACTTTTTTAACTGACTGTAGGAAACAGACTCAAAGCTGTAGATTTGAAATTTAGAAACATCCTTCAAATTTCTAACTTGACTGATTGTGAGATTCACCCGAAACCGAATCGACTGATAATGGAATGATGTTCTCTTCACACATGTACTAAAAGTCGTTGAACTAATTGCATTGTTTGAATAGTACACGGAGAGCTGTCATTATGAAAATAATTGTATAATACTAATATGCACAAATATATATATATATATATATATATATATATATATAATGCCTTTAATGATTCGATATTTATAATAAAACCAATAATAAAAACTATTAGATATTTTTGGTACATTTTGCAAAATCTTTTTACACTATTTATAGAAAAGATAGGAAAAATAATGAAAAAATGCCAACGAGCGCTAAAGAGCTCTTACGAAAGCACCAAATTAATGTTTGTTTTAGATTTTAAATCAACATATGAAACAGTAACTGAAATGAAGTCAAACAAGCAAACATCCTGTACACAACATTATTTAATATTTATATAAATGATATGATGAATAACGAAAGCAGAAAGTAGAAACTTAATACAGAAGTGGAACTAAATACACAACTCCCTTATATTCATTGCAATATTCTGACGACATTCTGTTCATATTTGAAGAAGAAGATGAATTGCTTAAGGGCATAAACATGTTAAATTTGTTAGCAAAGCGGTAGAGCATAAAAATATCAAGCAAACATACAAAGTTAATGACGTCTTGGAGAAGATAACTTATAACATATAAAATTCTTGTTCACTATGTTGAATTGGAACAAGTGGCCACTTTTAAATCATTTGGAATGCAATAATGACTTAGAACATAAATTGAATAATTTTATACGGATACTACATATAGTAATATGGTTAAAGGTCGGTCCTGGTGGTGTAGTGGTTACCATACTTGCCTCTTAAACCCAAGATCGCGGGTTCGAACCCGGCCAGTACCGATGGATTTTTTCGGGGCGTAAAAATCCTAAGTATGGCTTCCTTCGGAAGGGAAGTAAAGCCGTGGGTCCCGTGTCGTACATTTACGGCACGAAAAAGAACCTCAAGCCTGAAAGAAGGCCTCTGAGCAAAATTTGTCGGCCGTTTCACGCCCTGGGTTGAATGGGACGCTGATGATCTGAGCTGTTAAAGAGCGTCCATAAATAAATCAATCAAAAAAATCTTTAGCTTGTACCGTATAATATTTAAATTAAATAAAAGAAATGTTGGAATTCATGATATAGTGCATTTGTCCCAGGACCTATCATACCCATTCCCCAGACATTAGGTATATATCCCCACATCGTAAAAAAGCCTTAGACCTCTTATTAGGTATTTAAAGCTTCTTTCCTCTTTCATTGTTCTTTTCTGAACCTTCTGAATGTATTTTTCTTCCATTCTTCCTAAATACATGCCTATCCTTTTACCCCCTTCTGTTCCTCACTTTGCCACTCGTCTCATTTTTGTTCTCAAATGTATTCGCTCCATCTTTTAGCGAATTCTAAAGGAATGTAAGCTATTTTGATAGCACTAATAGTATTCGTTTTGAATAATCTTTCCAAATCCCCATCAATCGTACGTTCTAGGCACCGCAAAAGACAAAAAAAGTATAGAAACGTGCGTGTGTGTCTTAATGCTCTAGCAGTAACAATTTTTTTCCCAAGAAATTCTGCAAAAGTACATAAATTAACAAAACGATATATTAAGTTCGTTAATCAGAAAATTAGACAATTGTTGTTGGGGGTTTACCTACAGTGATTGTTTGTTAAATATTGAAAAATCGCTTATATGCCACAATTTTTGTTTTATCTCAACGAAACTTGGTAGATTTCTTTAAAATTTATTGATAAAGACTTTTTCCGAAAATCAGAATAATCCAGCCATTAGGATTGGGGGGTTAAAGTCGTTACACGCCATTGAAATAAATAAGGAAAATAATTTCTGAAAATCGATGAAATCTAACTATTAGGAGGGAGAGATTACCTGAAACCCAAAACTTAAAAAATCGCTCCATTGGAATTAATATTTGCTTTTTCACAACGAAACTCTGTATATACCATTTCAATAAATTAAGAATAAGTTTCTGAAAATCAGGAAATTGAACCGTTAGGAGCAGGGATATACGTGAAAACCAAAATTTAAAAAGCGCTCTTGCGTTTAATTTACTGTATATTGTTTTAAAATGAAAGTACAAACTAATTCATTGTATAAACCCTATTTATAACGATGTATATGTTTTATATTTAACAAAAGCATCAACGGGAAGATATCAAATGTAAAATATTAATCTAATATGTGTTTGAGAATTATATTTGTATGTAAAAACGCCTTGTAATTACCTTCAGAACATTTTTTCACCACAATATTTAAATTAAATTTCAAAGCCAACGAAAATCAGTGTAACTTTCGATTGTTTTTATTTGCTTTATACATTGTAATTGTTTTTGAATAGTAACATGTTTTTGTTTTATTGAAACATATGACCATCTTCTTAAATACACAACGTAACTCGAAACTATCGGCTGTTTTTCTCTATTTTATTGAATGTAAAAATGATACCAAGGGCTCAGTTCATAAATATGGTTACATTTAAAAATGATTAAAAATACCCACATAAACAAATAAATTTGTTTATCAGTGATCATACATTTAATTTAATTAATAGTATTCCATTAATTTTTATGGCTTAATCTCAATAATAATAGTAATTCTAAAAATGTGATTTATCTTTTGTAATACTTATAGATTATAAGAATTCTAATTTCGTTCCCCTAATACCACAATGCAAAACTTATTTCATTTCATTAATTAATAATACATATTTTGGATTTATATTTATTTTAAAGTTTTTCAACTTGGTGAGGAATTAGCTTAGTTTACTCAGGTCCTGTGTGACGGACTTTTATTGAAAATTCTTATGTCTGCGTGGTATAAACCATTAATGTCATAGTTCACAGAAGGGTTAGTGCCACTGCTAAATAATATTCTTGTACTGTAGAAACAAAACAAAAGAGTCTTGCTCATTAATTTTCGTATGGCCCTTGTAATAGCTGATAACAAACATTAACAAGCCCATTTTTGTCATAGATGCATATTAAATATATTTTTACTTCTAGCATATTTGCCATTTTAACACTGGAATGAAGCGAACGTTTCTGGTACACACCTACATCGTGCAAAGGACTCTTGCTGAATTCTGTGACACTTTAATTGTAGAAATGCTTGAAGTAATTTCAATTCCGCTGCGGACCATTCCATTAAAGCACACATTTCGGTTGGAGTTTCCCCTACGCCGAACGATCACTGCACTTTAAAAGTTTTATTTTTAATCGTCAACTGCAGGGGTGTGCGGTCAGCAAAAAACAATTAACATAAGCGAGGCTCTTTGTCCCAGCTCGGAATTTTGCTGGTGACAAGTGTTTCTACTTGGTCGGACCTCCTGGAAAAGCTGTAATTAACAAAACTCACCCAGGCCGTGCTTCGTGCTTGCCCTCTCACCCAAACCCCCTGATTCGAATACCAACAAAATCGTGTGCAGGGGTGTGTAGGAAAGTGTAATTCGGGAGAGATTGGTCAATAAAGGTGCAATTCTTTCACCACGTGCTAGCAGAGTAATGGAAAACTGCGTTTGAGATAGCTGTGCTCTTAGCAAATCGATACAAACACACTTATTGGTTTTATCCGAAAGATACGATACCAAACTTTTGACAGTTGTGCAATGATTCAACTCTAGAGGAAGTAAGCAAAGGTAGTAATGTGATCATACAGATATAATATTTCATTTGTTCTCTTAGTTAATTTCCCATTTATTCGACTGTAATATATTTAAAGGTATTTGCAGTTATTTCTTTACCCAAAAGCGCAAATTAAGTGCACCCTCTTTAACAGCTCAGGTCATCAGCGTCCCTTTCTATTCAGGGCATGAAGCGGCCGACAAATTTTCCTCAGAGGTCTCTTCTTTCAGGCTTGAGGTTGTTTTTCATGCCGTAAATGTACGACACGGGATCCACGGCTTCCGAAAGAAGTCATACTTAGGATTTTTACGCCCGAGAAAAAATCCATCGACCCTGACCGGGATTGAACTTGGGTTTACGAGGCGCTCCACCAGGATTGACTTAATTTGTCGATGTATGGGGCTTATGTTATGAATGAAACTTGTAATCAAGAATCTTGGACATAGCAAGAAATGTCTTGTGTGCAGAATATTTTGCTTTTGAGTACATTGACAGCACTAGTCAACCTATATTTTGTTGTCAATTATATGAACGTAATGTACTGTACCAAGTAGCATTAGATTTGCTAGATTGGCTCTAATTTTTGAGATTTTTAGCATATCCCTTCAATACGTAAATAATACCAAAAGTGAAACTAATGTATATGAAAATTTTAATTGAAAGATTTGCAATTAATACTCCTGTATATTCTCTTTTGTGCAAGTCATCATAATAGTTGCATTTAACGCTACAGGAGCAGTTAGTCATCATGTGTGAATGTTACTTTATCTTTAATTGCCATTTGAGCTTAGTTGGATGGAGAAGACCTTTTATTAATTTGTAACACACTCTGCCTATCGTTTTTGAAGCAAACGATAGCATTTATTACATATTTATTTATTTAATCTTGCCCTGCTGCTACTTGCTGCCTTTTAGGACACTGAAGTAATGTGTGGTTTGCTACAAAGAATTAAGAGCTTAACAGCATTTTAGAAAAAAAATAATTAGTTTCTTCCATTTTATCATATCAATTAATATGGTGAGAAAACCTGAATTCGAAAATGTGTTGAGTAAAATGAATTAAATTGTGTACTGTAGATAAAGTTATTTAAGTTTTATATACACTTATAAAGCATGCAAAATATAAATAAAAACTATTTGTAATTAAACTTTTAAAACTTTCTTCAAAAGAGCTCCATCTGTACGACATTACTTCAAAACGGGAGACAAAGAAACCCGCCTAGCTGGGCTTGTAAAATTAACATATATCTCCTAGCAGGCAAAAGTGCATAATATAATTAAACAGATAACAAACTACTCTAGTAACAAAGCAATAGCTGTGTGGCACAACTTTAAAGCTCAGAATTGTAAAGCAAAATGGTAAAATTTCTCCTGAGAAAGTTTTTATAGAAATCTTTTATAATTTACATTATAAATGCATAAAATAGCACAGAAAAAACCTGCAACAAACGTAGGTCACCAAAACTGTTCCATTGAAGTTATAGAAAAGCCGAAACAAATTCCTGTTTCCCGGGAACATTTTACCTACGTCCTATCACTCCGGCAGCTCAGAGGAGAAGTCCCCGAAATGAAATATTAATTTCCGACCGTTAAAAGCAAGACCAATGAAATTAAACTTGAAAGTCACGTCACTATAATCACCTAGTAAAGAAAGTTAACACTGAAATATCGATTGGCGGCGTTCTTTTGTAAAACAACGGCACAGTCTTGATGTATTTCTTCCATCACCTGTATATAAATCTCTCCACTTTTTCTCAAGATTATCAGAAAAGCTAATCTTTATTCTCATAGTAGTGCCAAAAATTTAAATTCTGAGAGTTCTTCAAATTTTTCAGCTTTATGATACCCAGGAACTTATTGACAACAAAATCAAAACTGCATCAGGTAGATGCTTTAGTATCAGTCATAAAATTTATGTAAATTGGGTTACTGATAAGTTTACATATTGAAAGGCCATTAAAAGATTCCAGCTTTTAGTTTTTCTGTATCAGTCCAAGAAATAATTTGAAGCAATCCCTACCTTTATCTTGGGTTCTAATAAATTGCTTCATTAGTTTTATATGGGGCGGAGAGAAAGCGCCGATTTTTCTTTGTCAACCAATGGCTAGCTAATATGTTTGATGCACGTACTTTCTCTTAGATATCATATCATTTGATCTTGCTTTATCAAGTACACGAAACAAGAATGATTTATGCATCCACTTTGCTACCCAAATAAAAAGTTTAGCATTCATGTACCATTGTTGCGCATGATAGCAAAACTTCTACAAGAGTATTTTATATATATATATATATATATATATATATATATATATATATATATATTCCCATTTCTCTTTAATTTTGGTTGAGTTATCAGTTAAGGTAAATGCATAGCAATTGGCATTCTGCGGTTAAGCGTTAAATAAAGCTTATGCTAGAAATGTCTATAAAGAGCTACCAATCTTTTGGTTGGTAATTAATTAGCTATAACCATCTGAAGGGGGTGTCTAGTATGCTAGTTCTTCAATAACATATTGAAGAAATCTAGCCTCTCTTGTCCAATAAGTTATTTTTACATTAGATTTTAGATAGTCATTTGCTTATAGTATAGCAGCTAATAATTCATAGTCATGCTTTAACAGACCTAGTTCTCCTAAGAGATTAAGTTGATCTTAGAAGAACTGTTGTGTAAAGTATTTCTTCATACTCATTATCGTTGCTTTCAAATGTTGCATGTTTTCATTCAAAGCTTAGGGAGTAAAGTATTGGAAATGTTCGATGTTTGGCACAAGTCGCTTGCCTTCCTAATCTTGTGTGGGAATGAATTCCGGTAGAGTTCCCACAAATGAACATAATTCAGTAGGAGCTGTTTGGAAACAAAGGTAGGACTGTTAATGCTAATATCCTATAGAAATGTATTTACTTGGTGCCTTTTTCCTGCTTCGTACTTCTTATTATTTATAATGCAGATTGATTTCTTTTATAGAATCATGTTAAGGTAAAGCGAATCGGAATGATGAGAAAAGAAAACATAAAATAGTTTATACATCATATACATTGTGAAGATGGGTAATAAATAATACAGTGACTTTAGGAGGGCGTGGATTAATATTTTTATGGGATGTTCAATTCTTTGTAACAGAAAGTAAAAGCTCGCAAATCACATGCCACCATCTCTTTGCCCAAGAACAAAACAGTTGGTGTCTGCCATGTGGAAACACTTCATAAAGACATTTCTAACTAAGAGTTTACAAAGCTCGGTGCTATCATAGATTCAACATCACATTCGTTAAACTGTTTTAATTCCTTTCTTCTTAAATGAATGAAATAAGTACTAATTTGCTTGTTTTGCTGCTATAAAGTATTGCTCAGTTGGTGGGCCTAGTTGTCATGCAATACAGTCCTTTGTTTGCCACCGTGCAGCAAGTCGACCGGACACGTCTAGGAAATTATGGAAGAGGCTGAAAGAGAGAATTAAATTAACCGCGTAGCAAAAGGGGGGGCTTTCGGTAACTGGGAAATATGTTGATGCAGTTTGCACAAGTTCAAGATTTATTTCATTAGCTCAAATAGGGGTTCTCACCCTAGCTTTAAGGGTTGAAAACAGCGTTATTTTACTTCCCGTCTACAGAAGTTTATCTCTGCATGTGTTATGCATCCCTTTGAACTGCAAGTGGAGGGAGTTTTTTAAGAAGCTAATTCGATCGAGTGTATAATGATACTGTAAGAAAAGTGACTGCATTCTTGAATGTTTAACAGAATCTCAGCTGTTAGAGCATGAGGCTTTTGTGATGTTTTCTCCAAAAATAAATTCTAGTATGAGTATTTTAAGTTTTTTTTTTATAAATAACGAAAATTGGAAACTTTTGTAAAATTATTTTTTAGGAAAAGAACTATTTTTAAACTTTTATGTTACTTCTTCACTTTGCATATGTTTTACTTCCATTTAAGTAATATTCATTTTAAAAGACAATTTTTAACAACCATCAAATCATAATTCCATGTGATAGAACATTATACTGGCCTTGGGAGGAGGGAATTCTGTTGTATCAAATGTGAATAGTGATTTTAACTAATTTTGGAATGCTAAATTCAATGCTGAAATCAGTTTTACCCTATCACATAAGGTTTTTTTTTTTAAAAAAATTGCAAAAACAATTTTAAAAGAGTGCTATTTTGTGAAATAAAAGAGTATTATAAAAAAAAAAAAGCTAAACTGCCATATTCCTATTTAATACTCGAACCGATACCTACATACCTTTAAAAAGTTCGGTGTCCGAAGACCAACATCTATTCTTTGCTTGAAAAGAAGGCTGTGTTGATTTATGTTTATGTTTTCCTTACATATCTTCCCTCTTCAAGCACCAGCAGTAGTAGTATGGCTTGGTTCCATCGTTGCTGATATCGTCTTTCCGTATCCTTAATTTCTTGATGAAATCTTTCATCTTGTTCATCACTCTTGAGTCCCAAACTAAGTGGAAAGTAGTCAAGTTGAGAGTTTAAGAAATGAAGCTTCAAACGTTCTCGTATGTTGCAACCGAGAGCTTGCAATCTTCGCAACATATTTCTTACAATTTCTTCGTATTGCATTACTTTTACATTTCCAAGGAACTTATTGATAACGTCCTTGAAAACACACCATACCTGGGGGTTTTATATCGTTCATTAGCTGAGTGAGGTCCATCAATTGCATCCTCTTTTGTTTTAGGCTCAGGCTAAAGTGGAAAATTATGATATAAATGCTTCAAGTACAAGTCATTCTTGCCAGAGCTTTGACGCCAAGTTTAATATGAAGTGGAGGCAATAACATCTTTTTAGAGTCGACTAGACTGACAAGTATTGCATTTTTTTCTATCTTTCGGCACTAAGCTTTTTCTCTTAGGCCATTCTTTCGTTGCCCAGCGTTTGTCCTACATCTACTATCCCTTTCGCACAAAAAGCAAAGGAAAATTTGTATACCCATTCTGCTACCAAGTAAGATATCTAAAATGGATTTCCAGGCGTTACTTTAAAGTATGAAAAATAAACTTTCAAATAAATGAAGTAATATTATTCTTTTTGTTTTTTTAACAAGTACGAACCATATATGAAACCGAAATTATTTGAATTATTTATACATTGCCGTCTTGGTATTCCACAGCTTGAAGTCATCTTATTATTTCCCTGGTACTTTTTGCACACACAAAGAAAAATTGAAATATAGCACTAAACAACAAACACATTACCAACAACCACGGCTGATGAATTTTAATTTTGTCTTTGTGGTTTTAGGCTACGAAGCAATCACTTAACCATTACAAGCTCCAGTCACGTTGCAAACTATAAA
The DNA here is from genome assembly GCA_030762175.1 of Metallyticus violacea. Taxonomy (NCBI): domain Eukaryota; kingdom Metazoa; phylum Arthropoda; class Insecta; order Mantodea; family Metallyticidae; genus Metallyticus; species Metallyticus violacea. The sequence goes on from CM060844.1 coordinate 35,964,197, forward strand.
CACTTGGAAAAGTAGATAAAGGAGATGAGGAATGGTTCGCTTTGCATTTTGATTATGTTCTTTATAAGCATTTATATATAACTTGTGTGTGTTAAAGTTATTTCTGTTCAAGTCATATGGTTCAAATATGTATAATATATTTTCTTCTAATTTGTAAATAAATTACTATATTTTATGTTTTACAAATCATTGTTTGGCAAGATATGGAGTTTAAAATGAGTTATTGTTAAATTCTGTGTTAAGCGGAAGAGGGCTGTTTTTCTATAAACAGAACAATCATATTGCAAATTTTCGCATATAAACTATTAGATCTAGGGATATAGTTTTTCACATAAATGTTTTTCTTTATATTTTCAGTTGTATAAAATATGTTAAAATGTGAGATAATTTATTTTTATAATTTTTTCATTTCCATATTCACTTGGAATCGTCCATATGCTTAAGTCGACATTAGGGACCTCATCCCCTTCTTGGGTCGCACTTAATATTGGAGTACTTTCGCCAACATTGAACTCCATTTCTCTCGAACACAAGACTCAAATTTTCCCTGAAGTGGTGCAGACAAAACAGAAGGACGCAGTAACTCAGGGGTCTAGAGGTCAGGGAAAATGCAGACCCAGTACCCTTGTATACATATTTTTGTAGTAATATCCATCATAAAATACGGGATTAAGCCATATTTCATGTTATACGGATACGGAGAACGTCACTGCTCGATCCAATTAAACAGGTCGTTCCTGCTATGATTGATTAGGCAATTACGTTCGAGAAACGGGTGCTACTATCGGCCTCGTCGCCGTTTATGGGTCGTAAAGAGCCGTAGCCGGGGCTAAGGGTGACCCTTGCTAGCGGAGACACCTGTGGCGCATCCAAACCAGCTCTGCCTCTGGTAGTGCAAGTAAAACATGCGTGTAGTCAGTTCTGCAAATACAAGACCCTTGCCAGTGTTTTTAATATATAAATAGTTTATAATTATGAAAAATATTTTAAATACTTACATTTTAAGTACTAGGTTACATACCGGTAGATACTATGTGTTAACGAAGTAAATGCCAATATCCATAAGCCTTTAGTGTGTCGGTCCTGGTAGTGTAGTGGTTACCATACTTGCCTCCTAATCCCAAGTACGCGGGTTCGAACCCGGCCAGGACCGATGGACTTTTTCAGGCGTAAAAATACTAAGTATGGCTTCCTTAGGAAGGGAAGTAAAGCCGTGGGTCCCGTGTCGTACATTTACGGCACGATAAAGAACCTCAAGCCTGAAAGAGAGGCCTCGGAGCAAAATTTGTCGGCCGTTTCACGCCCCGAGTTGAATGGGACGCTGATGACCTGAGCTGTTAAAGAGCGTCCATAAATAAATCATGAAAAAAAAAAAGCCTTTAGCGTCTCTTTAAAGTCCTTTGGGTTGTGGTCTTCATCCTTTAAAGTAGGCTATGGTCGTGGGACGCAGCGATTGCTAAGTGGACATAAGCAATTTTCCCCCCATTAATATTAATCAAACAGCAATTACCTTCACTGATTCTGCGTAAAGCCTTGGAGTTATTATAGGAAGGCAAGTTCTCTATTCCACACTTTTAAAAGATTAAACGAGTCCCTTCCCAGAACCTTGAAAAAAAAATTGGTGCAATCCCTGGTGATGTCTCACTTCGACTTCTGCCATTTTTTGCTCACAGACTTGAAACTCGGACCTACCGCAAAACCTACAGCCTGTTCATAATATACGCATACGTTACACCTGTGTGTTTATTTGATCATCCGCTGGAAAGACCGAAGAAACATTCATTGTCTCGCACCACTTTTCAAAATAATCCATACGTCTTCACCTTCTCGTTTACCGCCACGGGTGGCCGAAGTAGTTTAGGCGCGGATTAGTGAGCGGCAAGTCTGGGGTTCGAATCCCACGAGGATCGTCCTCCCTGACTGAGGTTTTTTCTAGATTTTCCTCATTCCTCATAAATGGCAAATTCCGGGGAGGTAACCCCAAACTTAGACCTGGAACGTTTCCTTCCTTAAAAAATCCTTTCCCAATATAACATTTCATCTCGTGTATCATCAGCGTTCACCACCTGTGGTGCCTCAGTAGTAAAAACAGGCGTTAAAGACTATTCAAAAAAAAATCTTCTCGTTTTCAAAACCTATCTTTCTCTGACAATTTTAACACGCGTTCTGAAACCCGGCACGTACTATTCATCGTACTATTTACTCATCATCATTAACCGTAACCACTGCCCGTCTCTGGAATGCATTGCCACAGAGACTGCCGAACTTTAGGAGCATTTCTACATGCATGTAGTTAATTCTTTTACTCTGTTGTAGTATTGTTCATTCTATTCTTTTATTACTATCATTAATGATCTTATCTCCTTCATAGTATTGTTACGGTTTTTAATTTTATGTTTTGCTCGTATATTTATTTCCACTTTCAGGATTTGTATTATTGTTCTTTTATTTTCTTATTTATTCTTGAGTTAATATGTTTCATTGTCCATATTTATGTGTTAGTATACATTTATTTATATACATCATGTTTTGCATTGATTTATATGTGTACGAGTATTATCAACTTTACTATCAATGTTGTGATTGTAATATTGTCGTATAACTTCATGTAATTATTATTAGATTGGTAAAGCGGAAGAGAAGGCCTAATGGCCTTAGCTCTATCTGAATAAATAAATAAATAAAGAATAAAGGACTAGTGATATGATCACCAACAATACCAGTCCAAACATTAAGTTTTTGTAGCTACTGTGTGCGGCTCTCCTGCATCCATTGTTGATTTATGTTTGACTAGTATCGGCAGCTGTTTCTGTTGACAAATCCATTCAGGCAGAATGCGACTTCATCTGAGAATACAATTTATCTATGGAATGTTGTTAATGCACTGCATTCTTCTATTCGGATCATCCTCTAAAATTTTCTGCAAAATTTTAATGTTATAATGATGTTGCTTGACACATTTAATACTTTTCATCATGGAACTTAGGCAAATATTTTATTGCTACGATTTCGTAGTAGAAAATTTTGGATTTTCTTTCACACGGAAGAAAACATCCATTGAAGTATTCTCATCACTTACATTTTTCCGGCTGAACTTACTAAGTCCTTTACACTTCCAGTTTTAGTAATTTTTTATGAACCTTGTGACTATTGTATGTGGAATTGGATTGCGACCAGATGCATATAATTAAATAAATTAGTTGCCTATCTTCATAGCCAGCCATAAGTAAAATTATAATTCTTCCCCTTTCGCTGAACATAGGATAGAATTATTTAATACGCTGGATGTGAAATTTAACGCATTAAGTTATTTCTGTATAAATAAACAAGATTTCATAATATTAGCAAGGGACAGTACTTGTGTTATTACTGACAGAACCTAAACAAAATACGCGTTTTATTATTCCATATACTTTTTTGTTTTCTTGATTTAGCAACAATAAATTTGTACATATCTAGTATGGGTAATTCTTGAACAAATTTTATTCGAAAATATATTGAGTATTATTTAAAATAAGAGATTTTTTGGTAAAACCGAAAGTAAAAAAAAAAAAAACCTTAATATAATTTTTGAGTTCACGGTATATACCCACACACCGAGTATCATATCACGAGCTTCTTAAGTTAATTAGATGGTGCAGGACTTTTAACTAACATATAAATGTATAAATTATGCATTGTTATTTCATTGTAAAATGATAGCAATAGTTCGCTTACATGCCCAGTTCAAAGTTGCAGCAAGTGCTTTGAATGGCCGACAATCTGGCGAGATAAGAAACAATATAATTCAACAATGCACGTGTTGTAATATTCTCACTGCAGTTTATAGATTATTTTTGTGTCAATTTATATTTTGTACCAAGTTGTAAGTTAATAAAACTGTATTTCTTTATTCATCCAAACGGCTCCCAACCTGCACTGCAGACCCTGCTGGCCCATCATTAATGCCTCTGGCGATACCTAAACGTGAGCCTAATACACTTGTTTCGGCTTTCTCAAATTCCTAGTGATGTTTCTAGTGATAACCATACTTGCCTCGTAAACCCAAGATCGCGGATTCAATCCCGGTCAGGGTCGATGGATTTTTTCGATTGTAAAAGTCCTATGTGTGGCTTCCTTGAAGTAAAACCGTGGGCCCCATGTCGTACATTTACTGCACGAAAAAGAGCCGCAATCCTGAAAGAAGAGGCCTCTGAACAAAATTTATGAGCCATTTCAGGCCCACAATTGAATGGGACGCTGATGACCTGTGATATTAAACCAAATCAATAAACAATGATCCCAAACCTCTATTTTAGTGATAGTAACAATATAAAATATAATATATAAAGAATTTACACACGCGGAGCACTTACGAGGGTAGGTCCATAAGTTTCCGGCCTCGCCGATAAAGGTTATCGCCTGCACAAAACCCCTATCTGCTTTCATACCTTATCTGTTAAATGAATAATTGCAGCTGTGTTCAGTTCAAATATAGTTGCATAAAGAAGTGTAGAAGATTGTGACATGTTCAAAATATTATTAAGATCTTCACAAAAGAACGACTTACTCCAAATGAAATTAAACAGCAATTAGACAGTGTGTATGGGGAAGAATTCCCCTCATATTCTACACTAAAGGAATGAGCCAAACTTTTTCGAAAGGATCGAGAAAGCATTGAAAACGAAGAACGTGAAGGTCGGCCCTTGGAGGTGCTCACTCCTGAAAACATCCCTTTTATGGAAGACCGGCGGCTCAAGAGTTACAGAAACAGCAGCAAGGTTGAGCCTTTCTAAAAGAACAGTCTTTCGAATTATTGATGAACATTTAAACATGAATAAAGTTAGTGCAAGATGGGTGTCTAGACTTCTTTCCTCAGTCCAAAAGCAGCAACGAGTCATTTGTTGTCAGGCATTTTTGGAACTCTGCTGTGGCAACGAGAGAGAAGTTGTGCAAACCATTGTTACAGGAGATGAAACTGCGGTCCTCTACTATGATCCCTTATGCAAAAGAGAATCAATCGACTGGCGTAAACCTGGCGAAGCACCGCCTCTAAAGGCCAAGATCACTTAGTCAACCAAGATGATCATGACCACAATCTTTTGGGGCTGTGAGGAATACTCTTCATTGACTTCAAGGAGAGGAACACACAATAAATGGGGAGTACTATGCTGGCCTACTGCACAGACTACGTGCTTCCATCAAAGAGAAAAGGCGAGGAAAGCTGAGTGGAGGTGTGCGCCTTCTTCACGACAACGCGTCTGCCTGTGCACACAGCTCTTGTTACAAAGGCAGCTGTGGAGAAATGTGACTTCAAGGTGATCGACCATCCACCCTACAACCTAGACTTAGCTCCCAGTGACTATTTCCTCTTCTCAAAACTCGAGAAGGATCTTCGAGAAAGGAAATTTAAATTTGACAAAGAAGTGATGGATGCTCTTTATGCCAATTTTGCAGACAAGACTTCTGACTACTTTAGGAGGTGAGAAGTGTATTGCAGTAAAGGGTAACTATATTTAAAAGTGAAATATAGTTTTTGTCTTAATCATACCTATAAAATGGTTAGGTAGGGACCTACCCTCCTGTCATTTTCTTCTTGCTGTGTACTATTACTTTAGTAATCTTATCACTTACAAGAAGTTTCTACCAAAAGAAATATTTTAATATATAAATAATGATCTGAATAATGAAAGTTAAACGCATTGTTCGCGAATTCGCTTTTATAATTTGTTTCAGAAAACGCACTGCGGTGCACGGTGTTTTATTTTGCGCACGCATTTGCTCATGGACAAAATATCGTGGAACATGCGTATGAAAAAAAACAAAAAACATAAAAAAGAAAGAAAAAAGAAAACAATTCCTACGTGCTAGTAAATTCCTGAGCTCGACGCGTTCACTGGCAGGAATTGGCCTCCCCTGCACGTTATCACGTGAGGCAAGGTGGGACAACAGAAGCACACACACACACAAACACTTATATAACAAACATACGAGTCAGTAAATGTATTACATGTTTTCACGCATATTACCTGAGCATACAGGGAGGAGAATAGCACAGGCTTCCTCCACTGCTCTCCACGTGCACGATATTTTCAATTTTTGTATACGTGGTGCGTTTCATTTCTTACAGCGCATTTAACTTTCCTATTGTTCAAGAATTGAGAGTTGATATTTAAATACAATGATATTATTTGGATTATGAATTTTATATGCTAAAAGTGAACAAGACTTTCTTCCATGACAGAAATTCCTACATTTTCTTTCTTGTGAAACCTGGAGTTAGATGAATTTAGGGAATGCTGAGAACTTAATAACACACTTTCTGTTTGTTTGTAGTTTGTACATCAATAGCTTATTTTTATTTTATTGTAATGAAAAATATTGTCACATCCAAGCCAATGGTTGCAAAAATCGGGAAATATTTACGATATGTCCATCATTTCTTTTAGCAGTAGGTCGAAAGATTTCACTGTGTGACAAACGCTTAGTTATCGTTAAATGTATCTGCTGTTACCTGGTCCGCTCACATACAGAAGGCAGCGGCAGATCATTGGTTTAGGAAATTAGTAAAGTAGGAGATAGACAATGAAGAAGAGACCTAAAATCATTTGGAAACTAGAACGAATCTGGATTGTGTAATGACATCAGAAATACTTTGGAAAAATACATAGATTTATAGTGAACGTCAACGTTTTTCCGTAGAGGAAAATACTTGTTTAAATTTGGAAGTGAGCAATAGATCGACCCGTGCTCTCCATAATTTTCTCTTGTTTTTAAATTAACTGTTTCTTATTCATGTAGGTTTAATACAACTGCTCATTTAATTTATCAGCTTACAAATTAAGTGTAGTATTTATCTTTATACATTTAGCTTCTGTAAATGCGTCTTAATTCTCTGGCAGCACAATCGAAAATATATAAATAAAAATGAATTTAATATAATATACTTAATAAGAATGTATACAATTTATAATATTTAATATCCAATAAAACCAGAGTAAAACATTAACGTTACAGAGACTATTGATAATGAACTTATTTTACTCGACATATTTATAAAAAGTTTATATTTAGTAAATGTTTATCTTTGAGAAAGGAACTAATATAACAAGCGCTAGTAAATAGAACACATTTTGATTTATATTAATTAAGAGCACACGTTATTCAAGTATTATTAACTAGCTTAAACATAAAGGGAACCTTTTAATTTGTTTTAAAATAATTATTAGTTAAAATGACTTCCTTAATTCCCTATTAGTTAATCATTTAGAACAATGGTGTGTTAAATTTAAATTAATAAAACTCTCACTACAGTCTCCAATGTCAGGGGCTACTAATAACTTTAGATAATACACAAGTGCTCTCTTTCAATTGAATATATATTTGGCTTTTAGACGATGACAGATAATTAACAACGTGAAAATATCCTGTAATGAAATATGAACGGTGCTTGCCGAAATGTATGTTCTCACTACATTAAAAACAATAGTAATTTTAATCTTGCTTATATTAAATCCTCGTACAAAATAGCTCACAACTAACCTGAAGGCCCAGAATCCATAGCGCAATAGATTTTTTTCACGATACATAGTAAACATTTATAAAAATAGCTCAAACACAAGCAATTAAAAATATCAAGAAATGAAAAATAAATGAAACATTTGAAAATAACTCGACTATCTAACTAATTTAAAACAACTGTCTAAAATAAGTAAAATCAGGACCGAGCGCTTTGCTTATTTGCTCTCCGTTAACTGGGGACTTTTGACTGGATTCGTCACCTGTAATTGCTACTAGTAAACGTATGAGTAGTGTAGCTAATTGACCTCAACCCTCAATTGATATTACGATTTTAGTTGCAAATAACCTAAGTATTGAAGGAAAGGGGGGCCAAAAAGCACGGTTTTTGTGCCATATTACTATTTTGAAATTTATTTTATTTTTTGATTTTGCGAGTACTTATTAAGTTAAAATTATATTTCTTACGAACTATTTGCTCTAGAAGGCTGTGCTTTGTCTTGAATGATTGGAAAAAAAGAAGAAAAAAACGTATTTCATAATTTATTTGACAGTATTTGTTTCCATGAAATTATTCTTTGTTGTTCTACAATACTGGAAAATTTTAACTAATGTTTCCCAGAAAAAAGTTAGTTTTTCTGTAAAAACGTTGTTTGGCTGCAATTATTGAAAAACTTCATTTTTTTTTTTTTTTGCATAATTTTCCTTTTTTTTTTTTCTTTTTTTTTTTTTAAGGATTTGTATAAGCTATCACTTTGAAACGTTTAACGTTTACTTATACTAATATTATAATAATGTGTTATGTAGAGCTAAGACAAAGTATGACAACGTAAAAAAATTAAATTTGGGAAAAAATATAAAAAAATCAAACAATTGAAAATAATTTATAATTTGCTTAGAATCATGATATAGTAGTGAAAATAGAAAAAAATCAAGTATGTGCTTCTGTATGTTGTATAAGTTTCGTTTCATTAGCTTTAATACCCCTTGAGAGAATGAGAACTGAATTGGTAAATGTAACATAACAAAAGTAGGCCTTTTATACTCCCCTTAAACACACCACTGTGCTGTAATGGGATTTAGAAACCGTGTATCTTGTGAACATTTTAAAACGCGTTTCATGTGGCAATATTAATTTTAAATTGCTGCAATAACAAAGTATCAAGAAAGTATGAGCTCATGTACACGGGTGTCCTTCTTTATCGATATATCGAGGAGTCGAAAGCCTTTCTATTTTGATTTATATGCAAAAGAAACTACTATCTACTTAATAAAATTGGCAAATTCTATCAGAAGTATATCACGTAACAAAGCTGCAATAACTCGCTAAACGGAGATAAAATTATTTTAACGTAATCTACATTGCAGGTTAAGAGAAAGCGCTTGAAGGCACAAGTGGACAGAACAATTTAATCCTGAACCGGGAATGTATTGAATAAGAAACAGCAGAAGCGGCGAGGCTTTAAAACTGAGTCAGGATGCAAATTACGCAGGGCAACGAACGTTGCACCTCGTTTGTCTATATTAACATGGAAACCTGTTGTTAGCGGGTAATGAACTAAATCATTGTACATGAGAACTGAGATTTTACCACCCACAAGTGCATTACACCGAACATGTTTTGCTGATAAAAGTTCTTGTATCACAGTTTATTTTCATTTGTTGACGTACGCACACCACTTCTCATATACACCGCAATTTATATTAAAGATTTCTTGTTTCAAGCATGAAGGTCCACCCACAATACAGGTTTTTGAGCGACTCCATTTTATGAACAAGCTTTCAGCTTTAAGCATAATATACGACATTAATCAACGTTGTTTTTGCTTCAACAGTTTGGTTGCCTTGGTGATAAAGCCACTATGCACTAACAAATTAAATAATTCTAAATGTTTGTATCTTGTAAACCAAGGTGTTTTAACCTTTTTCCACCGTACCGTGGGGAATTAAGAATTTCTAGCTTTGTGTGCATTTAGAAATGCAGTTTATACATTTTAGAAGATATAATGCTAGGAGCTATGTAGAAAATACTTTCACTCTATAAGTAGAAAAGGTTCGTCACACAAGAACTGCGTAAACAAAATGGATTCCTCGCCTAGTAGAGTAACTTTAAAAAAATAATATTTAAACCCAAATTATGGCTTTATTAACCGCTGATATGAAAGAAGTTATAGCATTATTGTGTGGTATTAGGGGAACAAAATTAGAATTATTGCAATCTACAAGTATTACAACAGAGAAACCACATTTTTAGAATTATTATTATTATTATTATTATTATTATCATCATCATCATCATTATTATTATTATTATTATTATCATCATTATTATCATTATCATTATTATTATTATTATTATTGAGATTAAACCACAAAAATCAATGGTATACTGTCAATTAATTGAAACATATGACCACTGATAGACAAAGCTGTACTGTGGGAGTTTTTAAACATTTTTAAATGTAACCATGTTTATAAACCCTTGATTTCATCTACACATGCAGTAAAATAGAGAAAAATAATATAACGTTTCAAGTTACATGGTGTATTTAAGATGATGTTCATATATTTCAATAAAACAAAAACATGTTACTATTTAAAAACAATTGCAATTGTTTGATTTTCGTTTGCGGCTTTGAAATGTAATTTTAATGTTAATGTAATCCAAATGTTTTCTGAAGGTTATTACAGAGCTTTCTTACATACAAATATAATTCTCACACACAAATTAGATTAATATTTCAAATTTGCTATCTTCACGACAATAATTGTGATAAATATAAATCATTATAAATAAAATTTGCATGTTAAATTAATTTTTCTTTTCTTTTCTTTTCTTTTTTTTTTTAACAGAATAGAGAAAATTTAATCGTAGAGTGTTTTTTAAATTTCGGTTTTCAAGCATAACCCCTACTCCTAATGGTTCAATATCCGTAATTTTCAGAAACTTTTTTTTATTTTATTTAAATCGTATATTCGAAATTTTGTAGTAAAGAAACAAATATTGGTACCTTGGAACGATTTTTAAATGTTGGGTTTCAGGTAAACACCCACTAATAAATACCCGATTTCCTGGTTTTCCGGAACTCTTATTATTTTATTTATATTGTACATTCCGAGTTTCGTTGCGAAAAGGTAAAATGGTTGACTAGAACTATTTTTAAATGTTGGGTTTCAAATAAACCCTCATTGTAATAATCTAATTTCACTAATTTGAGAAACTATTTTTTCATATTATATGAAAATGAAAATTATATGTGCCGAGTTTTGGTGCCAAACAATAAATATTGGTGCCGTTAGATTGATTTTTTATTTTGAGTGTTAGGTAAAGCTTATTTCTAATGACCCAATTTCGCTGATTTTCAGGAAGTGCTCTTTTACTATAATTTAATGACATGCACCGAGTTTCCTTTAAAAAAAAATTAAAATTGCGGCTGCTAGAAGGAGTTTTCAATTTCAGGCATACCCTCACTCTTAACGGACCGATTGCTCTGATTTTCGGAAACTAATTTCATCAATTTATTTTAAAGAAATGTATGTACAGAGTTTCGTTTATAGCCCTTTTTTTTTAAGTCTTAGATTTAGGTAACCCCACCCCCCAATTGTCTCAATTTTTCTGTTTAACGAACTAGACGAATCATTTGTTAATCGATGGTTAAATGCTTCGTTTCGCTGAGAGAAAACAAAAAGTTCGACCTTTACAGCGTTAACAGACGCGCGCGCATACACACACAGTATATATGTATATATACACATACACGCGCGCGGGAAGTGACAAAAAATCGATTGTTTGAAAATACTATGTATAGAGGTAAGCAAGAACTTTCCAATTCCACCCACACCCACACCCACACCCACACCCACACCCACACACCTGGGTTCCACTTAAATTGGTTCGTTAATTCACAAAACAACCGACACTGGAGGTCATACAAAACAACCTGCTTGACGAGGGACCTCTGCATGATCAAAAGATGGGAGTAATGTGCGCCGTTAGCGGCGAGAGAATAATATCCCCGTTTTTTTTAAAGAAGCAATTGTTATGGGCAGACTATTTTCCGTGAATTAACTGTGATAGAACGTAGGTTCGTTACTTTCCAATAGGACTGTGCAACGACACTACAAACCATGTTCCTAGCATGCAATTCATGAAACCATCGATTACTAACAGCATTCGGCCCTCTCGGTACCTCGATTTAACACCCTGCGATTTTTATCTCTGGGTAACATTAAAGGAAAAATCTACAAGACAAATGTACATACATTAGATGATTTGAAAAGTAATATTCCGGAAGATATTTCTTCCAACTCTTAGAGAGGGTTAATTTCATAAACCGATGCCAGAAATGTATGGAAAACGAAGGGAGACATTTCCAGCAACTTCTTGCTTGGTAATGGTGAGTGAATGTACCTTTAAAGGGTTTAATGTCAATAATAACTTGCACGATAATCATAGCTGTGGACTTGGACTCCCGCTCACCGCGGTACCAGTTTAACCGGCCGTTAGGCACGGAGCGGTCCCACGAAGAAAAATCATTAAATTCTAACTAAACGTGCTGTGCATGAAATATGTTAGCCTTGCCTTATGGTGTCTTTTGATTCAATGTGAGACAAATGTCTGTAAACGCAGTCTCGGGTATTATTCATTTAATGAGGTGAGAAGAATTGCGAAAGAATGTCCCTCGCCAGTGGCCTTATGACCTGTTGTATGGAAAATATAAAAACCGTGGCCCGTGTTGCCAGTTATTGTTTTTTATTTTTATTTCTGTTACTCGCTTCGGGTGATAAAACGAGCAAGGCTAACGAAGTAGACAAAAGGCTACAGCGAATGTGTCAAAACAGGTGGCGTCGTCGTATGCTACTAACGAACCAGTCTCCTCGCTCGGAAATTGTTGCGATCGTCAGCGAGGTGTTCTGAGTCTGGTTTTCAATTTTTGTCTGTATGGAAACTGTGTGAGATATCACTGTATTATTCGCGGTTTGGTTTGATGGGCTAACTATATTGAAAATTCCAGATTTTTTTTTTGCAGAATTCTGCTAAATTCAACCTAAATCATTATCATAAAATGCAACTTCTCTGAAATCTCTGTATAATGGAGAATAAGAGTGCAAAATTAATATATTAGCTGACTGAGAAAAACAATCTCAGTGTTAAATGAATACGTAAGCATCCACGGCTCATGTTCATAGTTAAAAAATTAAATTTAAGTCTTAGCTTCCCGGTGTTGCCTTGCCTTGAGTTAAATTGTGCGTGACATTTCTTGCAGACTTATTTATCTCAAGTTCACTATAAATAAAAGAAATAGGTTATGCATACCGTAAGCACTTATTCTTAATATTTTATGTCTCCTTTTTAATAACTAAAGTTTATAAGGAAATACAAGGACACAATAAATAAAGTTTAATTACCTTTTAAATAGTTTTCTCATAAACAGAAATCCTAATTTTGAACTTGAGGGGATACGGAATGGGTTTTGCGTAAAAGATTCGATTTTAGGATTATTGTCTAATATGAAAGTATGAAGTTTTCTCTTCATTATGTCATTTAAATTATCTCGATATCTATCCTAGAAATATGTTAATTATTAAAATGACGTGGACACCTATAATGAAGGAAATGTAATAACATGTGAATTACTATTGTTATATTTAGGTGCTGTCTCAAATACTGTTGATGCAATGCAGCGAATAGGCTTAGAAGTGCGAAATGTAAACTCATAAGTAAAGCAAAACAGTTCAAAAGAGGTGCTAAAAAGAAATTAGAATTGGAAAACGAAGAGGATTGTCATGCTGCAAACCTCTACTGAAATTTTAACTTTGGAGCTCATTTCCAAAAGTTTCATTTTTCCTCACATAAGGAATGTTTTCTTAGTTGCTAATTAACATTTTGAGCTAAGATTCCACTGAGCAACCTATTTCTGTATGACGAAAGTTTAGGTGCGATGTGAACAAACGCTCCTACTTGTTGCCATAGCACAAACGCCGTACCGCTCCTCATTTTTAAGTACACAGTATTTCTGTTCAGTTCAACCTTTTATTTGGACTATTAGTAAATAAACAAATCATCTATATATAAGAGAGTTTTTTCCACCAATACTGGCGATTTCGGGACTAATAGAAGGGGTTCCCGCCCCGCCCTCCCCCGATGTACACGCCTTACTCTCTCCACCTCTGCCCATGTCCAGTCATAATGCCTTATCCTCGTCATTCCACCCCAACATAAGCGCGGGAAGGTGTTTGTTGACAGTGCATATCAGCTTTCGGTAGACAGGATTAGGATGGGGTTAAAAAGAAGCAAAGCCGCAATTCATGTGCATATTTAAAGAAATGAGTTTAAATTTTGAAGCTGTGAGTTATCCTTCCTTGTGAAAATAAAGATTTTTTATTTTCTACAAATGTTTCTTGTTTGTTCGGGTTAATTTAAATTAACTCCTATTATATTCGTATTTTAAATCACTACATAATCAAAATTATATAACAATCTTATATGCTCATTCCCCCATACAAAATAAAAAAGTTGTTTTTGTACTGTATTTAATGTTCTTTTTTCTTTTTTTCAGGTAAGTGACCATAGTCCAAACTTTTGTAAGTACAATTTAAGGCATATTTAAACTATCGTTTAACTTAAGATATAATATTGTCAAGTCGCATTATTAAGTTTATACTTTGTAAAATTCATAGTTTTTCGTTAATTCTGAGCATTTAAATCTTTTAGAAAATAAAATATTAGTGATATTGTCACTTAAAAACATCTTTCTAAACGAGGGAACTGAGTAGATACATAAATAAAATTTGTAAGTATAATAAAAGTTAAACTGTTGGTAAGATAAACGAATATAAGGAAAAACTTTGGCAAAGATTTAAACGCTACAGGCATATCGGAAAAAGTATTCTTGAGAGAGTTCGTAACATGAGAGGCAGTTGTAGTCAGTCTGAAATTTCAAAGGGTCAATAAGTTTAGGTACAAGTAAAATATTTGACTTTTTCAGTGTTAAGTAATATTTTGTGTACATTTTCAAAAACTGTAAATCAGAAAACTTAACCGCTATGTGATATTGAATGTAGTGCAAACTTTGATTTCAGCTAATATTTTAATAAACTATTAGCTATTTATGCTACAAGAATTATTTTAAGATTTTATTCAAGAGCGGGAAGTTTAGCGTCGAGGCTACGACGAGGACAATCAATTCCACGAGGGCATAATTCTCTTTATTTTTGTGTGCCACAATATTTTTAGCATTACTAGTATTTAAATCGAAGTAATATTAATACATTTATCATCGTTTAAACAAGGGTTCAATGCTATCGATGGCAATAATGGTGTTTGTTAAGCAAATAGATCTGAAACAGTTCGATTTCTTTATAGACGTATAAGCGTTGTAAATGGAAATATCCCAAAAGGTTTCGTATTATGCAAGATGAACAATTTTAATTCACTGACCCATTGTTATTTTGTTAAGGACGACAAATAAATTTCAGTTTAAACTCTGTTAATGGAAAAAAATGTAAAAAAAATATGTTATTTGTCGATAAATTTAAACATACGCTTAGCATATAATGCTTTTAATTAGCTATTACAAAACAGATTATCATCATTACGAAAATGGGTAAAAAGGTAACATTACCACATAGCTATAGTAAACAAACTGCCAATAAAAGCAAAATATTCTAAACCTCGGCATTCAGCAAGTATTTTTTAAACATTTATGTAAAGTAACACATTGCCTATATATTTGGTATTTATCAAGAATAAATCGATATATAGTGAAGGTAAAATATATAACTCTTATAGGTGATACCTACAAAAGCAAAGTTAAAATTTTAGTACTAATCTTGAATTTTCAAAAGTATATCATATACCTTCAAGGTTACCTCATAGTATATATATTTACTTGTTAATAACCTCAATTTTAACTGTATATCTATAGATACTTAGTATGAAATGTCATATCGTATAATCGATTTAAGATATTCCCTAAGCTTTATTTAGGGCCTTGTATTTGCAAGAGGTACGCATCAAAAATAACAAAACTCTTGGTAAATGTGGAAAGAGAAACAATTTAACCGTATGTAGAAATTACTCAGAACAAATTAATTGGAAACAAACCCAAAAAGATAGGTTCCTGAGAAATGTACTTTTGGTGAAAGTAATGTAGTTTTTTAGGGATTTTATTCGAAAGCTGTAACTGTCCTATTTCACTTAGTATGACGTTATTTTAAATTCATCAATGAAACGAAACAAAATTTTGAATTTTGACCATTCACAGCCGGATATCACATTGAAATTATCGAATAAATTACCAAATCCGTTTTATCACTTTTTAAGGTTACAGGCATTTTTAATACATGTTGGCTATTTCAGAAGCTACCGTATTGGCGAGAGTTAACCAACCCAATTGCAGCAACATTAAATGCAAATATATATTCCCATCAAAGTATATTTTAGTAAGAGTTTATTTAATTTCATTATAATTCTCATTTCCACTCCAAAGCAAACACATGTACCTGTATTTAAATTAAATACTAGAACATGTTTTTCTGCTTCGCTTTTGTAATCGCATGTACCAGATGTTCCTCCAATATATAACTGTAGCTCATTTCGTAAGCTAATAGAAGCAGGATTTTGATACAAATTGGTCAGCTATAACACAAGCGTTGTAATATATTCCTTCACGCACACTTAGCAATGCTAAACAGGCTTATAATATTTGTTCTGGATATGAGGATCCATGATTGGTTGGACAGCAGGGACTGGATATGTTTACAACATTAAAGAATTAATACCACTACATACGCCGGTAATGTATTCATTTCGCAATGAAACTCCGGGTGTAATTTTTACTGTTTGGATAACTAAAACAACTGTTATTAAATCCCAATGGACCTGTATGTCTAGGGTATTCAATTATTTATGAATTTATTTCATTAAAGTTAAATTACTTACAGCTACGTATGGCAGCTAACATTGTTAAAATTAAATTATTTACAGCTTTGTGTCATGGATAACATTGTGGAGATCTAGGATATTTTGTTACTTATAGTGTCTTTCAAAAGTAATTTCACATTTCAAAGCGTTATAAACATTTAATTTGACAACTGTAATAGAAAATTGGACAAAAATGGCCTTTTCATTTTACAAAACAATGGAAATATGTTCATCGTTCTTTTGTTCTTTCAGTTGGGGCAGGATTGTGAGGGTTTCTGTAAATTGTTGTTGATTTGTTTTATTTACGGACGCTCTTTAACATCACAGGTCATCAGCGTCCCATTCTATTCAGGGCGTGAAACGACCGATAAATTTTGCTTAGTGGCTTCTGTTTCAAGCGTGAAGTTCTTTTACATTCCGTAAATCTACGACACGGGACCCACGGCTTTACTACCCTTCTGAAGGCAGACATACTTAGGACTTTTACGTCCGAAAAAAAAATCCATCAGTCCTGGCCGGGATTGAACCCGCGATCTTGGGTTTAGAAGGCAAGAATGGCTACCACTACACCACCGGGACCAACAGTTTCTTTTATGTAACTATAAGTTGGCAGGACTGAGATCGTGAGCGCCATATTGTTGTAATGTACCAATTGATATTGTCACCAAAAATCCTTCTAATTGTTTTGCAACGTTGTGCCATATTGTATGAAGACTAGCTATGTCCACTAGATATTTTAAACAGCGTTTAATGACGTGATCACAGGTGGTGAACATAGTGATAATGGATTTATTATAAATTGGGTAAGGACCTTATTTTATAAAGAAGGGATATGGTTTAGGTCTTTTTTTATTTTTTGAATGGTATTTAACACCCGTTTTTGCTACATATGCATCACAGGCGGTGGACACTGATGATACATGACATGAAATGATATATTGGGAAAGAATTTATTTTTCCAGGCCTAAATTTTTAGGATGCCTCCCCGGCTTTTGCCATTTATGAGGACTGTGAGGAAAACCTGGAAAAAACCCCAGTCAGGGAGGACGGTTCTGATGGGATTCGACCCCAGACCTCCCACTCACGAGTCCGCGCCTTAAAGACCTCGGCCACCCGTGGTGGTCATTATTTGTATGGAACATCGTAACAAAAACCATATTGTTGATTATCTCTAATGTTGTAGATTTCTTATTAGCAACAGAATTATGTTCTTCAAACTTCTATTATGTTATCTGATTTAAATTTTCTTAGGGCTTTAGCAAGACTTCTATTTCTTTTATAATAGTTTGGAGCTGTTGTAATACAGAACTCTCGTTTGGATGCTTGGCCAGCATTTGCTTCACATCGAGAAGCATGCTATTTGACGGTGGTGTCTAATATTCATACCCTTAAAATTCAAGGGCATAGATTTTTACCGCACACCAAACACTAATTTTTTGGTCATACAATTTTGGCATTTCATGTACAAGATCAGTTTTTACTGTACTCCAGTATCTACTGTTTTGTGTCGCTACATGGAGATGTAAATAAAACATGTTTCGTTCTTAAAAAAATTAAACGGTGGACAACAGAGCGAATGTTAACAATATCCCACGCCCAAGCGAACATTAACATTATCCCTCGCCCAATTGTAGAAATCAACTCTACTCATATTATCGCGTGGTTGCAATTTCTGAGCTACAGTTACCTTATAGGGTTTTAATTTTAAAAGTTTAGTGGCATTCAACGTCAAGGTTTGCGAAATTCCTAATTCATGTACAAGCTTTCTCAGTGATTTATTTAGACTCGTTCTAACTTTTCTCCGATGTTTTCGAGTTCTTCCTCTGTAAGAAGACTGCGTTTTACTTTCGGTTTCTTATCAAGAACAGATCCCGTTTCCCTAAACCTATTTACAAGATTACAGCCGTTTCTCTGAGAGACGTACGAACAGCAGGAAACCTGTTTATAAATCGTCCTCTCACTTCTCTACAAGAATTTGTCACATAAGAATCATACATGAAGATTTTGTGTGCTATTCTTGGCAATATAACAGCACTAGCACACTATAACTCTGAAGCATATGTGGTGTCACAACGTTCAACTCCTGTACAGCACAAAGACTTCGCGTCAGTATATGTAGGGGCGGGAAAGTGAGGGCGGGACAGAAACGTTAGAAACAGCAAAGGCAAATCCCGTTAAGCCTGTCATGTTTACAAATAAAGGCCCTGCAATATAACTATAGCTTAGGGCTTACATTTTCTAAGAAGTGCTGCTTTTATGTCGAACGCAGTAATGTTTTATAACTCAATTATTGTAACATTAATAACTCTTTAAAGTTTAAAGTGAGTTTTGAAAGATTCCATATTATAATAATTTATAATGATGCTTTAGCACGAGTTGAAACAGGAAAAATGTATAAGCAGTAGTTGCTCATGTGTTCGCAGTAACTGCAATTTGTGTGACATAATGTCCTGGAGTAGGGAAGGTACAGGCAGTTCGAGCAAACTATTGGTGGAGCGATACAAAGTGCTTCTTCTGGTATGTAACCTTTGCTATCTCCCACCTAACAGTATAAACCCTCGTCTTAGCATATGATACACCCTCTGCTACAAAGATTTACCTTTAAAATACTTAATCGCATCGCTAAACCTATACACATACATTCTGCATTTAAGGATGCTCTTTTATTGCAAGAAAAACAATCACATAAATATGAGATTACAAATTACAGGGATATACTCGTAGCACTTGAATTACAAATGGCCAGAATTATCTTTTAATCTTAGAAGTATGAAACGGAAGTAGCAAGGCAATGAAGAGTGGTAAGTAAGCCATCATTCAATAAAACGTAGATACCAACACTTTTTATTTGTGGCAGTCAGATAAATCGTATAAATCAAATCCGTCTAAACGAAAAGCATTGCAACCTTATGTATGTGAATCAAATTTTGTTTAATTTCTACAATCCCTGTCTCACAGTAAAATGAAATTTTCTTTGGAAACGTAAACAGTTTTAAACAAGTTAACGTCTTATTATCATGTATCATTGTTTTATATGTTCTCTGCTTCTAAATTGTTTTCATAAATACATAGAAAACGTTATATTACTTAGAAACGCAGTCTATTATTATTATTATTATTATTATTATTATTATTATTACTATTTTATCTGAAAATAAAATTATTTATGTAAATTATGGTTAATAATTACATTTAAACTTTGCTATAGTGTTGAAATGTTTGGAAGTTATGAAAAAAAAATCATTTTCTTATGTCTAAGCTCCACATATGGAAAAAATCCTCTCCCCGTAGTTTCTGTGCATCAGATTTGGTCTAAAGGCTGACTGACCTACGACAGTAGGGCGTTGCCCGTTTACATTGCGTACAGTAATACTCATTGCTGCTAATGCGGCGACCCAACACTTGGAGGGTGGCTCAACCGTGCGCAGCCTTACCCCTTGACAGTCTTCTGGACGGAGTGAGAACCAGAGGTGCTAGGGATGGGGAATAGCTAATTAGCGAAATTGGCAATTAAATACTTAATGAATTTTCTCCTAGATGGTAGCACCCATCAGGGACAGACGGACGTATCGCAGCTCGAAGCAGGAACATTTAAGCAGAGTGACGAGGGTGGGAGGCAGGGCGTGTTTTCGAAAACACTCCCATCCTACGAGGGATGCGCACCCCGATCGATATCGTCGGTGAGCAGGGAGAGGGAGACGATTATGGAAAGCAGAGAGCTGACCAAATGGCTGAGACAATCCCTTAGATGAGTATCTTGTACAGTGGCGGCTCCTGCCTTGGCAACCTGAAACACTGTGAAAGGTTTGTCCCGATTAATGTCATCTCAAGCAGATATTTGTCTACATATCACAAGTTACTCGAAATTTTCTATACGAGTGATCTTGAAAGCTCTCAGATGTGACCATAAGTGACCTTGCAGTTGGCAAATGATTGTTGTTTTTCGTTGGTACATCTGTCTTAAGCATTAGTTTGAAATATCGAGCCATTTTTTCAAATAGTTTATTTAATACAGCTTTCTAAAGCAGATGCGTTGTGGATATTCCATGAAATTAATTAATTTGAATATCGTCAGTGAAAAAGTTGTACGTAACAGATGGTTTAACTGCAAAGAAAAGTCATTAACAATTCAAAAAGATTGTAGTTACCGCTCTTCTTCATTTTCAATTGTTAAATATGGGCTCTCAAATTAAATATGACTATACCAGTCATGAAGATGACCCACAAGAAGAATATCTAACAAGTGCAACAACATCAGAGTTCAAAGTACAGATATTTGATGACTGGCGAACTAAAGTGTATAACATTTCTGAGGCTATAAGAATGTCAAATAAATATGAGGTTACATTCTACATGAATTGCACATAAAAAAGCTTTAGGCTTGTGCCTCGCTTGCTAACAGTACGCCAAAAAGGTATGAAAGCATCTCAAGTGTTTAGAGAATTTCAACAATAGAATTGATTTTGCGCGTAGACTTTGTGGACGAGATTTGGTAAGCAGATTGAAAAAGCAGTCGGTTGTTTAGCGCCAAAGAAAGTAGGGTTCCACCTTTTTGGGAGGATAAAGGAATGTTATTGGTTGATTATCTTCTGATGTGTGAAATTATAACGGAAGAGTAATACTCCAGTCTTTAAATCAAATAGATGAAAACATTCATGAGAAAAAACATGGTTTGCGGAGGAGGAGGAGGAGGAGGAAGAGGAAGAGGAGGAGGAAGAGATGGAGGAGGAAGAAGAGGAAGAGGGGGAGGAGGAGGAGGAGGAGGAGGAGGAGGAGGAGGAGGAAGAGGAAACACCTGCTCACATAGGTGATATAGTGGGAAAAAACTGAGAATTCTTGAAGGAGATTTTACTCCCTCTGACTTCCATCTGCTCCCAAAGTTCCTCTGGTCAGCGTTTTTCATCAAATCAATAGGTAATTGCAGCTGTAAAGGAGAATTTTAGACACCTTCCGGAAAATCACTTCATAGACGGGATAACATTGCAATAAATGTACTGACCTTAAGGGAGATTATGTTGAAAAATATAACGAATGTTCAAGTTAAAAATCTCTTTCTTTATTGTTTAGTTTAGAAATATTCAGAATGCCCTTGTATGTAGTTAGGAGAATTTTAGGAAAAACTTGAACATAAAATGTTAAGTTATAATAATTAAAAACTTCAGTTGGTAATCTTCGTGCTGGAAATATTTAACGTAAAATGTTGGCAGGTCGAAGTATTTTTATTGTTTAAAATACGTAGAAAACGATACGTTAGAGCTTTGATAGATACTTGATGTGTCAAACACTATGGCCCATTGACATAAAGAACTGTTGCTTACATGCTTAGGGATTGGAATGGAGAAAGGAGCAGTCAACCTATTTTGAGTTATTAGGGAATGGACTCTCAGCTCTATTTACAAATAATTCAAATTAAATGCTTGTATGACTTGTTTAGTTGGAAATGAAAACATAAAATATTTTTATTAAGATATATCGAGATAATCTGGAGTTTCTGACTTTGACTTGGCGACCGATCACTTCATATTAACCAACTGTTATGATACGAGGTCGATTTTCGAGGACTCATTAGAATTTCCGATGTCTTCTGTTTTCATATGTCTTACTCTTACTATTATCTCCAAAATATTTTAAACCCCACTCACACACACAGATGTCTTTATAATACTCGTGTCAAAACTATGGTAGGAATATCATTGATAATGTCCAATTTTTTTTATGCTATGGATATCAATCTCATTTCTAAAGAAATTGGTCATATACCACGTTTATCTTTGCATATCTTTGTACTGCTTAAGTTTGTCGCTCTGAAAACACCGGGACATCGTTCTATTCATTGTTTCTTCACATGTGTCCATTGCACTACATCAATATAACTCGTATTTTTTTATCATGGTATCCAAAATCATATAACGAATCTTCACTATTCATTCTTAAATAGCCTACATATTCTTTTATAAGCAAAGAAATGGTATAACAAAGATTTAATCTAGCAGTGATTTATACACGGATAAAGTTAGCTTTGCATTTATGGGTATAAAGCATATCATAAATGAAAGTAAACATAAACGCTCCAAAAGGTGTAATTCATTCTTGAACAATCCCAAGAATTGGGGTTAAGGCAGATGCAACTCCTGATCGGATTACGGTATTAGGTATTATCAAAGACAACACTAGTCATTTCAAGGGGGCATGCATAAAGCGCTCCGTGCAGTTAGTCTTTGAACAGTGGCGGGAAATTCAAATGTATATAATGTTAGGATAAGATAACTATAACACATTTATTTTCATTATAGTACACAATACAAAAAATATATTGTCTTTCAGTGAGAAAAGACATTGACTTGACACTATTTAAATGTAAAGAAAATACTCTTAAATAATATTTGATAAAATAATGTTATGTTTTAATTATGTAAACGCAAAGCATACCATATATTATCTGATTTACTGTACTGTATTATAGTATATGGAGTTCTGATCTCTAGTTTATCTAAAAATGTCATTTCCGGCACAAGAAATGCTTATATACGCGTTTTGTATTATGTCATAACATATGTAACAAGTACTAACTCCCAAGGAAAATGAAGCGTATCAGCGATTAATGGATTTATGGAAACAGGTGTTTCTTGTTGGTGACCGTCAGAAAAGTAGTTTTGAATAGTCCTGGCGAATGGTTTCTGATCAAGTTCATTTTCCGTTTATGCGTTTATAGGGGAATATAGTATATAATGTAGTATATTTAAATAACCAATAATAAAATATTTAGGCATTCGTTAATGCATACTTTTATGTTTATTTTTAAGTGAAGTGTGTCTACAGTTCTTAGCCATGTGTATCTCATTTTTCCTAAATAGTTCCCGATCGTTTTTATATTTGTATCTGGATATTAAATATTAAATTCTTCTGCCATGTAACTTATTCCACTTAGGTTAAAGCAACTTTTCTTTCCAGCTAATGTCTAGTTCACTACATACTGGACATGTTTCAATAGATTACACGCCAAACAGTTTTTTTTAATCCCTGAAAGAAAGAAATGTTCTCTCTTTTTTTCAGTTGTGCCCAAATAGAGTGCACACCTTTGCAAATGCTGCTGAATTAGCATGAATATTACACAATATTTTAATGTTCTATAAACTGGCTCAAGGAGTCCAATTTTACTTATCAGTGAGGTGGAATTTAAATACAACCAAGGCCCTGTTTCACAAAAGTATGGTCTGATACAGTACAAGTGTATTAGTACAACTCCTTCTAAAGTATGACCTTCTAGCTTTCTCTCCAAGAAAGAAGTGAAACATTGGTAAAATATTAGTAAAAAGTTATAAGTGACGTCATATAAGATTAAAGTGGAGGAACAGCTGTTTGCCATACTTCGTCATACTTTGAATTAGGTTATGTCCACTCTTTAGGGATTTTTAATGCACAGAGTGTATCATTGTCATTCATGTTAAATGGATATTGTGTTTTTTCTCGATATATTGATAATTTAAATACTTTATTATGCATTTATCGATATTCAAGCGTAATAATTCACTTTGAAACGACGGTTCCATAAGGCTACATTTAGGAACATCAATTTCAACCGCCGAGAGATGGCAGAAGAATCGCCCTTTCCGATTGCTCTTAAGTAATTTATTTTATTAGTCCATTTGATCATTTATATTTATTTTTTGTTTATATTGCTTGACAATATCGTTCTCATTAATTGGCAAAGAACTGAGAAAATTGTGTCAAAGGGGTTTATTTTAAAAGAGAACGAAAAATGAAAAAAAATTATTTGTGGCATGTAGCAAGAACTTCAAAAATACATTAACTAAGATGCAGTTCTGAAATGTACATTTGGAACAGGAAACACCAATATCAATCATATGTCTTATTTTAATTTTATTTAACCTAACTTTGTCGTTATGCACAAACACTTATTTGTTCTTTATACACATTCCTACTCATCATTATTATCACTTTCGCTAATACTTAGCACATTTGTGAGCCCCAAAATCATTAAAAAGATAATATAATCAATATTCCTACATTTGTAGAGAAATTTATACATTACCAGTGACCGACTAATACTCTTGTGAAACATAACAACGAAAAATCACTTGTATATTTGTTAGTATAGAGTTGTCAAGTACAAATGTAGCAGCAACCTTTGTGGCAAAGAATTTTAGTAATAATTGCAAGTTATTTGTTCATATACTTCTGATGTATTCGACCATACTTTTGTGGAACAGGGCCCAGGTCTGACCACGTAGTGAATACGAGGATACTCTCTCGATAAACCTTATAAAAATAGTTTATGAAAAAGAATCCCCTGTTTTCCATACCCGTTGTCTAAGTTGTATAAAGTATATAAGAAATACATACTGAATAAATATATAGTAACGCGATCATTTAAATGGCCGGTACCGCCACTGCCGTTGTCCTATATACAGTAGCCTTTCCATGCCTCTCCTGTTTTTTCAGGCTCGTAATGGTCCCCGTTGCGCTGTTTGCTTCAGACATCTCCAGGCAATACCCTTTAAAGGAAATGTTTAGTTCGTAGATAGCTTCCACGTGACGGCGAGGTTTTTACGCCAGCTAAATGGAGCTGTGTTAAGATGGCAGCAGCGGAGAGTGCCCGCCTGCCCGGCTTCCATTTCCTCTTAATCCGGTCACCACAAGTACTTGTCATTGTTAGAGCAGAAGCCAACCCTTGAGATGTAGAGCTTTAATTGGCCACTAATTTCGCTATCACGCTGCGCTTACGATTATCTCCTATGCTTGTATTGTTTGAGCCAGTGTTTTCTCTATGCGCTCATGGAAATTGGTTTGCTAAACAATTTAGTCAATTTAATCAAAGACTCTAACGGAGTAACGTTAATCTAAAACAAGAAATAACATATGAAGAATGTGGTTTAACAACTTGATACGGCAGACTCGCATAATAGAAGGCGAAAATGTAAAAATGCTTCACAATTTCTACTTCGATAACTTTTTTATTATAACAATTACTCCCGAATATTAAAATTGATTTGCTTGTTTCGGTGTTATATTTCTTTAAAAAATCTACAGTTATTTTTAGGTCTAAATATACTTTTTTTTTTTTTTTAGCTATAAATTCTAAATCAAAAATATCTTGGACATTTACAACTTGGTGTTCCGCTATTTACAAATTAAATTAACTCTTTCTTTCCGACATCTACATGTGTCGCCGAACGGGATGACAGGCGGTTACGCTTAGGACTCGTATTCGGGGGTCCTGGGTTCAACACCATTGGGGCCAACCATCCTAATGTTGGTTTTTGCCCTGGTCGCTTAGGCGTATGCTGGGGCGGATATTTAACATTCCACGAATTTCCTTCTCTTCATTCCATTGATACTGCCACGGTGGCCGAGGTCGTTAAAGCGCGAACTCGTGGGCGGGAGATTTGGGGTTTGATTCCCGCCAGGACCGTCTTCCCTGATTGCGGTTTTTTCCAGGTTTTTCTCAGTTCTCATAAATAGCAATTACCGAGGAGCGTAAATTATTAATTTAAGAAGTGAAGTTTTTACTAAAACATGAACGGTCTTACGACTGTGATGTGCAATATATGTATACCCATAACTGGAATAATAAACACTTTTACTTTAAAAGAAACTAACGCGTCATCTTTTCACCCACGAGCTTAGCTTTTTAATTCTGAAGACCCTTCCCGGCATATTACTATGCGTACTATGTTAACAACATATTCATACAATTAATGGGGAACTTAGCTCAATGATAGAGCTAGCCAGTCATTATTTACAGAACTTGGAACAGTTTTGACAAATGTGAACAATTTTATGCCGATATTCCCTTTTTTAACCGCACATTGAGGCCATCTTTTTCAGTTATAAAACATTCATGGCTGACTTAGGAGTGTTTCTTTGCCCCATTAGATAAACTCGTTAGAAAAGAGAGCAAGAGATTTGTGACGTGATGCTGAAAAATGTGAATCATATGCCCTATTGAATAAATCGATAGCCCGTGTAACGGTCTTTCTCTACGGAATCGCATGTGATGATGGATTACTGTTCCTTTTTTATGTCGATCTGCCTGCCTCTCTTTCTGGATTCCTCTTTTTTTATATTCTTTATGATGCTCCTACGTGCACGCAGCTTAGCCCACATTATGCCACTGAAGGATGATGCTCTTGAGCAAAGTGGACGTTACAAGGGCCATATAAATTCTTTAGCCCAAAACAGCATCCTTGTCCAGCTTCTCGTGGAAATAAGATTGTCTTAATAGCTTTGTATTACTGAGTAATGTATATCTGTATGGAATATCATCGTGTAAAATATTTTACTGGTTTTCTTCTTCTAATTTCCTGTTCAGAAGCAACGATTTTCAGAAATACTGGTCTATCCATCTCTTCTTTGGACGCCCTACTGATCTAGATTCTCTTGGTTCATACTGAAACACAACCTCTTTCATCCTATTCATATGATCTTTCCATTTCTTTTTGTACGATTGACGTTCTTCAGTAATGTTTTAAACTTCTGGTTGTTGGCGAATATAATTGTTTCTAATGTGATCTCGTCTAGTCAATATAATTTTAATTTTTCATACTCTGGACATGCCATCAATGTTAATCTTGTCAACAAAATGCCCAATAAAATAATAATAACCTTCAGGCGTCGTTTGCATTGATAAATGCTTCAAAGATATTTGGTTCCTTTGGATAATTATATGTGATTTTTCAACGATATTATATGAGGATGATTTCATCAAAAAATAAAAACTGCAACTGCATACACCAAACGCTTATTGCTTATTGCTTAATGAGGCGACACCTGATGCTGTTGTGATAACCTCAAAGTGCTTTTGAAGAATGAAGTACATGATTGTTTTGTACAAATGAACAATTTGATTCCATTAGATATCACTATGCTCCAAAGGAAATTTTTTTTTTCATTCCCATGTTAACTTTTTTGTCTTTAGTGGTTATGGTTGTAATGGACGATTTTTTCACGTGTAACGCCCGATCGGTCGACTCAAGCAGTTATGACTGTCGCTTAATATACTTATGCTTTAAAAGAGCTGGTAAGAAAATGCTGGAACTGCTTCCATTCACTTTCCATGTATTTTTGGCACCAGCTGATGAAATTAACCATTAGCCCCAGCAGTTTCCCCTTTGAAGAAAGTTCTTCACGAATGTTATTTTTCAGTACATTATACTTGTACACTTTTTCATTTAATACGATTCCAGAGATAAAAGTCACAGGGCGTTAAATCAGGGGACCAAAGGGACCATATGTTGTTAGTGATGACTCTGTCATCCGACATTTCATGAATTGCATGCAAGGAGACAAAAGCTGCATGTGCCGTTGCATAATCCTGCTGGAAAGTCGCGAACCTCACAGTTCACGGAAAAAGGGCTGCGAAATATTCTGAACACAGTTATCACTAATGTTTCTTTAAAAATATAGGGCGTGTTATTCTAATGGTGCATCATGCTCCTGTCGTTTGTTCTTTGATACACCTAGGTGGATGCGATATTCATCCTTAAAGGAAATTAATTTCGGGTAAATTTCTCCGTCATGCACACTATTTAAAGTGCATACACAAAATCTACTCCTCAATGCAGGGTCACCCAATTTAAGTTATTGCGATACAGTAATTTTATCGAGTTTTAACTTCAGTAGGTTTATAGCCACACGAACAGAGAAAAACGTCTAAATCAACTTTTTAGGAGACCATTGCAGAGCATGTCCAATTTATGTAACGATTCTTCTGTAAATACTGTATGTGGCTGCTTACGCTTTTGTATCAAGAATACTTTCGGTCTCAGGAAATGTATTTACTAATCTGGGAATCACATTTTAGCATAGAAGTTGAATATTTAAAAAACTCACCTTAAACAATTTCGGTACATGACTAGCTGATTCTGTACGCACCTACGAATAGTAAATAAATACGATTTGTGAAATGGAATACCTCAATTAACGTAATTAACACACTATATTATTTATCAGTCTTGGTGGGTGGTAGTAGTAACCATACTTACCTTCTAAGCCCAAGATCGCGAGTTCGAACCCGGCCAGGACCAATAGATTTTTAGGGCGTAAAAATCCTAAGTATGGCTTCCTTCGGAAGGGGAATAAAGCCATGGGGTTCCTTGTCGTACATTTACGGCACGATAAAGAATCTCCAGCCTGAAATACGAGGCCTCCGTGCAAAATTTGTCGGCCGTTTCACGCCCTGAATTAAATGGGACGCTGATGACCTGAGATGTTAAAGAGCGTCTGCAAATAAAACAAATCAACACTGTATTACTTCAACTAATGAATATTTAAAACACTATCACACGTCTTATGCAGATGTTCCACAAATCCGGCATTGACAGGTTGTTTCCCTGAACTGTCTTTCCTTTGATCACATATGCACCCCTTCTCCACAAAATCTTTATTCCGCTTCACAATCGTCATATCCCTAGATGCCTGATGTTGAAACTGCCGTCTGAAGGCACGCTATACTCTATGTTTCTGTTATTCCAAAACGCTCCAACTAGGTTCCTGTGGGATTGCCACCAAGAATTCAAACTGGAAACTTTCACATAATTTCAAAAATTTGCTTCAGTGCAACAAATAACAAGAGAAAGACCCGCAATGATTGTAAACAGTAGGGCCTTTTTCTTTTGGTTATGGTGCCATCTATTGTTTCCATCGCCAGTTACAAATTTCTCGATATATGAAATAGGAATGTTAGCCGTTTTTTCTAAGCCGCTGGTATAAATTTGGTAACAATTATGAAATTATAGCAGTTTACAGTCATTGAGCGTTTGTGTGGACAGACTTTATAATTTGGATTTAACTCCTCGCCACCAACTTTGATTTAATAAATCTCATTTTTGATCAATTTAAAATGTTCTGCATTTAAAATTTAAGTATTGTCCCGGCCTCTCATTAAGGCGGGGTTCCCTAGGGTTCAGTACTCATACCACTCTTTTTATGCTGTACATCAATGTCATTGCTAAAGAGATAAAACACTCGAATTACCACCCATACTCTCGCGACTTACAACTCTACTTTCACCCACACCCTCGTTGTGTTCATGACGCTGTGACTGCAGTAAATGAAGATCTGTAACTTGAACTAAAACTAAATCTACTTAAATCACAGGCTATAGTCATGGGACATGCACTAAGTAAAATAAACTTAAACAATGTGTCGCCTATCATGATAAAGAATAATGTAATTAATTGTTCGAGCACGGGAAAAAAACTAAGTGTTTATACAAACTCCGAACTAGAACGGCATAGCCAGGTAACCTACACATGCAATAAAATATTTTATTTGATTCACACTTTAAAGCATGCAGCAAAATATCTACCTCAAATATCATTCTCAAAAAGAAGCCCATGCAAGTGCCACACTTTGATTATTGTCATGTCCTGTACTCTAACAATAAGCAGATCTACAGATTACAATGCGTTCATAATGCCTGTGTTTGTTTCATCTTAACACTGTATTCTTTATCCCTCATCATCGAACACATTTCTATCCAACCTAATTCAGCGTGTCAGTTCCCAGAATGTGGAACTCCCTTCCTTCTGAAGTCAGATATTGTGTGGCAATAATGCAATTTAAAGCAAGTTAAATTGTCATCTTAGCTCTAGGAACCGCAATAGTTGGTCTCTCGCTTCTTCTCCTTATTCTTACTCTTTTTCCTCATCTCCTCTTGTACTCGAGAAAATTATTGAAGAACAAGTGGAATCCTAACATTATCTTTATCAACTTTCTAATATTTGCATGCAATCTAATCTTTAATTTAGCCTTTTCTGTATTTTACTGCTTTTTTTTTTCGTCTGGTAAAGTGTGCAGTCGAAATTAAAGGCTACCTTTATTTGATTAATAAATTAATTGTGGTGATAATTACATACATCTAAGAGTTGGGGGTTTAGAGTTATATTTATAAAAGTGTTGATTTGATAAGGATATTTATTATGTATATATAATTAAATAAATTAGAGATAGGTTTAACAAGGACTGATATAATTTGAGACTTGCACTTATATGGATGTTATTTGGCAAGTAACTGTAATTTACAAGAGGCATTGTATACATTGACTGGAGCCACATGTAGGTAAATGTGTGAGAAAGAGATAGAGGTATCCCTTGTACCCTTACGGACGGCTGGTGCGCTGATCTTTTCTTAGAGAAGGCTGTGAGATTTTTTTTTTTTTTTTTTTTTTTTTTGGAGCAGTCAGAGGTTGATTTGGGTGGGGGGCAGTTAGAAGTTAGGAGTTAACAGTAAAGATATTTTTGAAAAATGAGATATGAGAGATAGTTAGCAGGGAGTCGTGAGAAGAATAGTTAGCTAGCAGTTAGTAGTGAAGGGAAGATAGCTGGTAAGACGAGCATTAGTTAAGGCAGTAGTGAGTGGAATAAAAGATTGGTGAAAGGCGTACGAGATTAAAACAGGAAACTGAGTAAAACAAAGTAATGGCAATTTCTTAGACAGTGACGAGCAGTCAGGTAGTAAAACTAGTACCTTAGAATTGAAAACCATTTGGAAGATGTCAACTTAGTGCATCTTTCGGGCAGTACATTTCCTGTCCCATGGATCTAAATAGATACACAAAACACTTCAGAGGACACTGAGATCTAGCCCAATAGAATTGGAGTAGCCGGGGAAACAACGAAACTACAAGCGGCAATCAACAACATAACCGCATCCACCATACACACCTACCCGTAACCCACTCCCTATTAAATACCACTCCATATGAAGCATCAAAGTGGGGCTTTATAACTATCCAATCCATCAAAAGTAATCCCCCACCACAATAAACCCCGCTCAAAGTGGAAGAGAAGTTTCCATGGCCTTAGCTCTTGCCAGGATAAATAAATAAATGAAAAAAAAAAAAAAACA
This sequence comes from Metallyticus violacea, assembly GCA_030762175.1. Lineage (NCBI taxonomy): Eukaryota > Metazoa > Arthropoda > Insecta > Mantodea > Metallyticidae > Metallyticus > Metallyticus violacea. The sequence continues at coordinate 35,995,492 of CM060844.1, forward strand.
ATTTATAGACTCAAACATTCTGAAGCGATCAATGTGCTTTCATGCTTTTTACTGCATATAAATCATTTTATGTAAAATACTACTCGTTTTTGTTAGAATTTGATAAAAGGTACAGAAGGATTTTGTTACTCCAGCTTTGTTTGAAAACAATGAAATAAACAATTGACATTCTGCTTGACAAAGTATGAAAAAATGAATGGCAAGGCATTCATACAAAAACGCGTTTGGGATAATGTAGTAAGTATTGTGTTTGCAAGGTTGTAATGCTGAATTAAATTCTAAATACAACTTAATGCAGCTTAGCAGAAGTTGAGAAAACATAAGCAAAAGTACAAGAAGCACGTCAGTGTTGACGCAGTGTTGTTATTCAAGACCAATTAACTTGCTAGTTGGCTGAAATGTAAGGTAATTCACTGAGGGGAACCAATTATACCGCAGCGACACTTTTTCGTTTTCCCTTTTTTACTTTTTTTTTGTATTGTTTTGTTCTTCTTTCCTTTGTCTCCACGGCTTCCCCTCGGCACTATTCCTTGCACTTGTGTTTATGCCCTTAAATATATCAACTTCCCATTGTGGCAGGCAGTAATGACATTTATAACACGCGGTTTCGGTTTACGACTTTCGAGAATTCACCACGAGACTGCGGAGTCTCTTTTGTTGTGCTCACGAGAAAAAAGGGGAAACAAGATGCTTGCTCCAATTTGTTATGGTTGTAGGGCATTTGAAAAGTAGCATTTTAAGCCCTTTGATATCCCTTCCTCATGCCTTGGCAATCGTTTGGGTGAAAATATCTGTCGCGAAAATGGAATTCAAATACATATTGAGATGGTTTGGACCCTAGAACACAGTAGTAACGCTCACAGAGAGCTCAAATTGCTGCCTTACAAGGAAACTAGAAACAAACATCTTTATGTGCTTTGAACTGTTCCAAAATACATACAAAATTTCTATTGAAATTGTCCAATGTAACACTAAATGACGTTCGAAATTATATACTACGAGTATATGTCCATAAGTTTCCGGCCTAACCATTTTTAAGTATAATAAAGGCAAAAACTATATTTCCCTTTTCAGTATAGTTACCCTTTATTGCAATAGCCTTCTCACATCTTTGAATTAACATTTCAACCTCCCTCAAAATAGTCAGAAGTCTTGTCTGCAAAATAGGCATAAAGAGCATGCATCACTTCTTCGTCACACTTAAATTTCCTTCCTCGAAGGTCCTTCTTGAGTTTTGAGGAGAGGAAATAGTCACTGGGAGCTAGATATGGGCTGTAGAGAGGATGGTCGATCTCTTTCAACTCACATTTCTTCACAGCCACCTTTACAACAATAGCGTGTGCACAGATGCGTTGTCGTGAAGAAGGCGTACACCATCACTCAGCTTTCCTCGCCTTTTCTCTTTGATAGAAGCATGTAGTCTGTGCGGTAGGCCAGCATAGTACTTCCCATTTACTGTTCCTTTTCTTGAAGTCAATGAAAAATATTACTTCACAGTCCCAACATATTTTGGTCGTGATCATCTTGGTTGACTGAGTGACCTTGGCCTTTAAAAGTGATGCTTTCCAGGTTTACGCCACTCCATTGATTCTCTTTTGGACAAGGGATCTTAATAGAGGACCATCGTTTCATCTCCTGTAACAATGGTTTAAAGAACTTCTCTCTTATTGCCACGACAGAGCTCCAAAAATGCCTTAAAACAGATCACTCGTTGCTGCTTTTGGATTGAGGAAAAAAGTCTAAGCACCCATCTTGCACTAAACTTATTCATGTTTAAATGTTCATGAATAGTTCGATGGAATGTTGTTTTAGAAAGGCCCAACTTTGCTGCTATTTCTGTAACTTTGATCCATAATTTCTCTTACACAAGAGCGATATTTTCCGGAGTGAGCACCTCCAAGGGCCGACCTGTACGCTTCTTCGTCTTCAATATTCTCTCACCATTGGAAAAAATTTGGCCCACTCTTTTACGGTAGAATATGAGGGGGATATTTCCACATATACACCGTCCAATCGCTGTTAATTTCATTTGGAATAAGTCCCTCTTTTGTGATGAACTTAATAACAGCTCGAAACTCCATTTTGAACACGTCACAACCTTCTACACATGACCCTCTTTAGGCAACTGTATCTGAACAACTGAACACAGCGGAGTAGAGGTTACAGCTTCAATTATTTACTTAACATGAGCTTGCCGCGTGGGGAATCTCAGCAATTGCTGGTCGGCCGCTTACGGGACTTAAAAACTGCTGTTACTGTATTAAATACATTTTTACCATACGGTATTCTATTTATTTATAAATTTTATTTTTTCAAAAAATAAATCAATTTGAAAATAGCGCAGCAGAAAGATATACTCTTTCGTTAACTATTTTCTTAGATACTGCAGGTAGTTATATAACTTATTTATTTGTATGTGTATCGTTTTAAGACGTATAAGGAGAAAATTAGTTTCGAACCAGATTATTGTTTCTTCACAAATTCTTAATTGATCATTGTTTATATTTAAACAAAGTAAATATCATATACAAATACATATTGACCCGCATTAATATACATACGTACATATGGTAAAATTTTGAAGAAAATGCATCCAATAGCTGCAATATACTTTTCCATAGGAAATGATTTTGCTACTAATTGGAACAGAATTCACAATTCGTTTTGTAAATAATGGAATGAATTCTGGCTATGGTGGTTTATCTGAAACTACTTTCAATTGTTTACTTACAGAAGACAAATACTAAAATTTACATTATTTTTTAATTTTCTATATTTCAATCTAAAAATTAACACTTTATACTATAATGCTTGGGTGTTGTGTTTTATTGTTCTTATTTAGAGCACACTAGTTAATCTGTGGCCTGACACTTTATGTAGATGGTACAACTGTTTTCATTTTCTTGCAGCACTGCTTCTGCTTCCCTAATATCTGTCACACGCTTTATACTAAAACGATTTTCCAACAAAATGTTTTATACAGATTGTGGTAACGATGTGTATGGATAGAACGGGTGTTTCAGTTATGACACAAACTTTCGAGGATGGTAGAAAAGAAGTCATTGCTAGTCTTCGTAGGTTGCAGGATGTATAAGGGCGGACAACCCCGCCAACAAGTAGGTGTACATCAAGTTTTGGGAATGAAACGTCACTATTACAATGCAGACGACATGTGTGACGAAGTAAGAGAGAATTAACCTTATTCTCCTATAAATGTATGAACAGAAAATGAACTCGAGCAGAAACCACTGCCCATATTTTGCTCGTTTGCCAGGACTATTCAAAACTACTTTACTTTGCCTTGATCAGGCATCCATGATGTCCTGAAAGGTGAATATTCTGTTGTACCTAGTATTGAGTCCTCCCGAAATAGCTTGTTTTAAATATGCTGCAATCCCTTTAGTGGAAGAACTTTTTTTTTCCATGATGAAAAATGTTCCTTCTGACAACCGGCTGGCTATGACAGTTGATACCTTGAGAAAACATCTTGTTGTTTCTTGTAACTAAGAAAAGTAAGCTTAAGTGCTTTAATTATGTGATAAAGAAATGATCAAGTATCTTAAATACCTATTTTAATTAAAATGAGTGATATTACTCTCTGTTTACACTTTGATTAATGCCTATTAATTGTGTTACTGCCCATTTTCTGTACTGCCTTTTTTAAACAAAATAAATGCCTGAACCTCCAGGCTCTGGATTTCTTAATAAAACAGCAATGTCAGAGTAACATATCTTTGGAATTGCTAAGCCCAGACCTCATACAAGCAAATACAAAGTGTATAAAATATATGTCTCACTACGTTATTGCCTTAACCACACTAACGCACACAGGGACGCGGATAGATACAGCTCTTGTCCTACTTTTCTGTTGTGTAGCAGTTTTACTTCTCTCTAGTAATAGAAATATACTTGTTAACGCTTGTGTTGGCGTCTCGCAATAAGAACGTAACGTAACACATAATTTTCTACGAAGTTCTTGATTTATATCTCCGTTGCTTTCAATTACTGTGCTATACAACGTGAGGCAGTGTTTCTCCAAGCACATCGTAAAGCAATAATCGTTTTTAATGATAGCGCCAGTTTCCTTTATGGCGACATAAGCCAACTACTGTAAACTACCTCTGATATTTCGAAACCGAAGTTAGAATATCTTTCTTTGTAATTGCGTGTGAGGCAAATGATAGCCGCTTTACCGCGCGGGCTGAAGTCATTGGCGCTGGCCGCCCCTTTACTTCCCAGTCGGGGAGAAGCAAATTTTCCGTGAAATAAGAACCCACCCAGGATTACTATGGTTATTATTATTATTATTATTCCGCTGCGCCGCGCTCCTTAATATCCTCCCTGTTAATTATTTGGAACGTTTTCGCGCTCCGATGTACAGAAATGTCTTCATATAAAGGAACCCAGACATTGTCGTAGAGCTGCACCCTTCCCGAGATTTGACAGCACCATTTGTGCTTTATTTGGAAGTTTATTGTTTCCAATAAACGAAATAATGGCAAATACACGACGCCAATAAGTCCTTACGATATGTGTAACGAAAACTTCGAGCTTTGTTAGAAATTGCAACCATGTTTCGTTAAAAATACATGATTTAGTGGTTTAAGTAAGCAGGTTTGTTTATTTTATATGTTTACACGTACATAATCACTTGCCACAATGTAGGTTTTGGTATCAAATAAAATAGATATTGATATTAGAGCTTAAAAAGGATCTACAAGGATTAACAAACCAGTGATAATTAATACGTTTGAACCTCTCAAGTTTGTCCTCTGAACACTTTGCGAAAGCTTATTACAAAATTAATTCCTAAAAGTAAATAGAGTTTTGGGATATACTTAATCTGGAACGAGGTATAAGAATATATTGTTTCAGTAAATTTGTAAGGAAAGTAAGATGGGCAAGAGAAAATCTCTGGCTAGAGAGAACAGTGTTTAATGTACTTATGTATTTTAAATATAATTTTATATTTAGTCATATATTGAATTATGTATTTATCTTGTTTAGTGCACTTTAATAAATTGAAGATGCTTATTAATTGCATCATATTTTTTCCACTATATCTGGGGAAGGAATTTTAGTGCATGACCTTGTGTGTGTGTGTGTAATTCTTTGTGTTTTTTCTTCAACATTTCTGATTAAACATGTGCACTAGATAAGTATTTGGTAAAACATTTTATTGAAATAAATCCACATACTACCGCCGCCGCCGTAATGAAAGTACCTCCTTAAACTAAAACTATATTTCTCCTTATGCATTTAAGTCAACAAGTGACTCACACATACACGTGATTTGTCTGAAAAGTTCGGTGAATAGTGAGTGCTACATCTGAACCATGTGCGCGCGCATGCCCAAGGTTCTTCAAAAACATGAGGAGATGCGACACCTACTATGGGTTACATGTGACCACCAGTGTAAATTACCCTTATATATAGAATCACCCTGGGGCACCAGTCATGTCGTCTTTCACGAGCGGCAGCTGAGGGCAACGGAGAAAACCGAGCTCAATTCCATTCATCTAATGTAGGCAGATAATTACCATTGTGCATGTTGGCCTGGTAGCTTAGTTGGTTACAGCGTCGTGCTACCAGCGGAAGGTAGCGGGTTGTATTCTCCCATGGAGTAATTTTTTTTTTAATCTTCATAATTTGTCTAATAAATGTTACTATTTTAGGGAGGTAGCTCATAGGTTGTAATTTTACTTTTATTTCGTGTAGGTTGCAAATTTAGGTTAGGTTAGTTTATTTTAGGTTAAAAACTTATATTTAGAAGCATGTGCCTTTTCTCATATAAATTATTTCCTTTACTTTTTACATTGCTACATTGCAGTTTCCCATTTCATTTCTCTGCATACTAAATGTGATTTAACTATTAACACGCATCCTAAAAATTATTTTTTTTTCATTCAGCCTCTTTTTTCTGTGCGTTGCGACTGTTATGTCCACTTGTATTTGTTGAAGTCACACTACAACTTCGCTACATCGATGCAGTCATTTCTTGGATTAGGGCTCGGTTTTCTCCGCTACCCTCCGCTGCCGTTCGTGAAAGGAGGCGTAACTGATGCTGATTCTAACTGCAAGGGTAAGGGGCATTGTAAACCTCCACTAGAACACAGTGTCAAACCGTAATGGAGCAGTGCATAAACATCGAGTTCTGCTGCAAGTTGGGGAAAACTGCGACAAAGACGCATGAAATGTTGGTAGAAGTTTACGGAACGGGAATCCGAGAGCAAAAAATAAATTACCAAGTGATTCAAACACTTTCAGTGAAGGCGCGTGGTTCATCCTTTCACTGAGGATGAATCACGCTCAGGAAGCAGAACTCCATCCATGATCAAGAAAGTGCAACAAACTCTGGCACAGAATCGGCGACTGACTTCATTTGGTGGCGTAGTGATTGGATATGGCTCACACTATCCTGCTCCATTGCGCTTTAACACTACCTCTCACACTGATTAAGTTCTTCTGGCCGCCGCGGGTTTACACTGCCGGTCACACGTAGGATTCGCTTCTTCCCATATTTCTTAAGAACCATGTGCAAGCGCGCGGCCGTTCAGATATGGTACCATTTTCCGAACTTTTCACATATACCACATATATAATTATATATAACAGCTAAATTTTTTAAATCAACAAAAAATTGCTTTACACTTGATTTACAAAGTTGAAAGGAAAAGCAACTACCATTATTTTCTATGTTCCAAAATTTTTGTTATTTATTCAGCCATTTTCTTTGAAATTTAAATTATATACCTTTAAATACGCAGCCAAAAACTCATGTTCAGATAATAAATTATGTAGTTTGTAAGATATGTGGAACAACGAAAAATATATTCTTGAGTCCACTACGACTTTTCTTATAAACTATACAAAAATAGTTATTTGCGTAACCACTACAGAAAGAGACTCTTTACGGTAATATATGAGATTTCTAAAAGAATATGGTAACGGTAGTGCTACTAACGCGCAATATTTGGTTTCATACCGTGTTGAATTACTTTATTTTACTTAAATATTGTAGTGTGTATTGAAGATATACTACTTTCATTTCTGAACCCATACTTCCGGCTGTTAAGAGCGAGATTTCTGAATACTTTTCCGAGCATCCAAGAAATATTCAATTAATAAAATTATATAGGAAAATTAATTCAAGTAAAACAAAATAAAGGCGTGAAAGACATGGAAAACAGTAAACCATATCAAGCAAGTTACTGAGGGTACCAACGATTTTGTTACATTCCAGGAATGTCTACGATTGTTCTTTCTATGGTCAAAGTATTCAACACTGTACATTCAGGAGGCCGCAAATTCCCTGAAGAAAGAATAAACGAAGTAAAGAGCTATTTAAAAGCATTACGAAGACTTTCAAAAGAGATTAATTTTCCATATTCCGTGAGTCAAAGAACACTGCGTGCCTTGTATTACAGAATTAATTATGACATACCACGAAAAATGTGTTCGGGCATTCAGATCTTACGATCTTTCGCCTTCCTGCTTCTTTCTAGGGAGTCTTTCGAAAGTAGTAGTTTGAAGCCTTTGGAACTGTTCCAGATTTTAGGTGAAGTGTAAAAGTGTGCTTGGATGTAGAAGATTTTTTGCATAGATTTTTACCAAGTTTATTTTGAAACACCGAGCACATGCCTGTATACTTTTGAACCTTATTATTTAAATAAGTTTATACACAAATGTTTGGGAGTTCTAGCGAGAAAATCATCCTTTATAAGAACGATTTTGAAAGTTGTGAATGGCTTAAAATGGAACCCTCCCCAAAAAAAACACCAAAGTTCAAAGAACAGAAGCAAAGTAGAAAATTAAACTATTTTAGTTCTTATTTTTCCAAAAAGGACTTTTTTTATACTCTTTATTGCGTATACTCCAGAAACATCCAAAACCTGCTTTTAATATTCATACGATATTAAAAACTAAATTAACTCTCAAGAGCAGCTATAAGACGTTAAATTACATGCAATTAATTAATCATAGAAATTATTATGATTAATATTTCATATATCGGACCTTTTCAGCATGTTTGTTTATACAAAAAAATGTTAAAGACACAAGCTTGCATTCCCTTTGGAGAAACGAGCAAAGTATTTATTACGTTCCCTCCCTAGTAAAACGAAAATTCCATTAAATGTTCTGTAAAAAGTCAATAATCATCGCGGTGCTTGTTTGCTAACGTTCCGCCAAGTTGCAGGAAACGGCCGACCCAGCAGAGTGGGAGCAGGTCTAGCGGTCGTTCTGTTAAAAAATAAAAAAGACTATCTTTGCATAATTGATGTGGCATTGGATAAAGCAGGCAAATGTGTTCTTTAACTCGGCATACAAGATGCCGCTCTCTCTTGTTTGAAAAACGGGAGTCCTCAGTGGCGTGCAGATCATTATTATTTTTTATTTATTTAAACAGGCGAAAATACTTACGCAAATGCTTATTCTATTTCGCTTTCATTGTGTGCATGCAGTTTATTAAGCATTTATCATGGGATACGTGTTCAAAACATAACATAACCGCGGCAAATTTTTAGCGTGCACTGTGGATGTACTGTCACGAAAAACAGAACCAAAAATCTTCAATTGAATATCTATTTAAACGAAAAAAAAAATGCTTTTGTTAAACTTTTTTTCCTAATGCCACCACTAATCATTCGGGCTTGGGGAATGCTCTCCCAGCCTGGCGAGAGTATAGCCGGCTCCTGAGATTGGGATGCCTGGAAGGCGCGTATACTTTATACTAACGATAATTGCCAAGGGTTAATTCGGGCCAATATATTCAGGAATTTTGTGACCTAAGTTTTTCAGGCAATCACCTTAAGACCTGAGAGAAAAAGCCTGAAAAACACTCAGTCAAAATCTGATTTAATCGGGAATCGAACCCGGTGGAATGTGTAGAAAGTGGCAAATACTATGCTGCAAACAAAGAGACATTTAGCCATCAGTGACCGACTGCTACATAAATGGTATGTCGTGCTATTAGAAACGTTATGAAAAGGAAAATTGGAATAATATACTCTTTTCTATATTATATGTCTGCAAATACATACAGAGCCTTCATTTGGATGCGTGGCCGGCTTAACACGGATCTGCTTGGAAGCATACTATTTGCCGGCGGAGTCATACAATGGATTTTCGTGTATAAGATCATGTTTTTCTGCACTCTAGTATCTATTGTTTTGTTTCGCTACCTGGCCATGTAAATAAAACCATGATTCGTCCGTTAAAAAAAATAACTCTGGGCAATAGAGCGAACATTAACATTATCCAACAAACAATTGCAGAAATGAACTCTACACACATTAACATATGGTTTTAATTTAAAAAATTTAGTATTATTCTAAGCTGAGGTTTGAGAAATTCCTGATTCCTGTACAAGCTTTCTCAGAGATTTCTTTGGACTTCGTTCTTACTTTTCTCCGATGTCGTCGAGGTTTTCCCATGTAAGAACGCGGGGTTTTACTTTCGGTTTCTTATTAAGAACAGATTCCTTTTCCCTAAATCTATTCATAACATTACGAATTGTTTTTCTGTGCGGTGCACGAACAGAAGAGTCAGTCCTGGTGGTGTAGTGATAACCGTACTTGCCTCGTAAACCTAAGATCGCGGGTTCAAACCTGGCCAGGACCGATGGATTTTTTCGGGCATAAAAATCCTAAGTATGGCTTCCTTCGGAAGGGAAGCCGTGGGTCCCGTGTCGTACATTTACGGCACGATAAAGAATCTCAAGCCTGAAAGAAGAGGCCTCTGAGTAAAATTTGTCGGCCGTTTCACGCCCTGAGTTGAATGGGACGCTGATTGCCTGAAATGTTAAAGAGCGTCCGTAAATAAATAAAACAAAAAACAAAAAAACAAAAAAACAGCACAGATTTCATCTATAAAATGCCATCTCACTTCTCTACATGAGTTTTTTGATCACATGAAGATTCTGTGTGTTAAAGTATAAGGGATTTTAGATATAATAGCCCTATAACACTGAAACACGTGGGATCACAACGTTCAATTCCTGTGCAAACAAAGGCTTTGCGTCAGTTCACGGGAAGAGAGGAAATTGTAGGGGGAACAGAACCGGTTAGAAATAGGGTTGGAAAATCTCCGTTAAGCCGGCCACGCGTCCAAATGAATGCTCTGTATAATTATAGTTAAAATAAAAACAAACTCTTTTTCTATATTTCGTTTAATGGAGGTTTTACTTGTATACTACTGTTATTACACTGTGGCGAATTGTAGATGTTATTAGCAGCGATATACGAATAAAAATTAATATAAGGTTTTAGATTAAGGAATGTACAAAGATATATACATAGTAACAGGGAACTTATGACTTCCTGTTAATCTGAGAAAGATTCTGCTATTTTCAGAAATTGTAATAAATTTACCATAGCTCTATACATTCTTGAAATAGCCAGCTTTATTATGCACTATCTTTCAATGCAGAAATCCAGTAAAGAAAATGAAACTTTTATGTGTGGTGTGTGTTCATGGCATGACGATCTACTGTACGATATGAAAGATGATAGCTTGGCTCAAGGAGACTTTCCGGGCATCTAAATAACTAAGGAACAACCTCTGAAAAAAAAAAAACCTCGGTCAACTAACCCAACCGGAAAACCTTGTGGGAAGTGCAAATGCTATCACTAAACAATTGTGGGGGTCTAGACGCAATATTGAGATCATATTATTTAATGGAAATATCCGCTATTAGTTATGCAGACAGATAACAGAAGTTAATAATCATCCTAGAATATGACGTCCCTCACTTTGGTAGCCTTACTCAATATATTTGTGCCGCTGCATGCTTGTTTACGATGCGTTCGCCATAAATGAGTAATATTTCAAGAAACTCTTCATTCAACTTACAATCTGACGTCGTTTGTTTCACTTTGGAGATAACAAAAAATAAATAGTTGGATTAGATATTAAAACATATGCAATAAAACATTTAACGATCGCTATCAAAAGCACGCATAACGTGTTTGAGTCTTTTATCTGCAATGTCACGTCATTTGTTATCTAAAATGTATGCAAAAAATATAAAACTTAACAAGGTTTATAATAAGAAGACCGTGAAATGCATGACTACAAAGAATTAACATTTATTTGCCATTTTGCATAAAATGCACCTCCAAATTTCAAAGTAATTACGTAACATTGTGTTTAAGTAGTAAACAATTTCCGAATTTTTTTTTAAAAATTCACTTCAGAAATGTCAAAATGACATTTTAGTTATAATACACACAAAGCACCCCTCTATAAGGAGAGGGAAAGTCGTAGAAACCAAATTAATAAACATGGGGAAGAAAGGCAATATTCCTTGAAGATGAAACATGCGGCTAATCTTTGAGGGAGTGTTGAAGAAGATTAATAGCAACCACTTCCATTGTCTAGTGGTAGCGCTTGCTACCGGAGGTCCCTGGGTAAGGTCAGGTCAAGTTGTCTGCGTGAGGTTTCTTTCAGTTTTTCCTTACCCGAGAAGGTGAAAGGGCATCAAGGACTCTGAGCTCATTTGTGATATTATTAATTCATTTCATGTCGTTCATCTCTACATACTTAGACCCACAGTATTCAGCCTGCAACCTACAGACATTGTGAGAAGACCAGTGCAGTCGAAACGACTGTAAGTAAAACACAACAAAAAAGATTAAAAGCACATGTTTGACAACAAACACTTGAATGGTTTTTTTTTATTTTATTTATTTACGAACGCTCTATAACTTCTCAGATCATCAACGTCCCATTCAATTCAGGGCGTGAAACGGCCGACAAACTTTGCTCAGAGGTCTCTTCTTTCAGGCTTGAAGTTCTTTTTCGTGCCGTAAATGTACGACACGGGACCCATGGCTTCTTCCCTTCCTAAGGAAGCCATACTTAGGATTTTTACGCCCGAAAAAATCCATGGACCCTGGCCGGGTTTGAACCTGCGATGTTGGGTTTAGAAGGCAAGTATGGCTACCACTACACCACCAGGACCGACCTTGAGTGGGTGAAATATGCTTACAGGGCTAGTTTTGAAGTACGACGTAATTTAAATTCTAAGATATATTCATTTAATTAAAGTTGCTTATAAAGACAAATATAGAAGCAGATATATCACAGTTTTCACTTAAAAGTGTATATCTACTATTTCAGTCTTAGGCAATTTTTTTTTTCTTTTCAAGAATATTGTACACCTTGGAAAATTAATGGTGGTATCAATATAATTCCTATAGATGGAAGTAAAGATGGAATTGCCCAATAGTATCGACTTTAGCATCCAATTTTTCGTCCTCAAAGTTCCCTAATTACGTTGCAGTTTAGATACCCTACATATACCTTTGGTTATTAAAATTTGAAAAGTTGTAGACATAACCGTAATACCAATGAGAGATGCACGTATGAAATAAAAATTATGGTGATGAATATTTATCTCGTTATATCGGTTGGAAGGGGATTACTTTATATATAGAAACAAATAAATATACCTTGAAAGTGCATTTCAACAAAAGCCACACTTTTCTTAACCTTTGGGATGATTTATCCCAAGAGTATATTCAAAGATATAACAGAACACAACTGGACATCATTTTTAATCCTCAACACTTTCTTCCTTAAACGCTTCATTATGGAACTTCTTAGCATTTTTATTTTCAGTAAATCGTGTTTTTAATCGGAGTTCGATGTTGCAACAGAGTCTTATCTTGCACACACTCCACTACAATTTGAACCTTAGCATATAAGTACGCAAACGTGGTAACATTTTAATAAATTCAGTTTTTTATTCAATTCTTCTAAATTATCAAATAAAATATTTCCTTTTATTATTTTTTCATACTCTCACAGTGCTACGTAATAGATTTCTGTTATTACTTTGGGCTTTTCTAAAAGTAGTTTAAAACGTTTATTACTTGTAAATAATAATTTAAAAAAACCGCATTTACACATTTCACCAGTGCTTCTACCCAGGTGTGTAGTGTGTAGTTGTGAATTCAAGTTTTGTTCGCGTTTATGAATCGACAGCAGCAAACTTCATTACAACATTATCTTTTGGTCCACAGTCAAATGCGTGTACATCGCGCATATATCTTTTTCATATCAGATTTTCATGCACGATATCGTGTACTCATTGAGTTGAAGTGCCTATAATGTAAGCTGTCCCGCAGCGTTTTTCCTCTATGTTATAATGAATTTTGTTTAGTAGTGACCTCAAACAGGCACTCGAAAGGCACTTCATCTTCGGTGCAGGTACGACAAAATAGTCTCCAACGGGGGTGCAGAGCTCCCTGCACTTCAACTCGGTCTTGGTGCACGCAGTCGTCCACAGCTTTAAATATTTTTTTTATTTACTGGAAAATAAAAGTTTTCTTATATATGACAGCATTCAATTGTGCCAAACTTGAACTTTTTCGTAAACGGTTAAAGGATATCTGCCAACAATGATGCCACGTAATGAATTTTCTAACCAATTCATTGAAATTTATCGGTATTTTCAAATAATCCAGGTAAGGGGGAGTTTAGATCACCTCCTTGGTCTGCTGGCTAGCGTTCCTGACTGCTAGCCCAGAGGCCCGAGCTTGATTTCCGGTACCTGCTTAGGAATTTCTCTAAGTTAGGAAGGTCTGGAACGGGGTCTACCCAGCCTCGTGAGGACAATTGCGAAGCTGCCTGATGAAGAGGTGGCGATCTTCGATCTAGCAAGTCATACGCTTTCTATTGAAAGAAAAATATACTTAAGCACTGCCGTACCGCTCTGGTTCTGCACCAGTTGTAAAGTAACCTACTATGGAATGTAATTATTGAGAGAATGGAATGAATAAATGCCGGTTTTCTTGCTTTTGGGTTTAATTGTCTTTCTCTGCTCGTTCTGTTCGTTTAAATCTGCTTGTTATAGATACAGCTGTCTTTTATAGGTACTGAAGTTTTATAACAACACTAGACGTCAATTGCAACAGTTATTTTTTCAGCTTTTGCCGATGACATATACTACTCTAGGGGCTAACCACCGGTGCATCAAAGACTACCTAGCGGACAGTGGTGCCACGCTTCATCCCTCTTGTTCAGTCAAGTATTCGCTAGGTTACTGTTATTATAGCTATAGTTGTTAAAACTGACTAGCATCATAGAATCTATCACGCATACAAACGAAGACAATGGAGATATTGAACACTATTTTACTCCCCTGGAATTAGCAGCAAACTTCATTCCAACAATAATTAATATAGAACGAGCTTTCATAAGCTTAACTGGACCGCCACGGGTGGCATAGGTCGTTAAGGCGCGGACTCGTGAGCGGGAGATCTGGGGTTCGAATCCCGCCAGAACCGTCCTCCCTGACTGGGGGTTTCCTCTGTCCTCATAACTGCCAAATGCCGGGAAGGTACCCTAAACTTAGGCCTGAAACGCTTCCTTCCTTAAAAAATCTCCTTTCCCAATATATCATTTCATCTCATATATCATCAGTGTCTACCGCCTGTGGTGTCTCAGTAGTAAAAACGGGTGTTAAACACTACTAAAAAAATAAACTTAATTCGAGTACCTTTAATTATTTGAATTGCAGTTGTCGCAGCTAAAAAAAATACATAAAATAATAGAGAATGTTGAAATGAAAATAAATGTAGATCCTTTATTAATTTTTATATCTATGGCTTAAAATATTTGCTTTATCTGTAATTTATCTGTTGCTTCGAGAATCAAGGAGGTTTGGAGTCTATCCTTTAGAATAGCACGATAAAAACAAAGAGAACTGTTAAAAATTAAAGTCAGCAACACTAGTTCTCGCTGGAGTATTGAGCACCATTAACTTTTCGTGCTGTACTTGGGTCAACTAAAATAAATAAATAAATAAAAAAAAATAAAAAAAAACTTTAAAAAGAGCAACTGCTTCCTATATGCACGCCACTGAACGCTGTGTACGTGGAGAATGGAAGAGACCTAATGCGCATGCGCTTCATTCTCCCCTTTTATGCTACCCTTCTTTAAACAGAGCCCGGCGCAACAACAACTGAATTTTTCATACTTTTGTATGAAACGAAGAATGCCTGCCATTGCTCTCTCGCGCTCTCTTTCTCTCTGTCTACCCGTCTCCCTCGCACCTTTACCTCCCGTACCCCTTCAGTTTTCCCTTACATGCTTTTCTCTAGAGAACAGCACAAATATTTTTCATAATGCGCAGATGATGTGCTTAAATCCGTTGTACTTTGTTTAACCTTGTATGAATTTTTTCGCGGTGTTTTTCAGTTTTGTGCTTTATTTATTCAATATTACTGAAGAGGGTCACTCGTACCTAATTTACTCTGCATGTATATTCGTTGAGCTTGAAGTTGATGTATACATCGTTCAGTTGCTGAGTCAGTAACCACCGAGACATCTTTTCCGGTAAAACACGGCTAAACAGATTACTTGGGAAATGTTGTTACACTTTGTAAACGTCTGCTCTCTTTGGGATGTAAGGCAAAAGAAAATGAATTCCCTATAAATTTGGTTTGTCTTTTAAATATCATCACAGTGCTGTTTAAAAATACACTTAATAATTCTGTGTTTAGTATATAACCTATAAAATTCTACAAAGAGGTGAAAAATTAATTCTATTTGAAAATAAAAGCGAACATCTTTTAAAAATGTATATTGTGCACTTTTTACGACAGCTTAAAATTTACATTAAATGACTATTGAAGAGGTGAACAGTTTATAACATCAATTTCATGGCCCTCTAAACCGTCCATAAACAATAAAGCGGTTAGGAAAAGTTGAAAGCTACATGCATGTACCCTAGACCTACATCTATATACAGTTTGGTTCATAAATACATTTAAAAACTTTGGTGGTGGGTTCCTCACAACAAAACAAGTAAAAAAAATCTATATAAACACATTTACAGAAATCCTTAGTTTTGAGTTATTGGTGAAAGTTTACTTTAACGCCTTCAAGGTGCAATCTAACACCTCAATCGTCACTGAAAATAAAATCCATTTTGTTAGATAATCGAATGAAATGTGCTGAAGTACTCATTGTATCCTATGCCAAGGAGACTTGTTTACGTTTGTCATTTGAGTACATTCGTGATTAATCTCTTTCTCACATTATGTTGTATGTTGTGATGCGTTTAACCATTGAAGGATATGCATTTTGTACCCTTGTAAATAATTAGAATCATGTGGCGTAGGCACGGGACTCCAGCACCTTATGGCCACATTGATCGACATGTATTGACTGATATTTACCTCTATAGACGGATAGGTAGGGGAGAACAAGTTCCATGGGCTACACGATCCCTCGACTTCAATCCTTTGGATTTTTATCTCGGCTACCTAAAACAATTAGAGACACTTCATCAAGGCCATGGAAGCCTGCGAAACCATTCGATACCATATGAGAGTATTTGAAATGATGCGTTTGTCCATGATCCGACAAGTGCCTGCTGTGTGGTAGCAAAAGGTTGAATATTTATTTTGAGTTTCTTAGAAAATATTGCTTTTATGAACTTTTTCCCTTGTTTTAGTAAACTTTCATCAATGACTCAATAAGAATTTTCGGCCAATGTTTATATGTTTTTTTTTTTTCTTGTTTTGGGTGAGAAACCCGCCACCAAAGTTTATAAAAGTATTTCTGAAACTTCCTGTATTATTACAGACCTGCCCACTTGCTACGGCAGTAATGGATTTGATTGTCCGCACACAGTTCCTTTATTTGCCGCTTTGAGCGCTACCTGTTCAACCCCTCTTGAGGAAGCGCACGTTAAAGCAGTTTCAGTATTACATTTCAATGAAAGTACCAACAATTGTTACAATATAAATCATATTTAACAGTACAAAGAACTAGGTGTTAGCTAGAAATGCATGTATAATAAAGATGTTAGTTTAGACCTATGGTATTTTCTTCAGTGCTAGCTCCAGTATATCGTTTCAAAGTTGATCTGCTTTGAAGAGTCAGCACGGTGCATTTTAGAACAAAATCGTAAGTTGATAATGGTGTACTCTGCCATATCTAACGCTAAGTTCACTCCACCAATGATTTATTTGCCCCAGATCTTGCAGTTGCTCGTTAAGAAATAAAGTTTTCGTGTCTTTTTTATTCTTTGCAACTTCTAATGCTGATATATTACAAATATTCAGTTTTTCACGCCCACTTCCTTTATTTTTGATCTCAAAAGATTTACTTTACTTTTGAGTTTGCGGTTGCTCTCTTTTAAGTGCAGTATTTATCAGGTTTTGTATGCAAGAGTAGCTGATCGAAATTTACTTTCAGAATATACTAAATTGTTCTTTTGTTTCTTTGTGTGAACTACCCCAACTTGAGTTGTTACATTTCGCTTCAGTGCCTCCTTGGTGAACCAGATATTCCTTGTCTGTATTTGGGATATTTGGGAAATATCGAAGGAATGCAACCTCTTTCAGTCTTCTCTATAGTCTTTCTTCGTGTAGTGTTCAACTCTTCTCTATAGTCTTTTCACCGCCACGTGTGGCCGAGGTCGTTAAGGCGCGGACTCGTGATCGGGAGGTCTGGGGTTCAAATCCCACTAGGTCCGTCCTCCTTGACTGAGGTTTTTTCCAGGCTTTCCCCAGTCATAGCTGGCGAATGCCGGGGAGGTACCTAAACTTAGGCCTGGAACGCTTCCTTCCTTTAAAAAAAATATCCTTCGTAATTTATCATTTCATCTCATGTATCGTCAGTGTCCAACGCCTGTGGTGCCTCAGTAGTAAAAACGGGCGTTAAACACATCTCAAAAAAAATCTATAGTTTTTCTTCGTGTAATGTTCACTACAAAATACACCAATGTCTGACGGTCGCCAAAGTCCACCGGAAACTCAAAATTAAAATATAATATATCCATTAGGCCATATTTTCAATTTTAACTTCTCTCATCTAATTAGGAGTAAAACTAAAAAAATAATGCTCTAAATACAGTTGATATGAAGCTGCAACACTCACTTTGGCGGGAAATAACGTTCAGCCACTTTTCTCCCAATTCACTGTCTCATGGAAATTCTGAAATGATATATTTTTCACTTTTCCTTGTTTACCTGACAACGAGACACAAATTATTGCATATACTTTTAACATAAAATCTCGCACAATGTGTAAAATAAACAATAGAACGCACTCAAAGTTAACTCAAACATACTCAGAGTGTATCAGGGGGGGGGGTGTACACTAGCGCTAAGCGGGTATCTTAGCAATTACTAGGCCGGACATAGTTTTTGAGGAAATGAACAGTTCGTTTATAATATGCAACTAGAAAATAATAGAGCTAAAATGTGAATATGGATGTTAAATGTGTTACTTTTTGTATTAAGTGTATTATTAACATCATTAAATATTGAGGTACGCAACACAACTTTTTTTAAACTTCGTAGAATAACAGGAGGGCGAATAAAAAATACTATTCACGGTTGTGCCAATAGCAAGAAACGAACTAAATGAATAAAAATCATACTAACAAATATTAAGATTCAAATGTTGCCTGTAGAGTCATACCATGAGACTCATTTCGAACAAGGAATATACAATTGTGCCACAAAATGCATTATTTAGCACCGCACAGATGCAGGGATAAAGGGTAAAACTCAATAAGACTTGTTTTCAACTAAATATTTACGAACACCTAACCTAACTTAACTATCTTTACTATCTCGCTCTAAGAGGTGGGGTATCATAAACTTCAGCCTAACGTATTTCTAGAGGTAAGAGAAATGAAAAAAATCATATTACCTTTGAACACACTCCTTGTTCGCAACTTTGAATTGGCGTTCTTATCCCTTATAAAATAAAGTCCAAACTTTTGTCTCCTAACAACTTTCTTCTTTTCATTCTCATCATTAAACTTTTTATTTGTACATCTTTTCTTCAATTTTGAGAAATGTTAGTATTAACTGGGGTGTAAAATCTAAGCTATAGGATGAATGTCGAAATCACTAAACCCACGGTTCTTCACAGCATCCGTTGCAATCTGTACAGTGGACAGTGGTACATACCTCGTCTCTTTTTGGTAATTACTGTTCGCAGTTTATGTAGTACGCTGCAGTAGTAGTTGCAAACACTGGTCTTTCTCTCTTTTATAGTTCACTAACAGAATCCCTCTGTAGTCCCAGAAAATTCCCGATCATTATCTTTCTGTTAGACTAGACATCCTTGGTCATTCTTGGTGGCGCCTCTACAGACGAAAGTGGGTCATGCTAGAGGACATTAGGGCATGGTTGACATTGTCAGACACCCTCAACTAGATATTGTTTTTGAGCTGCCGGTAGAAGTTATGTTTATGCCTTTTGTCATATGGAATGTCCATGCATAATCTCAAATAAGATCGTTTTTAATGACCTAATCTAGAATTACTTTCTTTCACTTTTAGTTCCGTCATTCAACATTCCTCCAACAGCAGCTTCCGAAATAGATTCCGTGTCAACATCTCTACTGGTCGCCCTCAAGTGACTATTTTCAGTGTTTTCTAGTCCGAATCTAAAATGTTTGGACAATTATTTACCGCTGAACGTAAACAGCTTCATTATACATAAGGAGTTTTCAGTTTCTGCACAAGTCCTTGCATTAAAAATGATAGCACGTAATGCTCAATTTTCAACATGACGATAGTTCACACACCTATAATAAATTATCATCTTCAAGGTACTGGCAGAAATGAACGTTCCGCGAATGTTGAATAATAACAAGAAAAAATGAGGCTTTTCACCCGCGCAAAGTGCTTTCCGATCTTTCTGCTGGAACTTGGCAAGTCCGGGAACTTAATGTGGAACCTCATCATGACATAATTTCAGCAGTAGCTTCTTTAGATATGTTACAGTTAATTTTTTCAGTGTTTTCGTAGTCGTTCTAGGCATCTTCCAATAGATGGTAATTAAAATTGTTCAAATACTTCCGGTCAGCAACCACTCTTAGCAATGGTTCGTACCTTTGTTGCCTGTATGTGTCATTAATAGTGTGAGGTAACGGATGGGGACTCTCTTTGAGATAGCCTCATTTCAGGGAATAGCGACCCTGCCTACGTGAGCTCCAGGTTCCTCTGACCCGGAGGATAGTACCTGGTATGGGTTCCTGCCCAGGGTTACGGGCGAAGTCTATAACGACAATGAAGGCGAGCAAACACTCCTATTGAAGTACTACAATAGAGAGGCAGATGAAAAGTCCATAACCTTGAATGGCAATCATCTAGAACAAAGATCTCTAAAATCAAACCTTGGTCCTCCTGCTAGAGGGTTATGCAGTCAAGCCTAGTATCATCTCATGTAAAAAGATCTTACTCGTAAACTTTGGAAGAAAAGTGACCACACCGATTCAAAAAAGATGACAATGGCACGAAAAGGATAATGAATGGCGAACTCTTAAATGTAGTAACTTGGAACAAAAGCGGAATAACTCATAAAAATATCAAATTAGAAAAAGAAGTATTAAGAGTAATGTTAATATTAATATACTGATTGGAAAAAAAAACTCCAAGGATCTACAGAATTGGATAGCGAAGTTCTACAAAGTACATTTGCATTACTCCATAAGAAACACAGGTATGTATATGCGACATTTATTTTAATATTCATAAATCTTTCATTAATTAATGCCGCATATGGATACCTAACATTTTTAGTGTACATGCTCCAGAAGAAGGGAGAAAGGAAAAAGCAAAAATTTTATAAGGATCTACAAAAATGTTATACACAATAAATAAAAAAAAAAAAAAAAAACCAATTAAGGAACTTCGGAATGCTCTTATCTTTCCAATGGAAAATTTGTGCTTATAAAGCGAAAGTATTCTCAGAATTTATGTAAAGTTGGAGGCTGAAAATTTTAAAGACTATTTATGAAAGTATTGATAAACTTAGTGCAGAATTCATTCACCAGAGATTTTTTTTTTTGTAATGAACTTTTGCTACACTTTTGTGTTATTTTCTATATGTAAATTCGATAAAAAAATGCTTTCTAAAAAATGCTTTTCAAATTAAACAAAAAAATTTGATAATTATGTTCTGAAATTTGAAGCAAATTGGTGCATTAGATTCTGAGAAAACTTTCTCTCATGAACGAAATTTCGCAATAAAGTATATAATATGTTTCTGCATGTTCTACTTCTATAAACTTCTAACTAAGAAACTAGAGACATTTAAACGTGAATATGTTTGGAGGATTGCACATAATTTATTTCCATACAAGTATTAAAATGTACCCCATAAACACGAAGTTTGAAAGACATTTGTCACTAGTTTCACAGTTCCTAAACGGGGTAGGCCCATGCAGGACATTTTATTTTTAAAATTTTAACACCGTTTAACGTTTAAAAAAGTTAAAATGTATCATTTTATCATTTCAAACTTTCCGGAGTCCCCTAATAGAGGAGATTTTAACTCGAGGATTGTCCAGTAAAAAATATAATAGGGAATAGTGAAGAACACTGCAGCTTTTCATATTTAATAACTTAATAATTAACTCTTTTTAGACATAGAAATGTACAAGAAATTGTACAGGACAGAGAAGTCATTTTTTTGATTGATAAATTAATATTTCAAATCTGGTTTCAAAATTTATATAATTTGCAACATTGGCTCATATCAATTCATGGAAATGTCTGAAATAAACTTTTTTTAAAAATAAATTACAAATAAAAAACAGAGAAGGTGAAATAAAGAAATAAACATTCGAAATCCATCTACTGAAACAGGACAGTATAAGGGGATATCAGCAAGTGTAGTTAAACATTTACATCAATGAGATGACTTTATATATTAAAATGGACTGGAATAACCTTAAGTGTTAATACATTCATCAAATAAAGTCCTCGGCAGAGGAAATAGAAACATAGAAGGAAAGTATTTAATATATGAAATGATCAAATTGTAGTGCTTGTTAAGAAGAATAAGCATACTAAAGTAGTAAATCTGAAGATCTCTTGATTGAATTAACAAAAAAAGAGGCTGTGTACTAACGAAGGGAAGAAAGTTATATCCACTCGGTTGGAACACAATGCAGAATATTTATTCATACTCTAAATGCAATTTATTTCACTGACGGCCAAATTGTTTGTAAATAATGAACACCAACTTCAATTAGTCTCATTTCAGCTTAGTAAAATAATGTCTACATATAATTAAATAATATTAACTAAAAATGAAATTGTTTTTGTTTGAATACATTAATAACAATCCAAATTATTTTTCATAATAATCTAATGGAACAAGTAAATTATTTCAATTATTGGAAATGTGATGTGTGTTAAAACTGAATCACTGATTAGAATAGGGAAGAATGCTCAAGCACCGCTGTTTCGCTGAGAAAACCAAAAATTACTTGAAATTACAATTTCTAAATGCATAACGACTTGTAGAATTTTGTCATTTGATTAATATGGTGATTAATTCATTAACAGAATTGTTAATGAAGTAATCCATTTAACAGAATGAATTAATCACCATTAATTAATTATTAAATCAATTTTAGTAATTAACTCTACTAGACATTCTTCCTTTGTCCAATAATTAACTTTTTTCGAGGTTTTATTTATTACTAATTAAATACTAAAAATTTTGCTGTTTGGAAGGTTTTATTTTTTCGTTTTTTATTAATAGGAGGGACGTTCGGAAATGATTTAGAATAGCAGATTTTGTACCTTTTTTTTTTATTCAACATGGAATGTTTCATGTCAATGGACCGTTGCCATCTTCAGGCGTCGGGAAACCATTTTATTTAGGCATACTACGTCACAACTCGTGGACAGCTGCCTGAATTACCTCTTTGTTACCGAATTTTTACTTCGCAGCGAGTCCTTCATGTTGTCAATAAAGACATAATCAAAAGGAGTGAAATTCCATGCATATGGTGGAAGCGGCACAGCGTGTTGCCTGGTTTGGCCGCGCTTGTCATGTTGGAGGAACATTCCTGTTGACCACTTCCCCTTTCGCCATTGCTGGCTCCTGCGTATAAGTCGTGCAGGGTCTGGCAGTACACCCCATTGCTGACATTCGTTCCTTTAGGAAACTAGTTCATTAGCAGCATGCCTGGGGTGTCCCAGAAGACGATCAGATGGAGCAGCGCGAAATCTCTTGAACCGGGGACTCCCTGGATGTTTTCAGATCGGACTTTCTTCTCTTGGTGTGTGGTTGTCACACAATGACTCGTCACCAGCTTCTATAAAAACCGGATCTCATTATGTATTTCCAGTAACCGACGACAGACTTCAACACTTTGTCCTTCTCTGCCTGCGTCAAGTCCCGTGAAACCCAATGTGTGCATACCTTTTTTATATACAAATTGTCTAGAACTCTGGTGTGCAGGGTTTCGCTGCCGAGGCCTGTCTGACATTGCAGTACTTATCCGCCTCTCAGCCATAATCAATTCATACATAACCTCAATGTTCCTGGGAGACTGCGATGTTAACAGAAGACCAGTACTCACATTTATGTGTGCAGATTCTTTACCTGCCGTTTACCACTCTTGACCCAGTTGTCAAGAGCTTTCTAACCACATACTCCAGTTAAACGTCTATGGGTTTCTGCAGTTTTTGACTTCTTCTTTTTACAAAAGCCATACAGTCCGTTTTTGTCAATGATAGTCCCCTTCCATTACGTCTTTCCATACTTGGCAACAAACTAACACTTTCATTATGCTACACAGCTAGTTTACAATCGCCATCTAGCGCCTGCATAGCATACTATCAGTCCATCCTCCTCTAATGAACGTACCCATAGAGTTCACGGTTTACATGAAACAACCGCCGTTGCAAATCTTTTCCGAACGTCCTTCGTAAAATGTAAGCTAAAATTTGTTTGAAAGAAATAATTTAGTAAATTACTATGAAAACATTTGCTAAAAAAATCTATCTTTAGTTGCTATTTTTGTGCTCTTCTTCCTCAGAATGTACATCCCAATGAAGAACACTTATAGAATTATTGTTATTCCTAAGAAATACACATTATGATTTTCTATTTACCCAAACTTTTCTTTTAATTGTATACACGACAACTTTGCTGTTGTAGACTTGTTTTTGTGCCGTGTAGCACAAACTCTTTACCCTTCCTTACTAAGTCCGAATGTTTACTTAAAATTTTCATGATTATAGATCATGTGTCTGCAATTTGCTAGTTTAAAATTTTCCTACAACTCGCTATGGAGGGTAGGTAAAAATGTTATTAAAAAGTGGTCATTCCCTGAAATCAGTGATATCTTGATATGTATTTGGCCTTGAATTTAGTGTAATTTCAACATAGTATTTAATAAATCCACTCTCGCTTTTAATACCCCTCTTGATAACAGAGAAAGCTGTATCACATGGAAAGAACCAGTGGCTCTTTATCGGAAAATAGTGGTGAAATACCCGAAACTTGGCAGTAATTGCAAGGTAGATCAGAAATATTTGTTATTCCGGCACTGTCAGCTACAGGAATCAGTGGAAACTTGTGGCTCTTACACTTTGTCAGGAAATTAGTTTTTGTATTATCATTAAGAAAAGTAGATCTAATTTTGGCTTCAAGTTCCTCACAGGCAGAACAAACATCCACTTGTAGACGTCCAATTTAATATGAAAATTTCCATTGAAGCATTCACGTTAACAACTGGATTTTGTTCAAAAATAACTCGTCCATTTTTTTTAACATTTATCTCTGAAAATCCCAGTATAATATCATCTTGTTTTTGTAATGTTACTGTTGGGTTGAAAAAGATCTTATATGTGCATATATCTTGGCAATCACGTTAGACTCGATTAAGGTCTTTCGCCTATAGTCATTTGAAGTGATGTTAAACGAGTAATAGCCTTATCACTTACTGTATATGAACTAGAAAATTATTTCCGACATAGTGATATTCCTCTCAACTTGCTTCGTAACAAACAAGTTGCACGTACTCATTTTCAAGAATGATAGATGTTCTTTCCGCTCCTCCTTCTTTCTACTGTTGAATCAATCATACCTATCAAGCGCATCGCTTATTATTTTTTAATTTATCCAATACAGTTATTATATTCTTCTGGCATTCATTCGTTCGTAAAATTCTGGAAACACCTACCACATACAATTAAAGTACAAAATAGATGGGTAGTACACAGTATAATACACAGTATAATACCAGTATAACATACTTTTATTTATTGTATGAATATACAAACAAATTTAGTAGTAGAAATGTAACAGCGCAGTATTAAAAACAATAAAAACTATTATAACTATTCCAACCTGCAAGCAGAACGTTTTAATTCAATAAAATTTCCTTTTGCTGTCATATATTTTTGTTCAAAGTATTCAGCTCTATTTTTTTTTTCTTCTCAATATTACTTTATTCTTTTCTTCTTCGGGGTTTTTGTTCATATCTGTCACTCATGATGTCTGAATAGAGAAAAAAACAAAGCAACTAACATTATCTTCATGAAACTTTACTTTTTTTTTTTAAACCAACAATGTCAATTTAGTTGCAATACCTCATCAGCTGACATTCTGCCACATTTACGTTCAAAGAACTGGAAAATAGAAGAAAGTTCAAATAATCTTCCTTAGTGCACTCATATAATAAAATGTTCTATAATTTCTTTTTTGTTAACTGTACATTCTTCGTTAATGCACAAATTGATGTGCTGATTTATCCATAACAAAATTTATATCTTAATTTATTTTTGCCAAAGTTGAGCATTCTTCCCTTTTCCAGTCACCGATTCTATTATGAAAATGGTTTGAAGCAACTCTTTTAGAAATGCATGCTTTTAAAACTTTATAAACCAATGGCAGTACCAACTTTGACTTAAGAATCTGAAAATTGGGCTATAAACAAACGATACAAACTATTGAAACGATATTTTATACACAGGTAAGCTATAAATGAAAAATAAAGTAACAGTTTGAAAAATGCACTAAAATAACAATAAATAAAGAAGCGGAAATAGAATAAAACACTTAAATATTCACAGAACTATCACCCGCTGTGTCTCGAACAATTATTGTTCCCCAGTTATTCTGTTTCTTTAGTTATTGTTAATTTAGCTATATATACATGTGATGATAAGGAACTATTCTATTTTTATATACTTAATAAAATACAACAAATAAATAAATCTGAATGGAATATATTTCTGTAATATCAAACCGAAGATTGGCGAAGCAACTCTTAAAATATAGGCAAGATATAGGGTGATATAGGTGCTGTTGATCTCTTTTGAAGCGAAACAGCGATTGGTTTACCTTGAATGATGATGATAATGGTGATAAACTGTCTCATCAATGATCTTAGCAGTCTCATTTCTGTTGCTTCGGTCGTTTTTCTTTGCATTTGGTCATCCAGTTTTCTCA
This sequence comes from Metallyticus violacea, assembly GCA_030762175.1. Taxonomy (NCBI): domain Eukaryota; kingdom Metazoa; phylum Arthropoda; class Insecta; order Mantodea; family Metallyticidae; genus Metallyticus; species Metallyticus violacea. The sequence continues at coordinate 36,021,726 of CM060844.1, forward strand.
ACCATATAACAAAAGTCGATTTGTATAGTTTTATACAATTTAATTATTGTTTTCTTCCTTACATTCACTATAGCATTCGCCTTATCGTTCATGAAAGCTGCGAAAATTTATACAATTTAATTTCCAAGTGTTCGTTTTATAGTATGCATTTTGGCGATTCAAATGGTTAAATTCATACGCTTTATTTTTTAATATAAGATCAATAATGAAAAGTTTTTCCTACAAAAAATGTATTCCTTTAAAACCCGAGACTTTGTTTTTATTTTTATTAATTGTTAACTTTAACTCTTGTAATCTAAATATCACATTGTAATTTTTCTGTACAATCTGAAATTTTGGTGAACATTAGTATACTTAGAGGTAGTTTTAGTGTATAATTTCAGTTGTGTTTACCATTTTCTCACAATCTACCTCATAGCTAGAAGAGTGCTTTCATTTCCGCAAAGGTTTATCAAGCTTTAGGTGACTGCATTTTTCAAACATATTAAAAGCGGCTGCTCTTTGTCTGTTCTATGGCTTCAATGTACGGAACCAAGTTTTCAATTTGAAAAAGTTAGTTGAAGAAAGAGTCTTGTCGTATTTTATTTTGTTCTGTGCTTTGTGGAGCATACACTACTAGGAATGGGGAGCGTGGTCTTCATTTAAACAAAATCGCAATGCATTAACAATTAATATAATACTTTTAAACTTGGAAAGAAATATTATGAAGTGTGTACGCTAATTTAAGAAAATAAGCTCTGTCTGATATGAAAAGAAATAAAGAAAATACCGCGCCTCCAGAATATGTCCTTACTGCTCGCACGGTGTTTTTGCCTCTCTGCAGCTGGACATGCCTTATTGCCACAGCCGTCTTGCGCTAATGCACGCCGATTTCCATATTATAAAGAGAGGTTTCTTGTATACAATTTAGCTTTTCAGAATATTTTGGTGGAAATATGCCTTGTTTGTGAGTCAATTAAATCGTCTATCACTGATGAAAGAAAACCCTCACAATAACGCACACATGCTACGGGATCACCTGGTCTTAGACATTAGACATGTGTACACTTGTAAGGTTTGAATTGTAACAATTTTGCTGGTGTATATGCAAAAGACACTGAAACCTCAATTGTGCTAATTTTGGAAGTGGTTTTGTTGGCAAACGTTTAAGCTTTGGGTCAATTTTGTCTAATTTGTCTTCTGTTAAAACGTACTTCTTCGCGTATGTTTCTTGTTTAAAACTGAACTAGTGTCAATATCATGCATTGCAGTTCTGGAAGGAGCCAATTGCCCAGGGAACTTCTGTATAAATTCCTTACGAACAAAAATTGATTTGTAATAATAATATAACGTTTACACATAAAAACATATTGCTCTAAAATAATCCGTCTTGCTATCTTTGCTAATGAATGCAGACTGGTGAGTTGCTGCTTGGAAGTTCGGTCGTGAGTGGGGAGGGCAACCGGCCTTGCCGTGATGCAAAGCCCCCTATGAGCGGTGAGGACGTATTCTGGAAGTCTGGTACTATACAATTTGCGTCCATTATTGACTCCAAGGTGGATTCAAGGAAAAGGAAATTTATCATGGAGGCAAATATTCATTTTAGTGCTAACGTTATCTTATCTTAAAGTTTCATGCTCTAGGTTATTTGAACAATGGAATATCTTCATTGCAGTTGGTCCTAATTAGTTTGGATAATCAACGCTCTGCTAGTGAAATCTTCAAGAAATTAGTTATACGCGCAATAAGAGCAGGTTATCCGAATTAATCATAAGCTCAAGGAAAAGACACTTTAGCCTGTATGCTGACTAGTCGCTTGTGACTTCTGCATACATTTTCAGGAACTGGAAGCTTTGTAAAATGATGATTTCTCAAGATGAATCTTCCGTTATGGCAGCCGTCTTCGCCTGCCCGAAGGTTTCTTCAGTTTATGGTCCAAAAATTTTCTCTTTTTGGGATCCAAATTACATAAGGCAACATTTATAATGCTTTTATATTGCCCGCCTAGCCCTTTTTCACCTTGAATCATAATTTAAGATCGGTTCTATATGTAGGGATTTTTATACTTTTGAACCCCGAGCTATTATCCCGCTATGTCTTATCCTAATAGAGGTGGAAATTTGTTTTAGGATAAAGATCCAAAGAGTATTTATATCATGATGCCAGGTATATGAAGAGAACATGAAACATACAGGACTAACGAAGAAACACGCTCTTATTCGACGGAATTTAAGAATAACATTCTGTATGAACATTTGTAAAACGGACGAAGCAATGTAAGACATTAAACGCTGGTTTAATCCCTTCCAAAATACGAGGTTTACCTTTTAAGTTTTTACAAAAACTAACAAATGTAAAACTTTTTTGGAACAAACTTTTTATTCCTTTTAAAATATTCGCCTTTACACTTTTGTATGCGTTTGAACCAATTCTCGTAATGTTTTTCCACTCTGAAGTTGGTATCTCATAAACATGACTTTTAAAGGCTTCAACGGTTTCTTGAAGTGGTGGAAATCGCTGTCCATGCATTTTTTGTTTGACATTCGAAAATAAAAAGAAGTCAGACCATACATCAGCTAAATAAGGACAATGAGACATTAAATGTTTTTCTATTTTAAATCAATTGTTTGACGTGCTGTGTGAGATGAAGAATGATGCGACGTTTTCGGTTGTTTTTCCTGATTTCGTCAATGATTTCTAGCAATACACTGTTGTATATCATTTAGCATTAACTGTTCTTTGATTTTCTAAAGGAATGGTGCGACATGCCTAGTACGGCCAAAGAAACATACTTCATGGAAGTGATTCGAACGAACAACTTTTGTGGGACGATTCATCTTGGAACACCTAACAATGGATTATTGCTTAGTTTCCTGTTCATATGAATGTATCCAAGTTTCGTCATCTGTTACTATGTTTTATACGTGTTTTGTAGTTCCTCGGTAGAATTTCTTGAGCATTTCATTACACCATTTAACACGAGCGTTTTTTTGAACTTCGAAATATGCGGAATCCATCGAAAACAGCTGTCTTTCACAGCTAAATGTTCATGTAAAATCGAATGTACTGCAGTCTTCGATATGCTTAAGGATGCCTCTATCTTACTGTAAGTCACATGCCGAGCCTTCTTCAATCATACTGCGCAGAACATTGATGTTTTTTGCAATGACATCCAATTTTGGTCGACCTTCATGAAATGCATCACTTACGAACGCATGATCACGACGAAAGTCTGCAAACCAGTTGTAAACAGTCTCTTTTCATGGTGTTTCATTACTAAAAATTTAACTTAGCTGTTCTATGCTTTGATACTGAGTTTGGTATTTAATAAAATTGTAAAAAAAAAAAAAATGATGATCCAATGAAAACCTTCAGGTGAAATTTCCATTTTTTCGCAAAATTGCTTTGTTTAAATGCTCACTATAAACAAACAACTCGACCAATTTCTAAGCTGCAACTATTTTCTCTATAATAATGTCAATTGTTGCGAAAATAGTAATGAAATCTCAAAACGTCACGTTTTGGAAAACTTGAAAGCTACCCCTAGTAGTGGAATGAAGCCTTGAGCAGAGTGGAAAGTGATGGCGGACTTCTATTTGATGCAACTCGTGGATGGACATCGTGAACAGTACTGCGGGTGGCGTCTTCTATTTCCTCAACGGTGAATGTTTCATATGATGCAGCACAAGCTGCTAAATAACCCATTAGCTTTTAATGGAATTTTCAGTAAAACTAAATATGTACTTACCGCTCTCGCGCCGTAGGGAGAGTGGCTCTAAGCTTTCGCAGTCCTTAACTTTTATCAAGACCGGTTGGCTCCAGTTTGCTGCAAATGCACCAACTCTGGCAGCAACCAAAAAGAAATATTATTTAATCTAAAAAAACCTTCCCCCATTTTAAAAAACCTTCCCCCATTTTTTCCTTTGAAAAAAAAACTATTAATATGGAATGTATTCAGGACATTAATTTCAAAATGCCCCAATGTGGATAACTACACATTTAACATAAATTTGATTTAGACAATAGCACGTCAACTTTGATATTGATGAAGTTTAAAAACACAGGCATCCCATCTTTGAAATGGCACCCCTACGTTCTGTACTTAAATTTAAGAGTAAGCAACCGCGTCTTTTGTTTTCTATCGTTGTCTAGTAACCTGGAATATTATTGTTGTTTGAATTAAGACATAATAAAACTATAAGAAACACTGTGTATTTAATTTAATAGTTGGGTTTTAGGAATAATATTTTTAAAATGGTATAAATCTAACAATAAAGGATAAAATAAAGCGAATTGTTAGAAGTTGCGAAATATCTGTATTAATGTGTATTAATAATAATAATAATAATAATAATAATAATGATAATAATTGCATTTTTTCCAAAAATATTGGTTTTTATCCTAAAACCCATGATTAGCTGTTGTTGTTATGAACTAACGTGATTTATTACCCATATAAACAGTGGAAATAAGGTTATCAAACTGTCAACGAGGAATTACGTATATCACTTATGTGACGTCAACATAAAATCAACTGATTAAATGAAGAAAAAATTTAAATTTTGACCAATCACAGCCCAATATCGCAGTGAAATTATCGAAAGGTTTTAGCAAATCTCTTTACTGCGCAAAGTGCATTTTTCTTCTGGTCAGTGTGGCCAGCTCTATACCCTCACCTCCAGAGCATCATACAGATTAATCAAGAATACCGTTCGGCAGTATGAAATAAAGTGCGGAATTCTGCAGTCACATTTTCTTCTAATTCCCAAATGTTCTTTATATCCATGAAATTACAGCTCCTTCGCTCAATTGTTTTTGCATATACAACCAAACAGTCTGAATTATGTGACATACCTCCCTAAGCAACCATAAATTTTAATAAACATGCTATTCAAAATTATTTTAATGTTATTGCCGTTTTGTTTTTCTCAGTTGGCATTAGTAAATCGAACGGTAGCGACTGTATAACAGTCGTCTTTCGTCTATTTCTGTCTCGCGGTTTCTGAACAGATAGCTATTCATAAGTAAGTATAACATTTTATATAATTGTTAATATTCTGTGCGTGAATTTCAAATATGTATTAATTTTATTGTCATTCCATTCATGAAATAGCCCTAAAGACTCGTAATTGGCTCTTCTCTATTGGCATTACTGACAATTGGAGGAGGGAGAGTATAGCACTTTGCATAGGGAAATTCATGGACTTTTAGAACTGGAAAATGTGATTGCCACATGAATTGTTATATTCATGCTAGGTAGAGGCTGGTAAGGTCCGGGCCTGCTGCTGTGAAGTTAATGAAGTTAAGACTACTGAAAAATCATTCGCAACGCTTTAGGATTTTTTTGTTGCACTTTGTTAACCCTTTTGACTTTATAAAATGCTTCATGTAGAAACTTCTGATCAATTTGTCTGAAGTGTTTATTGAATATTCAGAGCGTTATATCATAAACTGACACAGGTTTATGTCCATAAGCTCTTAACTTTTTATTTAGTCAATTTAATATATTTAAAACATAACACAATGTATTTTAAAGCGTATGTTTAAATATATTTTTGCCATTAATTATTGTTCTTAGTCACTTTTTCTTATAAACAGGCTAAACTTAAAGGACAACTAAGAATAGAAGAACATAAAAGTTTTTGCAGTAAATTCATGTCGATCCAGATACACACACACACACACACACACACACACACACACACACACACACACACACACACACACACACACACACACACACACACACACACACACACACACACACACACACACACACACACACACACACACACACACACACACACACACACACACACACACACACACACACACACACACACACACACACACACACACACACACACACACACACACACACACACACACACACACACACACACACACACACACACACACACACACACACACACACACACACACACACACACACACACACACACACACACACACACACACACACACACACACACACACACACACACACACACACACACACACACACACACACACACACACACACACACACACACACACACACACACACACACACACACACACACACACACACACACACACACACACACACACACACACACACACACACACACACACACACACACACACACACACACACACACACACACACACACACACACACACACACACACACACACACACACACACACACACACACACACACACACACACACACACACACACACACACACACACACACACACAATGCATAATCTTATCTATATATGGAATTAATTTCAAATTAGTATCTTAAAATTGTAGAAATAAGGTATTTTATTTCGCTATGGTCTTGAGTTTATTTAATCAGTTACAGTAGCCCATTGCTTATCAATAACAAGACAAAACAAAAACAAAAACTGCATAGGAATTTATTTGCCAACGACAGATGACAAATGTTGATTGAATAAATTCATGCAGATAGCTTCAAACCATCAGTAGCAAAACCAGAGCTCCATCTTGAGTGAACGAATTTGGTCACTAATCAGTGTAAAGGTTGGCGTCACGATTAACTACAATCATGCAATCTTTTTATTTACGAGAGTCATTTGAAAAATGCTGTCAAGTTCCATGTAGTGGTCATGCTTGTTGGCAAGTATTATTTTTGTGTCTGTCGATAACAAAGCTGCAGGCAGATGTGATGTATAGTTGACGTTTGACACGCATCTGAATTAATCACTGTCGTATCTACCATAAAAATTGGGAGAAAAGGTTCTGTGTGGTGTTTAAAACTTTTATTTGAAGCATTGAACCGCCCCATAGATCACAGTCGAGTTAATTTGGTTTATTTAAGGACACTCTTTTACATCTCTGGTCGCTATCACACCATTCAATTTATAGCGTGAAAAAAATTCCAAAAGTATTTTCTTGTAGGCTTAAGGTTGTTTTACGTGCCGTAAATCTCGACACGGGATCAATAGCACGGTCAAGTTGGATGAAGTTCAAGGAGAATCTGCATCAGCAATGAAGACTATTTATAGATAAACGAGTTTAACCATCCTTCGGGCGTAATGTGTCTGAGATACCTTCCCTGGTTTTATCAGCATACTTTTGTTGTTTATTTGATTTATTTATGGATGCTCTTTTAATATCTCAGGTCATCAGCGTCCCATTCAACTCCAGGCGTGAAACGGTCGATAAATTTTGCTCAGAGGTCTCTTCTTTCAGGCCTGAGTTTCTCTACGACACAGGACCCGCGACTTCCATTCCATATTTAGGATTTTTACGCCCGAAAAAATCCATCGGTCCTTGCCGGGTTTGAATCCGTGATCTTGGGTTTAGGAGGCAAGTATGGTTAACACTACACCACCAGGACTGACATCAGCATACTGAACTGAAATAACATTTAGTACGTAATGACTCCAACCCATAGTAGCTTCTTAAAAGCACACTGTAGATCCATTATTGATCAGCTTCTTGCTTCCTCCCCCCTTCCTCCCCATTATCAATCGAAAGTACCTGTAATATGCGTCCGATCATGTACCTCATTGTTTTTGCATCCTTCGCTGCCGTTAGTAGTTCTTTCGTGCATATATTGCAGAAACGAGAACTAATAAAGTTTGTCTCCATCGTCGTACAAAAAGCTCTGATAATATAACGTTATTAAAAGTAGTTGTATGTAACGAAAAAGCTTTTTCCTATATCACTGAAAAGATTTAGTGCAGAATTCCTATACACTTCTGTTGATTTCACAGTTCTTGAAAGAATATCTTATGAACCACTTACTTTTATATTATAATAAACAGCTCTTAAAAATTTGCATTTATTTTTATGGAAAAACTCAGAGAAAATTTGCTGATTTCTTGAAAAGTTTAAAATACCTGGTGATGTTTGTATTGTGCAATTTATGGGCAAATAAAGTTATATTCCTTTCTCTTTTAGTATGACATTAATAATAATTTATTTCAAGTAATATAAGCACATATTGCAACATTATATAATATAATTATTTGCTGTACTATATTCCTTGTTAAAAATAAAATAGGGAATACTAAAATATAATTACAACATTACCAAAAATTTTCTTGTACAAGGATTTTCAGACAGCACAGAATCATAAACGTAGCCGGTATCTCTTCGATACATTGCGCCTGATGGAGGATAAATTGATCATACAGACACCGAAAATGAAGTGCGTTCCCGATGTCGAATTGATGCTACCACAAGACCCTTCGAGTAAACTTTCGCAAACGAGTCTGTTGAAATGTCTAGGAGGAGGAGGGAGTCAAGGAATTATTGACCGCGGAAGTAAAATACTAGTGAAAAGACATTTTAATGCAGTGTTTGACTATTTTTAATCCAATCAGAAAGTTTTTCATAACCGCTAATGAAACTTGAATCCACTTTTACATACTTGAGTCGAACGGACAGTCATTAGTAGTAGACAACCACCTTATTGTAGTGTTTAACGCCTCTTTTAATAACTGAAACATCACAGGCAGTGGTGGCCATACTTGCCTCCTACACCCAAGATCGCGGGTTCGAACCCGGCCAGGGCCGATGGATTTTTTTCGGGCGTAAAAATCCTAAGTTTGGCTTCCTTCGGAAGGGAAGTAAAGCCGTGGGTCCCATGTTGTACATTTACGGCACGAAAAAGAACCTCAAGCCTGAAAGAGAGGCCTCTGAGCAAAATTTGTCGGGCGTTTTACGCCCTGAATAGAATGGGACGCTGATGACCTGAGACGTTAAAGAGCATCCGTAAATAAATCAATCAATCAATCAAAAAAAAAAAAAAAAACAGGCAGTGGACATTGAATGATACACGAATTAAAATGATAAATTGGAAAAGGATTTTTTAAAAGAATGAAATATTCCAGTCCTTAGTTTAGGGTACCTCTCCGGCATTTTCCATTTGTGAGGACAGGAAAATCTGGAAAAAACCTAGCCAGTGAGGGCGATCCTATTGGGAATCAAACCCCAGACTTCCGCTCACGAGTCTGCTCATTAGCCACCTCGGCATCTGTGGCGGTGACAACGACCTTAAAAGTACGACATAGAAGAAAAGGTAATTTAAATAGAGTTCCTTTAAATAAACCTTGTAAAAGGAATAGGGCAAAATAAAAACAGGAGCCTGTTAGCCAATATTGCTGCACTAATTGAAAGAGGAATCGAAGGAAAAACGTTAAAAATTGACACACAAATTTTTCTTTCGCCAGGAATTTGCATCGCCTCATAGTCACAAAGGACACGAATTAGGCTTCTATTTAATTTCTCAATCACACTTAAGTCTCCAGTGACTTAATTGCGACTTCCTATGTAAATATTTAGGTTCACATTGCTCTTAAACTATCAATCATAAATTAACAAACGGTACTATTAAAACAGCATTTGTTTTGATCACCTGTAGTGTTACAAACACAATCCCGTCCCCTCCAAACAGAAGTTGTACCTTTTTTTTAAAAAAAAATACCCAACTTTTAAACAATTTTATTCTAATTTTAACATAAACTTAACAAATTAAAGTTTATAAGCAAATTATATTTATTTCCCCTAACTTGGCAGCCCTGGAGAGCCTGATGACCGCTGCTACCTCTGTCTCCGTCTTGCGACAACATGGGCAGAGGGCATGTGATCAGCACTGTACCCCACTAGTCACTATTATTCGGTCTTCTCGATCTGAGGACATTCTTTCCATCAGGTAGCTACCAAATTTTCACGAGGCTGGATAGACCCCGTTCCAGATCTCCCTAACTTAAGTTTTTTCTAAACAAGTACAGGGAATCTAAATCAGGGCCTGTAGGCTCAACAGTGTCACAAAATGCTATGAGAGAACGAGGTGTTTTTTCTAAATGTAAATTATAGAATGTAGATTTTTTCAAATATAAATGTTACTAGGAACATATTTGCAATAATGATAGTGCAATCATGGAATTTTCAATGCCTACAAAAGGGGGCATTGCACTATTGATATTTTTGGGAACACTGCACTAGGCGGTCAATTGGCCTATCTTGCAAATTAAAAAAAAAAATGCACCTGAAATCCATGTACAATACAGGTATCAAAATGTGAAGTATTTAATTACACATTTCTTGTCCAGCTTCAATTTCGGGTCATCAGGATTATCTCATCTTACTGGACCTTTTCTTATTTCTTTGTATCAACAAGATGTTGCTTCAGTAAACCCCGTTCCTGCCGCACTCTCTCACTAAAGTCTTCGCTCATAGCAAAACCACAGCCTCCCAAACATCGAGTCGCCTGGAACACTTTCTCCCGCAGTTTAAAATGAGCGAATTTACAAATTATTGGCCTCGGGCTCCTCCTACTCCCGACCCTATGGGCTCGTTCAATGTCATACGCACCTAACTCCTATTTGGGATATTATTTGTGGCACTATTCTCCTTTTCCTCTTCCCTCACACCATACAGCGCAACACTGTTTTCCCTGGACTAATTCCGCAGAGAGTCTATTTTATCTTATAGACACCCCATATTGTTGTCTATTTTTATCCAGGCCACCTCCTGGACCCGATTTATTACTCCATTCATGATGTAGATTGTCAACATATCTCGTAAATAGAAACACGAACTTTCTGCCTATACCCTTGCGCTAGATAAATAATTAGTTTATGGGATTTGAAAATCATTCATAAAATAAATACACCTACTACTATTTCTTGATATTTTTCATGCTTCTTTAGACATTTTTCAGTATCCTGGATACGACTTTCTTTTCCTTTGCGGGTAAATGTCTTTGAAGTTTTGTTATGTGTTTTTATTATGCCACAAAGTGTCTTACTAGCTTTACCCTTTCCACTGCAACCAAGAGCTCGCTTGGTTTGGGTTAAGCGTGTGGCGGATGACTAAAGTAGCAACAGAGAGAGTACGAGAATCTGCCCTGTATGTGCGGAGAAAGATTCGTAGGAACATATTCTGGAGTACTGCAAAGGGACAGATGAATGGAGAAAGAGATATCTACCGGCCCGGTTTGTTAATAGGGGAAGAAGGCAGTGAAAGTGCTGGACCTTGCTGGCAGACAGGAAGGAGGAGGAGGGAGTAGGTAAAAACTTAAACAAAGTAAGGCAGCTCAAATTGGAAGAGGCAGACAACCGGGAAGGAAAGTAGGAAAACAAAAGTCTAATTTTCTTTAATTATTTGTACATATATATGAGGGAGTGTAAGCTATTTACTTTTGTATTGCCTTCGTTTCTGTTTATTTTATTTAGGTATTTAAACGCTTATATTATATATTGCTTTTTTCAATTTATTAATTTATATTGTTTGTCTCTTAATAGTTGAATATTGATCCATGCGACATAAATGAGCTTGACTTGTAAAAATATACTTTGTAAATAAATACACTACTACTTCTACACGTTACAGACCGGCTAATTTCACATGTGGGTGTTAAAAAGTAATGGAACATTTGATCGGTCAATATATTCGTAGTGTCCTTAGTTACAAATGCTAAGCCTACCATCATCAATACTGATTCAGGGAAGGATTTTCTTGCTATAGCCAGTAAACCTAGCTAAAGAGTTAGATTTAAGAGGTAGAATTGATGCAGTAGTAATTGATTTTTCGAAAGCTTTTGATTTAGTACTCCACGACTTATTAGTATCTAAATTGAGTTGAATAGAAATCGATAAAAGCGGTTTTAATTTAGATTAAAAATTTGGAATAGCGAACTCAGAGGGTTAGGATAGGTCAGAAAATAGTAATTATTAGGAGGGCGACATCAGGAATTCCACAATGCAGCCTTCTTGGGACGCTATTGCTTATTATTTATATTAACGATCTATGCTTCCATATAAAATCAAGTACGATTATTTCCGATAGTTGTATTGTTTGTACAAAAACAACAATTCCTATGTAAACATTTTACATAATGATCTTAATTTCCAGTTGGGTAGTTAAACATAGGATAAAAGTAAATGGCTCTAGGGCAGTAACATTTTGTAAGAGCCGAGAAGAAATTGATATTAACTTATAAACTCGAAGTAGAAATTCCCTAGGAAAACTGCTATAAATACTTAGAAGTTTACTTAAGTTCAATTTGTATGGAACGAACAAATTGATACCATGGAGGGGTTACACTTTATTATGAAAATTCTAAAAAGAGCCATTGCAAAATCGAAGTAAATTGCTCATTTATTATTAGTTAGCCCTTAATGGAGCATAGAGCAGCTTGTTATAGGATATACGAAATAAGTATCGTAAAAAAATTCAGAGGTGAGTAGCAAAATTTGTAAAAGGTAAAAAATAAATGGGGAGGAACATGTTAAGATATTAGGTTGGAAATCACTAGTAGAGAGACATAAAAAGCGAGGATAACGGAATTACACAAAGCGTATACAGAACGAAATGCATGGAGAGGTATCGCAACTAGGTTAGAAAAAGCAACATACCATAAATAGGAGGAACGATAACGGTTTTAAAATCAGTTGTAGGCAACAAAAATTCTCTTCGTAAATAAAACCATACATTACTGGAATTAATTACTGTGGTTGTCTTTGAGGATTGTTCTTTTCTATAATATTTAAAAGTAACCTAAAATTGCATATGTGGATATGGTTCATTGATATAAGTAGATATGAATGTAATTAGTGTTCAAATTTATATTTTTCTTGGACTACTTGAATATTAACTCCTTTTTGTATTTAATTAACTAGCTTAGCTTAACTTGTTTATAATATTATTCAGGCTGATAAGTGTCTAGGTATAAATATACTGAATTATTTAATGCTAATAGTTTTATAAATGTATTTTATTAAGATAATATGTGTAAAATTAAATTGACATGTATTTAATTAGTTAACTGACACGTAAATAAGTGTATAATTATTGCGATAAAACTTTAAATTATATTGATTTATATAATGCTAAATTAACATGTATTTAATTAAGACAAATTATTTCTTTTTTAAGTATCTTTACCGTAAGTAATCATTGTATGTTTACTGCCACCAGGTGTAAGCTCATTCTTAGTTAAATATGTACATACATACCGTTACGAGTGGCCAAGGTTGCTAATGCTCGGCCTAGTGAGGGGAAGGTCTGGGGTTCGAATTCCACCAGAGCCGTCCTCCCTGAGTGAGTTTTTTTTTCCCCCAAGTTTCCCCCAGTTTTCCTCAGTTGGAGGTAACCCAAAACTTGGGTCAGGAACGTTTCCTTCCTTTAAAAAAATCCTTTCCCAATTTATCATTTCCTCTCAGTATCATCAGTGTCCACCGCCTGTGATGACTGAGTAGTAAAAACGGCCGTTAAACACTAATAAAAAAAACATACAACTATGCCCACTCTGTTCCTTTAATGTTCATAGCAATCTACAGTGTCCCACTTCCTAACAAAAAGATTTATTGCATAATTTTCTTCTTGCACCACTTGTGCATATAACTTCAGTACTGCTCGATGTTGATGTTATTTATCACAATTCTCACTCACGTTGCTTATATTATTTACACTACTTGTATATTCTTCTATTGGCAAATTCTTTACTTTTCCTCTTCCAGGACCAGCTATCCTTCCTTTTCTGCTTTTGAAGACTGGTGTTTGTTCTTTTTTTATTTTTGAATGGTTTTTAACGCCCGTTTTTACTACTGAGGCACCACAGGCAATGAACACTGATGATACATGAAATGAAATGATAAATTGAGAAAGGATTTTTTTAAAAGGAAGGAAGCGTTCTAGACCTTTGTTTTGGGTACCTCCCCGGCATTTGCCAGTTATGAGGACTGAGGAAAACCTAGAAAAAACCTCATTCAGGGAGGACGCTCCTGGTGGGATTCGAACCCCGAACCTCCCACTCACGAAGCCGCGCCTTAACGACCTCGGCCACCCGTGGCGGTCATGTTTGTTCTGACATATCGCGATGGCCATTTGCTACTTTACAAGACAGTTAACTAAAAAGTAAACAGTTTACAAGCAATGTGCTTAGCTTGACACGTTTGCCATCGCATAAATGTTTCGCTACAGAAGAAAACTTTCTCTTCATCCTGTACATTCAAAAACTATTTCTTTGAAGAAGACATTGCATAAAGTGGGCATGTTGAGTTGTCACGTGGTACTTAAGTTCCATTTTTGACAGCTTTATATATCGGTGTGATAAATTAAATATACAAGTTTTTGAAATCTAAATTTTAATTATCTAACGATGCCCAAGAAAATGTATTTTGGATCTAAGCCGCTGAACCTTCTGTTCTGTGTGAAGAAGATTTTCAAGGGATAATGTGGAATATCTCTCGTAATGTGACATATTTTGGATCACCTCTGGAATTGGTTAGCTCTTATGCATATCTTGTACTAACAGCTCACCAAAATACCAAGGTAATAACTGCTTCCTTTGCTCTGGCATATTAACGTTATATTACCAAACAAACCCATTTGGGAGATTAATAATTAAGGCTGTCATTAGCCTTTTCAGGGGTTTAGCATGTTTAAGCTAGCATGCCATTATTATGTAGCTCAGTCTTTTAACATACTCTTGTCTATATCGCCGATCATCTGTACAAGAAAAGCGAAACGCCCTTTGTTAGTGATAACTTTCATCTGCTTACCGCCACGCGAGCAAATTCGACCTGAGCTGGAAAATTTCAAGTCGGCTAGCGCGTTGCATAAAGAGATTTTCATGCAGACACGCTCGATACAGCAAACGACATTAGTCGCGGAAAGGTGTGTGGTTCCTATGTCTTTAAGTTGTACGCTTAATTGACCGTAGATAAGGCAGAACCAACTTCATTGGGATCTAAATGGGTTATTTCCAGCCGGCATATAAACGTCCAATTTGCATGACAAACAGGTGTTTGTGAGAGAACAAACAAGAGACGGTTCTACGGCGTCGACTGAGATTACTGCGGCATATAACAGGCCTTGACTCATTTTCACATTCGCACTTAGATGACGTAGTGAATTTATTGAAACTTAGGCACTTTTGCCACGTATCGATTTATACAGTAAAAATATTTCTAAGATTTTTTTTACCTCTAGAGTAATATTAATTTCAGCTCAAAATATAAACATGATTTTTTAATAAACGGGAAATATTCAATTACGACTTTTTAGCTTTATTCCTCGGCTAATTCTATGTAAATACAAAGTGTTTCTCTCGCTAGAGGCACTAAATTATTTTCTCTAAAAATTTATATTATCTAGTAAATTAACTGCAAATGTATTTACACATACTTAAGAAGTTGTATTAGTTTGAGCTTTTAGGAAGAAAAATAAAATGTACAGTAGGGCAATTTGAAAGGCAGAATTTCTAAAGCATATCCACGAATATCGGGAAAACTGCAAAACGGCATAGAATACAAATATCTCACATTTCGGACAAAGAATAGCAACATGTGAATTAAATTTGATTTGGACGTTTCAACCCCTACATTGTTGGAAGCGTTAAATATTTATAGAAGCGTTCACAATGTTTAAGTTGTTCTACTTATTTAATATATCCAATAATACTATACTATAAGAGTGCTATACGTCAGCTAAAAGCAAATGGATGAATGCAGTACAAATAAGGCAAAGGAAAATGGAACGCACGATATTGGGAGTAACAATAAGAAATAAAATCTCCAACGAAGTGTTAGCCCAAATAACATCAACAGTCATCGCAGAAAGAGCCACCAGACTGAAGAGGAAAGGAGGAGGCTACACAACTAGGATGCAGGACGTCAGATGGACGTATAAGGCACGCGCTTAGGCAAACGACACAGAAGCAAGTAAAGCCGGAGATGGGAAGATTTATACGCGGCACAGGCAGGTCGACGATGGTCCAAAATAGCAAGATGCATGGAAAACCATCTAAACGAGTGAAATCTGACAAAAGGGTAACAAAGTGTAGCATACAGGGTGTTACTACTGTACACAACCCTAATGCGAATTATCTCATTGCATTTGCGAATAACAGCTACCCTCTTGTAGGAGGCCTTGTCCCTTCTTAGGTACACTCGGGCTTCTTCTTATTCTTTATAATAATAATAATAATAATAATAATAATAATAATAATAATGCTTATATAAACCTATTCCTTCGTCCGTTCATCATTGTCATGCACTCGGCTGCCAACTGTTGGGTCACTTTGCTACTTAAAACAAGGCCATATAAATTAATGGCATTTACGGTATTTTTTTTAAAAATTATCTTTTAATGAACATTAAATTATGCGTTTTCTTAAAAAAATCGCCCGCGTACGTCAAATGTTATATTTTAATGGAATGTTTTTACTGTTTTAAGTTTTAACGTCAGAAACAATGTTTTTAAATAGTAATTGTCAACAGTATTAACACTGTTTACTGGGATGTAATTGCAAATAT
This sequence comes from Metallyticus violacea, assembly GCA_030762175.1. Classification (NCBI taxonomy): domain Eukaryota; kingdom Metazoa; phylum Arthropoda; class Insecta; order Mantodea; family Metallyticidae; genus Metallyticus; species Metallyticus violacea. The sequence goes on from CM060844.1 coordinate 36,038,009, forward strand.
TGAGAACATGAAATAGTTGAAATTAAATTGGATTTATACAAGAAACTGGTTAAATTATATCTTAATCAGAACGCAACAGATAAACGCGTGTTTAGAGTAATATGAGAATAGACTTTTTAGTAGTGGCATATCTTTATTGTTATGAAATTCTGTATACATATTCAAATATATTCATGAATTGGTTGTAGACCATACAGGCTTAAGTATAATACACAATTAGAAGGAGGAATAATACAAAAATAACAATAAGTAATAAATAAATAAACAAACATTAAAATGGAAGGAACGATATTTATAGATATATGAATGGAAATTTTACATATTATTTATAATTACACTAGTTATTGCGTTATAACCAGAAAATGAATTGCTTCTAGCTTCACGCACTTTGACTCCGAAAATACTCCATATTCAACCAGTTAGTGTGGTTGGCAAACAGATCCTAATCAACAGGTCTCTAATTGCCTTAAAATTTTGAGAAAATGGTGTTTTCTCAGATATTTCCAGTGGGTACATTGGCCAGATTATGTACCCATTCCTCCTTTCCACAAAATGGCCAGACTCTCTTACCAGAACTCTCCGTAATGTTTTGAGCCTTCCAACTTTCCAGTATAAACCAGGCCATCCCTTTCTCCCTAGAACGAGCATATATAACTCTTTACCCGGGGTTAGATAAAGGAATAAATTTAAACCAGAATTTATGTCGTGAATTTCATATTAACATTATTATTATTATTATTATTATTATTATTATTATTATTATTATTATTATTAGCATCCATAAGTATAAAATTGGAAATAAATGTTTATACATAAGAGCTTTCAGTACATATAACCAAAAATAAAATGTAGCAAGAGGTCGGAACACGATCAAAATTCCCAATCTCTGAGTTAGTAAAGTTAAGAACTAGAGATGTTGAATGTATTGTATGCTAAAGCATATTACCGTAGGGTTGAGATGCAGGAGGGGTACCCTGTGGGTAAAGAATGATGGGATACAGTTGGAACGCTGTGTAACAACCCTCATCACTATGGTGATTACAACGAGATGCTAAAAGTTGGAGCAGAAAGGGTGGAACGCTCCCTAACAACCTCCCCCCTTCATTAGGGTCAGTCACACACCCCACCCTTTCGAACGCACATTGGGATTATGAAATCAGGTGGCAATCAACTTAGCAGTGCTTAGTGTTGCGGCAGATTAGTCGCACTCCTTGTTTAAGCTTTTGTTATGTGATGTTTTTTCGTCCCCAGTTGTAATGTATAAGCCCTGCAAAGCACCGGCTCTCGGGGGGTAAAGGGAAGTGTGCTATTGTGTTTGCACGCTTTTTATCATCTGACCCATCGATACACAGCAAATGGGCATATTTTGCCGGTCGCTCATCTTGCTGAAGTGCATAAAGCCTCTTGTTTTATTATGATCACAAGGTGTCTAAAATATCCTGGTCTGCAATGAATGTTTTTGTTCCCTGAACTGAAGTAGGCAAATCAAATAATGTTTTTCTTGATTTCAAACATTTTTCCAACGGTGAATTTTATAGTTGCGTATGTTTACAAGTTTAGAAAATTAAGTGTCGCATATCACTAAACAATCCATTATTTTGAGTTAATTTAAAAAAATGGATTATTATTTTTGCCATATTTATATCAAATTCACCTTTGTGCAAAATAACACTGGTTTATACAATTTTTGCTACATGAAAACTGTTTCTATTTTCTGATTCCTTACCACGAGAAAATTCTCAAACCAGCCTTAGTTTTTCATTGGACTGCAGTTTTTCAGTAATTAGTATTATAGAAAATGTTTTTTTATTATTTGTTCATTGAGTAGATACACAAAATGAATGTTCTAAGAGATAGAAACAAGATAATTAATGCTTACCTTTATGAATAAAACAGTGGGGCTAAATCAGAGCATTGAACCGGAAAAAATTGGCCACGAAGGAGCAATTTAGTTCCTGGAAAAAAATAATGTGAAGTGTGAACCGTTCGTTTCTCCTTCTTCCATCACTCCATACCAAGTTAGGTCTGATCAAGCAATTTGTTACTGCTCTGAATAAGGACAGTGATTGTTTCAACTTTCTGCTACACAGTTCCCTCAGAAAACTGAAGCTAAGATAACAGCAGGTATTTTCGATGTACCCCAGATTCTTGAGCTTATGAAGGATGAGATTTTTCCTCAGTCGGTGTTCGAGTTAGAGAAGTCAGCATGGTTGGCATATTAAAAAGTGACAGAAAACGTTCTTGGCAACAAGAAATCTGAGAACTTAAAGAAATTGTGTAGGAAATATTACAACATTTTAGAAATATGAGGTGTAGATCGAGTGTTAAAGTGTATTTTCTCAAAAGCCATATTGATTACTTTCCTGTAAATCGTGTTGCAATGAGTGAAGGACAAGGTGAGCGGTTTCATAAAGACATTAAAACAATTGAAAGCACTATCAAAAAAAAAAGTTTTCTTCTCCCTAATAATGAAAAAGTTCATAATTATTGACCATGGCTCTATTTTTGGAATACATTCATTAATATTCATAGTTAAAATGAAACTTACCAAAGCAGCTATATATGTTTTCAAACTTAATAATATGGCATCAAAAGTATAAGTGTATTGTTACATTTGATATGATTTTGTTTAAAAACCTGGCCAGATAGAGTAAAACTGAAAACATATTTGAAGCAGGGCATTCATATTACATAATCTCTAGGTGATGTTTTTTATTGGTAGAGCAGTATAATCAGTCAATATAGTAGGGCCTGTGTAAAGTATCTACTTGTAGGATTGTTATGGAAGCATGCAAAAGTTACGTTTTGAAATTTGCAGTTTTATTCGTTTTTGATCAGATGTCAGCTGTTGTGACATCCATTTTTTTTAATGGCGTTTAGCGCCCGTTTTTACTACTGAGGCACCACAGGCGGTGAACAAAGGACGATCCTGGCGGGATTCGAACCCTAGAACTTCCGCTAACGAGTCCGAGCCTTAACGACCTCGGTCACCCATAGTGGTTAAGAGAGGGAAGGGAGATAGTCAAAGACTGTTTACAAATGCAAAAAAAAAAAAAAAAAAAAAAACGCCTTATAAATCTTCAGCTAATGTGTGCGCTAGCATTTAAATTGGGAAATGGGCTAAGAAAGTAACCAAAATAGTAGTTTCCAAGTAGCAATTCTCTTGCGAATCACTGTAATAAAACACATTATAAGAAATATTTACAATTAAGCTGTGCTTACCCAAACTGTACTACTTAACGCACACTAAAGGTTCGGCATTTTAGTATCGTTACACAGAGCCATTAGTGCTAACCATTGCTTTCCTATCATTCACAAATATAGAAAGTTAAACGGCTAACAACATTAGCAAATTTGCCATACAAACCTTGATATTAGACAGTGTCTACCTACCTTTATAATTATAAAAGTTTAATGGCTATGTACATTAACTTAATTACCATTAATGTTACATAGTGTTTGCCCATAATTTATCTGTATGAGACCCTTTAAATCTCAAATGAGAGGAAGCTAATATTAACACGATGTAACTTGCGCGCTGCCTTGATCATTGAGTGGGGCCAGCACAGAGAGCAAGGGAGTTAATAGTTTCGAATTGCTGGCAGAAAGACGTATGAACCTTTTGAAGTCGGTACTCTCTCTTAATAGAAAGAAACACGGTTAAGGTTCTGATGGCATTGTCATTCGCCGCGCATGTAAACCAATCGGAAGAAAGAACATGGACACTGATTTACCACGTAGGTGCGAAGAAGAAAGAACGGGAAACAAAAGATTTAGCATATGGCCACTTGTAGAACCAGCACATATTGTAAAATATGTATTAAAATGTGTTAGAGGGGGAGTTTTAATAATTAAATTGTCTTAATTAAAATATGATGTTTAAAATATTCTCTACGGAAGGTATTAGTATACAAAAAAGTTCATTTTGGAAACCTATTTGTGAAATAAGAGGTTGACCAACATGTTTAAAAATAATAACTAAATAATTTTAGGAAATATTTTGTTTGAAAGCTGTTATTTAGTTTTATGGGAGATTTAGGATGTAGTAACATTAAGAAATGAGTTTTTTATAAACAGTTGCGTTCCTAAAGAATTGCAATGTCACTTAGCTCTGGTTCAAGCGAGTATAGCCACGCTTTTCAACGTTGTTGAACATCTGCAACTTTGATTGGTGTTGACGTTACATCTCCGTACTTAAAGGTTACGTTTGTTATTGGACATGCAATTCCAGAAGCTCCAGTTGATGCCGCCGATTCCGGAGAGATAACGGAGGCCGCCGCCACTTACCGGAATGTCACGTTCTATTAGCAGCGGAGTAGCAGTAGATGTCTGAAGGCTCGGCGTGTTTACTTGGAGCAATCTGCAGCACGTGCCACACATCAACACCCAGTCTTAAGCTAGCCAGGCCGGACCCATAACAGACAGAGATTACACTTCCCTCTCTGTTTATGTCCCCAGCGCTGCGATGCGCGTCCAAATTACGCTTTTACAGCGACAACTGTCGCGGGCAGTTAATTTCAATTAGAAGTCTGCACCCTCAACCAAGCCGAAGGGCGAGTTCTCCTGAGGAACATCTTCCCTTTGGGTTATACCTTTCTTATCTGACGTTGTTGAAAACAGAAGCTGAAAGTTTTCGTAATAAGATTAGCAACGCTTCGTCGAAGTAATACGCCTCCTGGCAGAGCAAACGCTGCCAGGAATTCTTCGGCTGCCCAACAGCAAAGTTTTAAACTATCTGGAACAAATGACGAAAATGTAAGCAATAATGCTGGATAACGGGGTATTTATCTTTGATTTGGGGAAGTTTGATCTCTTGGGGGAATTATATGGTTATGTTGTATGAAACAGCGCGGAGTGCAGCAATAGGCACAAAACGTAAAAGCAACATCTGAACGATATCGCACAGATGAGAAACCAAATGCCACCTAGAAGTACAGGATTCAGTAGCCGGCTAACTGCCAGGAATACCAAAATATACTGGAGCAGAGAAGTGTTGTAAAAATACAGTACATATTCATTACAAAAACTTAATTTTCCCAATTTAAATTATGAATATCAGACATATTCATGTAAGGATGTATCAAAATTAATTGTGCAAACTGAAATGGTTGAAAGTGTGCAACAATAATTCAAAAAAAAAAAAAGTGCCAGTAAACATGCAATGTACGAGATAATTAAAAAATGTGTGGCAACAAATCGCCACTGACTTCATTAAGAAACATCGTCCTAGAATTTGAAAAGTAAACTTTTCCCTTAATTTCCATCCTAAGTTGGCTCAAAATTCACTCCTAACTTAACAAGGAATACTATTAGTATGTTACATGCTATATGCTGTACACTCTTATTTGTTACAGAAGGTGTTCAAAGTGTCGTCCTCGCATCTGGACGCAATACAGCACTCGTCTGTACAGTGAGTTTTGAATTCTTTCAGACACCCCCGAATCAATTCCGAAATTTTTATAAGCAAGTACAATTCTCTGCTCCAATACTTCAACCGTATCGGCGGAAGTGCTGTACACTACACTTTTGAGGTGACTCCAGACAGAAAAATCCAAAAGATTGAGATCATGGGATCGTGGAGGCCAGGGTATAGGCCCTCCTCGACCTATCCATCTTGGGCCCATATCTCCGCGTTAGATATCTTCTTACAGTAACACCAAAATGTGCCAGTACTCCATCATCGTGTACCATATACTCCGACATTGCTCAAGGGAGCATCCTTGAGCAATTCTGGAAGATTCCGCCCAGAAACTGAAGGTGTCTCCGTCCATTGGGTTCTTGTTTTGGAAAAATGTATGACTCAATGAGACGATCACCTAGTACCCCTAACCACACATTCAATGAGAAACGTTGCCGACGTGATGTCTCATAAACATCATGTGGGTTTACTTCGCATCAAAATTGTGTTTTGTGATAATTAAAAATACCATCTCATGTGAACCCCGCTTCTCGGTAAATAAAAATTTACCTGTAAAACGAGGGTTGACTACAGCCTGTTTTCGCACCCACTGACACAAATTCACTGTAGGAACAAAGTCCAGATCACTAAGGCATTGAAGTCAGTGAACAGTAAAATTCTTCATACCTACTGAGACTTAGTACAGGCACTTAATCTTCTTGTTGAAGTTCCTGGAGAGACTTGTACTGCTTTCAACACCATAACCTCAACATCAGGCGTAATGCGTGGAGGTCTTCCTGCTCCTCGCCAATATGAAACTACCATGTTTTCTGAGGCGCTGATGGATTCTTGTAAATGCGCGACTTTCAGGGTGTCTTCGATCACGTTATTCTTGAGGGCGCATTACCTTTAGCCTTACCATAGATGAAATGCATGTCCGCATACTCTGAGTTCTGTACGGTTCCATTTTGACTATGTGCAGTTCAGCTCACCTGACACTGTTCAGATAAATGATCTAACTGCTACTGCTGTGTACTGTGTCTGTTATGTATGGTTTGGTAACACCACCATCTGATGGCAATGTTCAGATTTGTAAATAACGCGGACCGCTTCTAAGCGCTCAACGAGGGGCGCATATGATGCGTACAACGAATGAAGTCATTGGTGGCTCTTAACCACACATTCATTTTTTTTTTTTGATTGATTTTATTTATGGACGCTCTTTAACATCTCAGGTCATCAGCGTCCCATTAAAATCAGAGCGTGAAACGGCCGACAAATTTTGCTCAGAGGCCTCTCTTTCAGGCTTGAGGTTCTTTTTGGTGCCGTAAATGTACGACACGGGACCCACGGCTTTACTTCCCTTCCGAAGGAAGCCATACTTAAGATTTTTACGCCCGAAAAAATCCATCGGTCCTGGCCGGGTTCGAACCCGCGATCTTGGGTATAGGAGGCAAGTATGGTAACCACTACACCACCAGGACCGACGAATATATAACATATCTCACATATGGCGTTTTATAGAACTTTTTTACTTTCAATCTTTTCAGTATGTGCCATTAATTTTGATACATTCTGTATATAAGCTATAATCATTCTCCATATATTTTGTATTATCTAAAAAAGTAGACATTTAGGTATATTACTTTTTTTTACAGAAACCCTCATGCGCATTTCTGTAAAAGTGGCAGCCACTTCCATACCAGATGACGGGGCAGAAACCTTTCCAAAGCGCAAGCCTCGTCAAACCGCTCACAACACCAGCCCATCTCTCATGGTTATTTCAATCCTGTAACAGAATCAACGGAATGAAATTATAGGAATGAAAAGAGTGGAAAATTCATGGATAGAAGAGCATTCGCCTTATCGAACAGGGAAAATTACTAAAAACCCCAAAGTGAGGATGGCCAGTCGCAACTAATTTAAACCGAAACCTCCTGAATGCGAGTGCTAAGCGTTACCGTTAGAGATGCCGTTCGGTACCGAAGTATTGCACAGATTCATGCTTTTATCACCATTGTAAGTAAAGTTTTTGAACAATATTCGAAACGAAAATGTCTGCTCGATAACCTACAGAAAACGTTTGCGTTATATGTCCTTACTACAATAACATTTAAATTAAATTTAAAAGTCAATGAAAATCCATAAAACTTTCGATTTTTTACTGTCGACTGTGTAAATTTTTAGTACATTATAATTGTTTTAAATAGTAACATGTTTTTGTTTCATTGGAACATATAAAAATCTTCTTAAGTACATAATATAACTCCAAACTTTGTTATTTTTCTCTATTTTAGTGAATGTGAAGATTATATCAACGGCTCAGTTCATAAACATGGTTACATTTAAAAATGATTAAAAATACACGGTCATATATTTCATTTAATTAATAGTATACCATTAAAAGTTTGTTTTATTCAATAATGATATTCATTCTAAAAATGTGGGTTTTCTTTTGTGATATAGATTGAAAGAATTCTAATTAATAAGACCATAATTGGAATTTTATATACTTTTGTAAAGTTGTTGTACTCTGTGAGGAATTTGCTTAGTTTATGCAGCTTCTGCGTGACGTACTTTTGCTACTGGAATGTCTGATATAATTTAATATAATTTATGAAGTATGCACTTGTATTTGGAAAATTATATTTGAAATATTATTTACATAAATTGAAATGCTTCCCCCTCTGTTATTAAAGTAACAAAACTGATAACACAGGGAGGCGGAGATTTAACAAGATTGGACCTGCTCCGTCTATAACATGAAGTTTTGCGTCTACTTAAACTCATAAAGCTGTGACTTTGTACATTCTAACACTAGTTTCGATTGGATGGTCATATTAATTTTGCTGTCAGCTGTAAAAGTTAAGTAGGCTGATTAGGAATTTTTCTAGCTTTTCCCCTTATTCTTAATTGAATTATATATAGCTTGATGCTCTAACCGACTTATGTGCTTTATTACTTAATTTATTAATTCTATTCATTTTCGGGAAGTTGGCACAGAACATTAAATAACGACAAAAATGACTGAACATTAATAATATCGATATTTATTTCATGGGGTGTTTGCGATCGAATGGAGGGGAACTTTTGCTCATTTACATTTCTGAAAACGTAATGATGCTAAAAGCTTAATTTGATTACGGTCATTAATCTGGCGCTAAAGATAATTTAAATTCCTGGCTCAGCTAACGACCATAGCAAAGCGCCCATGGTTTAATATTTATTGAACCAAAACTGGCCACCGGTTGCATCTCTGTTGTTTACTGGTTAGCGTACTGCAGTAGAAATTTCCGCGCTGATAAAAGCGCTACTTTGAATGCTGAAACACTAAATAATACAGGAAGTAAAATGCATGAAGCGTGTGTTAATGCTTGTTAACAGATTTCATCAGCAAGATCTTTATAGCTGTACGTTATTTCTGAAGAGATAAATCTAGCATATCAATATGAAAAAGTAAAGAATTATTTAATATTATTGTTTATTTAAGAATGATTTTAGCTTTTTGGTGAAAATACCTATATATATGAAAATAACCATATATATATATAATATATATATATATATATATATATATATATATATATATAGTTCATTTGTGGTTACCTAAGGCTCATGTTGAAGCTCCTGTTTCAGGTCCAATGATTTTAGCAGGTGTTTTGTTAAAGTTAGGAGGATATGGTTTATTTCGTATTTATAATATTATAATAAATGTTGGTATAGCCTTATAACTTTACACCCTTATAATAGTAATTTTTATCGAGGTTTACGAAACAATAATCTGACTTAGCTCTCTCTTAAGTGATAGATTAGCTCACTGCTAGTTGACATATTCTGGAAGCCCGGAAGTCTTTGAAATTAGTAAATGTCTATCCTTTTATCTTTGTGAAGTGCATTCCAACTTTTGAGCTTGAAACTCAACATTTCGGCTAGTTCTTTAGACAATTTTAAATATGGAATAAGATATTTAAATCATTTTTTTGTTGCAAAGTGAGATTCTGATGAACAGCTTGCTTCGAATGTAAGATCACTTCTTCTATCTCTTTCTGCAGTATCAGTTGAATCGCATCAGGTCGCGAAATCCTGAAACTTTGGTACCAGGTACTTTGCACCATGTAACACAAGCCTCATTGCAGATAACAAATTGAGAAAGTTAACTGTAATTTTTGCTCTAGATGTGATTTCCCTTATGTTGGTTAAACAGAAATAGTAGTCAGTTGGATGGTCTTTCTATTCCCTTCAAATTATAGGAATTGCAATACGCATATGATATGTACCATTTTTCTACCCAGAGAAAAGCTTAACACAAGACACGTGGTATATTAGGGGCCCAGTTTTCATAAAAGTTGTCTACTTTATACCCTGAAACTTGTCCTCAATTTCTTATACCAATTCGTAATAATATTCAATTGGACATCTTCCCACTGACACGTGGACAAGAGTTAAATTATAAAATATGCTAATACCCTCAAAGATATGATCAGAGAAGGATAACTTACAATTACAATACGAAACAATTGCCAAATATTACAATTTCTTCCACAATGAAAAAAGTTAGTTAACATGCAAAATGGCTAAAGACTAGATTAGAGGTAATTTTTTTTTTAAAAATTTAAATTTTATTTTTTTATTCCAAACAATTATTTGGGGTTTTCTGCTTAATTTGGTATATCATTTATTGAAAAATTACAATTATAAGTGCTTTTAAATACGTAATATATTTTATGTCAAACTACTTTTATTAATACCCCGCACTATTGCATATAAATGAAAATATCTCTGAAGCCATTTGTTATAACAGGCTGTGGTTTATGTTTTTTGTGTGTAAATTATTGCTTCAAATGTCAGTAACAGTAATGGCTCTTGTGTGTTTAATTTTTGAAGAAGTTGGGTAGTTTTGTGTGTATTTTCATTTTACAAGCTAAACATTCCATCTAATATCATGCCTAGGTTCACCAGGATTTAAACAAAACTTAAAGAAGAAAATAAGTATGACACAACGTATGCAAAGCGTCGTAGTAGTGATAATAAAACTAATAAGCCTATTTCTGAAGAGAATGGAAGCCAATGACTTACTCTCCGCTTAGTACTTCTAAGAAATAACTGGATATAAAAAATATTGAAGATCTAAAGTTAATGTTAATATAGTGATGGATTTGAATATTTTAATTACAGTGTCCAGTGAAACTCTCTTTTAATGTTTTTCATAGAGTTTAACGTCCTTTTTACTACTGACGCACCACAGGCAAGTGAACACTACATGAAACGAAATAAAATGGTAAACTGGGAAAGGAGTATTTTTTTAAAGGAATCGTTCCAGGCTTAAGTTTAGGGTACCTCCCCCTGCATTTATGAGGACTGAGGAAAAACTGGAAAAAAAAACAGTCAGGGAGGACGGTTCTGGCGGGATTGCAACCCCACACCTCCCAATAGCGAGTCCGCGCTTTAACGACTTCGGCCACCCATGGCGGTAGGCAGTGCTTTGCTAGCAGATAGGAAGGAGGAAGAGGGAGTAGGTAAAACTTTTAATAGAGACAGCTTAAAACGAAAGAGGCAGGCAACCGGGAAGAGGGGGAGAGGAACATGTGTCGCAATATTTTTGGAATTTGTTGAACGTGTATGTGGGAGCAAGTTATTTACTTTTGTACTGTTTTCTGTTCATTTATTTGTGTTATTTGAAAGAAATTGTGCTATATACATTTTATTTGTTTATTTATTTCATTATTATATGTACGGTTTGTCTCTTTAATAGTGAAGTAATGGTTTGTGTAAGTTCATGTATTTTCCAGTGTATTAGGAAAGCACATACGTTTCCAAGATCCGTGCGACATAGATGGACTAGATTTGTAACAAGTATATTTTGAAATAAATGTACGACTACTACTACTACTACTACTACTACTACTACTACTACTACTACTACTACTACTACTACTACTACTACTACTACTACTACTACTATTACTATTACTATTACTATACTACTGCTGCTGCTGCTACTACTACATTTATCACAAATTTTTAATTTAATTTATGATTTACTTTTAAAATCACTCTAAAATGCAGGGCAAGTGAAAAACAGCACATCCTCGCGACTCGAAAGTCGCTACATATTGGTGATATCTAAAGTCGCTACATATTGGTGATATCTAGAAACTGATGGATGCGGGCAGAAGGGCAACGTAATACGTCAGGGGCAGATTCTGCCTTTTGCTTCAGAGCGCAGCAGAAGTTGCCCAACTGTGACGGCAATGCTGTGTGGAGCCCTTTCTAACTAGCACAATAACTCGTGTATATACGCGCGGAATCCCCATCTCTTCAGTCTCATCTCCACAATAAAACGTTGCTGCTGCTGCTGTTTTATTCTGCGAGACTCTCCATCTCCCCCCTCCCCCTTCCCACTCTCCCTACTCATTCAGTTCCGTTAAAACTTCATGAACATTTCGAGACCTCCCGATCTGCAATCGCACAGAAACAGAGCAACTTTTTATCCGCTCTCTTGACCTCATACAAAGAAAAGACTCGCAGCGTCACCTTTGCTGTCTGCTTCATAACTTTCAGGTCTTTGCGCTTAAGATACAATTCAATTTATAAAGTTTCTCTGTTTTCTTTTTCGTATTTCACCAGCTTTCTAATATTAAATACTGAAAAATGCGTTTCACAACTGAAAGCGATTTCTGACCACTAGCAAAGAGCAGTTTGTAGTTTTTTAATGTTCTTTGAGTAGAACCAGTTACAAGACTAAATACGTAACTGCAACGACTTATCAGTAAAGAATGATCATAATTATTAAAGGTATAACTTCTCAAGCTAAAATTTAACTTTACTATATTTTCTTAGCTTAATGCATAATATATCTGTGGTGCTAGTTTGTTACCAATTTCGAGACACGTTCAGTTAGGCGTGTAGCAAAATGGAGGCGACAGGTAACGAACAATATGCAGCTGAAACTCTGCTTTTGTCTCAACAAATCTTCTGCCGAGGCAACAAATAAAAATTATTATGAAATATTAAAATAAAAATGATGTAAGTATCAACTCAAAATAATTATCATGCTTATGTTCCTCTTGTCCATCAGTTTGAACTTTTCAATTCCTTCTAGCCCCACACTGTTCTGTCCATCTCTTATTGGTATACTCTGATCTCGTCTCCTTTGTGTTGTTACTATGATTGTATTTTAGAAATTCTGCTATATCTTGCCTACGTGATATCCCCAACTTTTTCTGTACCACTTCCACTTCTAATAATTTTACTAATCAGAATAAAAGATCGAGTAAATTTCAACTTAGTGAAATGAAACTTTTAAGGGAAGTTTAATTAATACACAATGAGCATGTTAATAAGCAATTGATACCTTTATTTTATTTTCTCACACAACTCGCTCAAGGTTGGAGTTAAGTCAGAACGGATGATACTCGAGCCACTGATCTTGGCTTACTGTGTAAATGTTCTTATTAACTGAGCTCTCTGTCCTTCCGATTTCATATCTAGGAGATCTCGTTGCAGAGTTTAACCCGAACAAGTGACCAATATTTCGAGTACTTTTGACCCAGGTTTCAAAGTCACTATTTTATTTCAGTTAATTTATGTTGAATTTTCTTTGTTCATACAAGATGTAGTAGACTAGTTTTGGGATTGGAGTCATAGAAAATAAAAAATTACCAAGTCTTTTTTACAGAGAATATTGTCACATATACCGTTGAGGAGTATCATAAATTACTAAATTAATTTATTTTTGAGACGTTTCTTATTTCATTGGGATAAATATTCTTTAACTAAACATTGCTGGTTCAGAAAGCACCAAGAAGTTGCAGGGAACCAATGGTCAACCACTTCTTATGGCAATCCATCAGGGTTTTACCATGACATCAACCTTCGCCTAATAACAAGCAAAATCAAGCTGAACCCCGGACTGTCATGTGTTAATAGGAAAGTTCTAGAACATCTACTTATTGGTAAAGCAGATAAAATGCAGAAACCCCCCTAGGTGAATATAAACCATATAAAGAGCTGCACAGCTCACTCGAGCGCCCTTAGTTTTCCGCTTCTATCAGCTCCGCTTGCTTAACATCAACGGCGGCACACCACCACAAGTGGTAGCGGTCATTAAGGCGCGAACTTGTGAGCGGGACGTCTGGGGTTCGATTCCCACCAGGTACTCTAAACTTAGGTCTGGAACGCTTCCTTCCTTGAAAAAAAAAAAATCATTTCCCAATATATAATTTCATCAGTGTTCACGCCTGTGGTGTCTCAGTAATAAAAAAGGGCGTTAAACACCATTCAAAAAAAATAAACGACGGCGACGCATTCCTGCAACTGTGTACATATTCCCAAAAGGTAAGAACCCCGCTATGAGAGAACATGTATTGACAGTAAAGAATATCTAACAGTGTAGACACGCCCCCCCCGGATGTTTGATGTAACTAAGTAGTAATAGTACTTAATAAATATATTAGCCAAGCGAATAAAATCTTTTTCATCCGATCTGGCAGCACTAATCACCTCCAAGTCACAATATCGGATAAGATAGTTGATAGGAAACAAGATCTAAACCAAAATATATTATACTACTAAACCCTTGAAGCACGGGCGATAGAATTGTGATCGATAAAAACATTTATTCTTCACCATAAATATAAATAGTCTGAAAAACGGCAACACTTCAGAGTTACGACATTAAATTTCTAAAGGACCAGTATGCCACTAGCAAATAAGCTTTCCAAATAATATCACGTTTAAAATAGTTTACGGATTTGTGAAATTATTCAAACAAACGAAACGTTCATATGGTTTGTTAATTCAGCGTGTCATTCATGTTAAACAAATGAACTTAACTTGGGGGGAAAAGCATCGTCAATATCAATGGAAAGATTTTTATTTCAAGTTTACTTTAGTAGCTTCTGAAATCGTGGAGAAACCCACATACCCCGCCATCAGCAAGCGTAATATTGCAATCCTTCTTCGCTTGTGCCAAAGAAGGAAGGGATTCTATTTGATTGTTAAATTGCCCTACCGTAACCATGACTACGTTTGTCGTAGATCACAGAGTCAAGAATGTACGGACTCTTAAAGATTCCTGCGACAGTCTTTTCTTTTTATATAAGAACTCCGAGGCACTTTTCAAAAGACGAGTTTGTTCCAGGAGCTTTTTAATTTATTAACATTTCCGCTAATGAGCTTATTTACATAAGGGTGTACCGTTTGTATGCAGTTAGTTCTTTTTTTTTCAGAAATAATGTTTATATGGAAGTCCTTTACGTATGGCAGAAGCTGAATATTTATAGATATTTTCTTTAAAAATATCTTTGAAAAGAGTTATCAAAAAGTGGGAGCATCCTTTGACATAAAGTTCCTGAAGTTTTCTTGCGATGAAAAGCCACTTTCACTTTATGTAAATGATGCTTAGTATAGAAAGAGAAATGGTGAAATGTTCGAGTATTTTACCTAAAGGGAATGATCTTCATATATGAGATACAAACTAGAGTCTGTTAATTAATTACGTGTTCTATTCCTTCGTCTTCCCATTCTTGCTCGAGTTATGAGGTGGTAAAGTTTTCTAAAGAAGTTTACTACCTGCCGCAAAACCTTTATACTTGAACTGAATGGTACGACTATCTTGAACTATTATTACTTTATGAAGATTTTAAAATTATGCAATAAAAATTCAGAAATTAAGAATAGTAAAACAATGTGATCACCATTATGGTCCCTGTAAAATGGAACAACTTTCTCCTCTTCAAACTATCAACTACATAGGTGTAAATGTGATATTCTTCCGGACTGTTTTGTCGTGGTCTGCTGGAGATGAAGATTCCAAATGTTTCGTCTGCAACTACGGCAGACATCTTCGGTGACGTGGACGGGTTCTCTCTGTTAACACCGCGTCTGAAGCGTTGGCTGTCAGTCCCTAATTTATATATAGAGCAGGGAGCGCTGGCAGAAATAAAATGACTCTGACAGTCAACGCTTCAGGAGAACCCGTCCACGCCACCGAAGATGTCTGCTGTAGTAGCAAACGAAACGTCTGGAATATTCACCTCCAGCAGACCATGGCAAAAGAGCCCAGAAAATGTCACAGTTACATCTATGACTCCAGCCGTGAACGTTCTCTCATATCTCGCTCCGTGTGACATTAAAGCTGCGAGGCATTCGCTTGTGTTCGAGATCTGGCAGAAAGTTGTAAGAAGTACCAAGTAGAAGAGAACACTTGGAAAAAAAGATCTGTAAATATTGAAATGGAGCAATAAATATTTGTGAAAAAAAATTCTGCCTCAGCTTTTCTTAATCAGCCCTGTTATAAACAGTAAGGACAAGGTTATGTGTTTTTTCAAAGAACGCAGGCTTAAGAGTAAGTTTCTACAAGTTTGTCTGATTTGGGAATTCCTACATGCTCAAGTTGGCAGTATCCTGGCTCTTATGTCAGCATCCGTTCTCAGATCTTTTTTTTTTTTCTAGGAATGGGCGGACAATTAAACCTGCAAGGCGATCTCCGCATTCTATTTGCACATTCTACAAATTGTTCACCTTTGTGGAGCCCCATTTTGTAGATGTTTCCTGAAGTGACAATGTTCAGTAATTAATACAACTACTTTCTTTATTCCTCTTCTGTCCGCTTTAAGGAGAGATGAAGAAAGACGTTGATTGGACCAATTTCCTGTCTTTTTTTGTCCAGGATAACTGCGGTCTTAGCAGTGCTTGCACCGCTTTCAACCACGGGTTCAGGACCGACATAGTGTGCAACAGTAACCTTTTTTTGCCAACTAGTCTGCGTTTTCATTTCCATACACGCCCCGATCCTCCGGCACCCCCCGCAGTTGGAGCTTGCTGCGAGATGCCAGGGCTGTCAGGGCATTTAAGCATTAACATACCAGTTCAGATTTTACTTGGTCGGAATAGAGGCACTTTGGTTATCCGTGAGGATGGGAATTCGTTTACCATGGAAACTTTTCGAGTCCTCTTAGTCGGTCCTGGTGGTGTAGTGGTAACCATAATTGTCTCCCAAACACAAGATCGCGGGTTCTATCCCGGCCAGGACTGATAAATTTTTTTAGGGTGTAAAACTCCTAAGTATGGCTTTCTTCGGAAGGGAAGTAAAGCCGTGGGTCCCGTGTCGTACATTTACGGCACGATAAAGAACCTCAAGCTTGAAAAAAACAGGCCTCTGAGCAAAATGTGTCGGCCGTTTCACGCCCTGAATTGAATGGGACGCTGATGACCTGAGATGTTAAAGAGCGTCCATAAATAAATCAAATAAAAAGGTCCTATTAAAGCACAGTTCAGGATAGCTATACTCCTGCGCCCATACGGGATCCGTCAGTAAACCACAGGTGGTCACATTCTTTTTCAGGTGTATTCCTTCCATAATCCGAGAGTTACCGTAAATAATAGGGGAGGACAATATTGAGTGTTCATTAAGTCAGATCTCATGCTCAGTATAGAATTCGTTTACTGGTATTAATGTGTTTTAACCGTATTTCTTACCATCTAATGTTTCTTAGTTGTTTTTATTTCTCATTTCAATTTATAATATGTACCCTTATTATCTTTTGTTTTATTTATACATATGCTATTTTAAAATGGTTGTATGTAAGAGAAGACCCAATGACTTTAGTCTGTCAGGCACATTTAATAGTAGTTATAATTATTTTATACATAAATTAAATCCATGCCTATGTTATAAAATGTAATTTGTTATAGCTGCTTTTTTTTTAAATGTCGAGTAACTATCAATTGTATCGCTAGGTGATATTGATGACACAACAGGGAGTTTGTTGACGCTCAAGATGGCGCCTGTTACTGCAAACACAACGGTCCACTTCTCTCTTATTTTAAAACATCTTTATTGTAAGGGCGGGAAAACTTGGAAGAAATCGAGGCAAGGAGGGTTTAAAAAAAAAGGAAGAAGAAAAAAAGTCTTTCTTGTGGATGTCGTGGCAATGCACCGTATGGTAAGACTCTTAACAAAAGAACATCGAAACCCGCCGCCACGCGCTGTATACGAGAAAGAAACGCAAGTTGGGAGAAAAGTTTTCGTCATTATGAGCGGCCTCGGGTATAGAAATTTGGAGAGAGGCTGTTCCTGACACTAAAACATAGTAAGCCACTTGTTTTTATGCCTTTATTGCGAAAAGAACCGTATACAGACAAGAAAACGTCCCAAGTTATGACTTGGACTCTAAGTAAAAATCTTTTGCATGTCCTATTTGCAAGATGGACGGTATAGTAATACGGGTAGATCAATTTATAATCCCGGTGTACGCTCCTATGATGATGCACGTCGTTGATCATTTATATCCGTTGAGTTGGTGAGTTTTTATTATTATTATTATTATTATTATTATTATTATTACATTGGTGTACACATTTTTTGCTGAATGGAAACTGTTCATATTTTCTGATTCCTTACCGCGTAGAATATCTCAAACCTGCCTTAATTTTGTTTCATCTGGCTACAGCTTTTCAGATATCGATTTTATAGAAAATAACACTTTTTATTGTTTATTCATGGAGCACATACATAAAATAAATATTCTGAAAGATTTAAACAGGGTCAGTGGTTCACTTTGTGAATGAAACCAAGGGACTAAATCAGAGCACTGGACCAGAAAAAATTGGCCACAAAGGAGCAATTTAATTCCTGACAAAAAATGTAAAATATGAACCATTGGTTTCTCCTTCTAATGCCCTTCTTCACCACTCCATATTAAGTTAGACCTGTTGAAGCAATTTGTTACTGCTCTAAATAAGGATAGTGATTGTTTCAACTTTCTTGTTACAAAGTTCCCACAGAAAACTGAAGCTAAGATAGCAGCGGGTATTTTCGATGTACTCCAGATTCGTGTGCTTATGCAGGATGAGACCTTTCCTCAGTCGATGTCCGAGTTAGAGAAGTCAGCATGGTTGAAATACAAAAAAGTGACAGAAAGTTTTCTTGGGAACAAGAAATCTGAGAACTATAAAGAAATTGTGGGGGGAATATCACAACATTTTAGAAATCTAGGGTGTAGAATGAGTGTCAAAGTGAATTTTCTTAATAGTCATATTGATTACTTCCCTGCGAATCTGGGTACATTGAGTGAAGAACAAGGTGAGCGATATCATAAAGACATTAAACAATGGGAACCCGCTATCAAGGCTACTGGGCTATTTCAGTGATGGCTGACTACTGTTGGTGTTTGAAAAGGGACACTGGTGAGGGACATATCACAACTTAGTGTTAAGTTCTCTTCTCTATAAAATGAATAAAATTGTTAAAAAGTCATAATTATTGACACATAGATCTTTTGTAATATATGAATTAATATTTTTTTAAATTAAATATTAAAAAACAGCTTTCTCTTAGCTATATGTCTTAAAAATTAATAATATTTCATCAAAATATAAGTACATTATTACATTTGATATGATTTTGTATAAAAACCTAGCCCGATAGAGTAAAACTGAAAACATATTTGAATTCAGAACATTCATATTACATATATCCAGGTGGAAAAATAAAAAAGCAATAACAATCTTTTGTAAACCAGTGTTGTTGTTATTATTATTACTATTATTATTATTATTTTCATAATTTTACTCATTTTCTATTATTTCTGTAGCAAAATCCTTTAGGCACATAATGTTTCAAGAGCAGTAGTTCTATAATAATAATAATAATAATAATAATAATAATAATAATAATAAATAACATTAAATAATATTCAGATAGCCTACTTTTAACATATTACGATAATGTGTTATATTTGAGCTATGAAATAACATGATATAAATACCATCGTGTACATTTTGCAACAAAAATAATACATATAGCTTTATACAGAGATTCCTTCTGTTTTCATTTTTGTTAAGTTTGTTTTTACGCCTGTGAAATAAAGTAATTCAGAACTTGTGAAATGTATGGCAGCTGTAATTACACTTGGATCATGTAAAGTGCAAGACATAGGCCGGGCACTGTAGTACAGGACATGTCGGTTTTGATACCGCAACAGAAAGACGTCTGCTATTGTCTGGGGAGCACAGCTCTGTCCTATTCAGATTCACCACGCTGCGAAATAGAAACACCAAAGAAAAGAAGCCACGCATTTCAAGAAATCACCCCTCGTTTTCTTTGATGTGTATATTTGGTTGGAATATGAAGGGAAAGGCACTGGATTGGGTTTTATGGAAGGGTAGGCAGATGTACGGTTAGCTTTGTACAGACTGGAAACTTGAGTGCCCTTTGATACAGATTTTAAAGCAATTTTCTTTGAATGATCGAAATGGAGTTTGTTAAAAAATATTATTTGGAAGCGAGTACTGCAACTATTTTCCTACATGTACAGTTTTTTTTTCCGAATAAAAAACCTTGTACAAACAACTGTGGGTTTAAAAACAGTAGTATGCTGTATAAGGCTCCATTTTTGACCTAGTTTTAGTTGATTTAAACTTTTTATTTCTAGACACACAATGTTTGCCCAACTGTGATCCTGAACGCAAACGTTTATGGATGTTCACTACACTTTCTCCCTCATGAACTAAGAATTCAATCACTGTCGTTGTTTGTGAGAAGTATCTGCAGTAGACTATCTACAGGAATGACTTGAAACTCCGTAAACTTGCGGAAGAAACATGTAGCTTTAAACCTGGAAATAGTAAACGTTTCTATCTTTCTCAATGTATGAGAAAAAATGGGTAATCATTTTAATCACCTTTTATTATTGCTCTATCATTGTGTTAATCTTTTTTATTACAGGTAGTAATAAAACCTTTAATGATGAGGAAGAGAGAAAGAGGAGGTCATGATATTGGTATTAAATAGAATTGGTAGAAAAGGTTTAAATATATTAATATTATTATTTATTACATCTCTATAAATTTATTATGCCTAATGTCCCATGCTTCAAAATATATCAGTATATTAGTAGGGTAGTGATGTGGTGGCATAAGTTTCCTATATTTGTGTTTTATAAACATTTATAAAGAAACTAAAGAGAAGATGAAAAAAAGGAAAGTATATTTAGTTGTTGCTGTAGCGAAAATAAAAAGTTTGTCAGGAGCTATGAAAGTAATTAATTTTGTAGCCATAAGGAAAGAAATTTGGTTGCGTCAACAAAATGCAACATGCAAAATTAAAGAGTTGAAAATGATTTCCAGAGATTGTTATTAAAAAATGTAGTTTCAAATTTATGAGATGTTATCAAGGAGAAATGTTATTTACTGTTGAGGTGAGGTGTGTTATTTTTTCGGGACAGTACTTCAAGTCACAATTGTTGTGTTGTGATAAATATAGGTTTTAATTGCTGGAACACTTTGCTTACTCTCTAGATTAACCCCTAGTGACTTTTTAAAAACTGAAAGAAATTCTTCAGGGAAAGAACTTTGGTTAAATTAAGTCACACTGATGATATATAAAATGAAATGATATATTGGGAAAGGATTTACTTTTAAGTAAGGAAGCGTTGCAGGCCTAAGTTTATGGTACCTACCCGGCATTTGTCATTTATGAGGACTGAAAGAAACCTCGGTCAGGGAGGATTCGAATCCCAGACCTCCCGCTTACGAATCCGTGCTTTAACGACCTCGGCTACCCATGGCGGTTTGTTTTTTCGAGAGTATATTGAAAAGTGAGGCAAAATTAATATTTTTAGATGAACTACAAAGGTGTGGAGCACAGAGATCAACTCTAATATGGGGGAAAAAAAAGTCACTTGACAGACTTGTGAATCAGAATGTTTGAAGGCACAACACTACGTTTTATGAAGACTTACTGCCAGCATTTTGATAGGCTGGAATATTGTGTAGAAAGGGTCGCTCTTTACTCCTGCGTTTGATTACCTATAACTAGTTTCAAACACAATGGGTATATTTAATTTCGACAAAGTTGGATGAAGAAAATTGCTCAAATTTCTCCAGAAGTCAGTAACTCGTTGCATTAGCGTTTTAGTTCAAATTCATCATCAGCGCTTCATTTATTCGGATGCATTGACAAATAAAAACTGGGCATATGGTAGGTACGCCTTTCTTGCCACACCATGCTACAGTATTTCATAAACAGTTGAGAGATCCTGGTAGTGAATTTTAAAATTCCCATATTTTTGTAAGAATTTTTCTGCAATTTTTATAAAACTACCTTTCTCTGGCCATATGCTGGAGGATTTCTATTTTTCTGCAATACCTTGATGGCATCATTGTTAAGTTAATATTTATATCATTCAAATTGGGTAAGTGCTTTGCGAACTATTATTTCATAAGATGTACTACGCAAATATGTCGCATAATCGAAATGTTCAACGTGAAAAATTTGGTTCGCATTTATGCAATTGGAGCTTTGAACTAATTACAAAAAAGGCATTTTAAATAAATTATATGAGTGAACTGATAATTTTTTAAATTTATAGGAAATTTTAATGAGTAATCGGAAGCTTTCACCGCCGGAGTCAGAATTATAACTAGAAGTTTCTTCCGGGCTTAGGAGCCGTGGTCTCTTGGAGCTGAGAAATCCAAACGTTTCATCCTCAACTGCGGGGGACATCTTCAGTGGCGCGGTCTAAGTCTTCTGCTCAGTCGTGGCAGGACCTTCGCCCAGAAGACTTAGACCGCGCCACTGAAGATGTCCTCCGCAGTTGAGGATGAAACGTTTGGATTTCTCAGCTCCAAGAGACCACGGCTCCTAAGCCCGGAAGAAACTTATAGGAAATTTTAATCTTTAAAATTAATAATTTTGTCATATAAATATTTTTAAAACTGTTGTTATTTCTTCCTAGAGAATATTACAATGGTTATTTCTGCACATGTTGGGAAATTTTAATCGAATATAAACAAAAACTGTTACGTATGGGACATTTTGAATGTGTGAAAATGAAGTTTTGAAAAAAAAAAAACCATTTTATAAAAATGTTACTGGGAAACAATGTGATTTAAAAGGACACGAGGAGCTCTTTAAATGGTTGTAGAGCCCGAAGGGAGGGATATACGCAAATGTTGACTCTCTATGTCACGCTCAAAGGCTCAAGGAACCATTTGCAGAAAAAAATGGATTTTTGATCGATTTTGGCCAAAAATTCACTCAGTGTTCCTTATACACATCTTTCTCGTATGAGAGGAAGTCAATGTCCACACTAATGCCTGAAGAGGTTAAAACTTATACTTGTATTGGATTGTTATAAAGGAAAATATTTCGGTACTTCAGTCTTACTCGACAGCTGTCCGTTTGTGCCTACGCCTCCAGAGGGGGCACACCCGGGTAGAAGGGATGAGTGGAAGGTTCTACCGGGGTCTCTAACACTATTTCCAGACAAAGCCCTCATGCTGGACTGTAATGCAAAAGAAGGGATATCCGTGTCATCTGATCAAGATAATTCAGTGTGTGTATAAAAAGTGCGAGAATTAAGTAAGATAAACAACGGTGTTAGAATTGGAAACAAAAGAATAAATGTATCAAAACAGGGAGCCCTGTATCGTCAGCATTTTACACACACACACACACACACACACACACACACACACACACACACACACACACACACACACACACACACACACACACACACACACACACACACACACACACACACACACACACACACATCTATTATACACAAAGCACTTTAAGATTGGGAAAAGCATTTAACATACTTAAGTTAAAAACAAGCGATGGCTTTTAAAGAGAACAATCATGTAAAATGTAAAACAATTATTAATGAAGAAATAATTAACAAGTCTCTAGTTTTAATGTATCATACAGTAAAATGAAGATCTGAATATAAAACTAAATAAATTAAGACAGATGAATGTAACAATAAGGAGAACATTAAAGAACAAGACGTAAAAAGCAACACAAATGAAATTGTACAAATGACAGTGCTAATGGCAACATATGGAAGTGAAAACGGGACTATGAATCGGAGACAGACAGAAAAAGAATAGAAACCGCAGAGATGAGATTTTTAAGAGCAGTAGCTGGATTTACTGTCAATGGAGTGGCGTAAACCTGGTGAGGCACCGCCTGTAAGGGCCAATGTCACGCAGTCAACCAAAAACATCATGGGACATCTTTTCGGACTGTGAAGGAATACTCTTTATTGATTTTAAGGAAAGGAACACCACAGTACTATGCTGGCCTACTGCACAGACTACGTGCTTCCAAGGCGAAGAAAGCTGAGTGGAGTTGTGCGCAGTCTTCACGACAACTCGCCTGTGTAAACAGCTCTTATTGCAAAGGAAGCTATGAACAGCCCAGATCTAGCTGCCAGTGAGTATTTCCTCGTCTCAAAACTCAAGGAGGACCTTCGAGGAATGAAATTTAAGTGTGACGAAGAAGTGATGGATGATGCCCATTTTGCATACAAGGCTTCTGACTATTTGGGGTGGGATGAAATGTTAACTCAAAGATGTGAGAAGTGTATTGCAATATAGGGTAACTATATCGAAAAGTAAAACAGTTTTAGTCTTTATCATACCTAGAAATGGTTAGGTCGGAAACTTATGGACCTACCCTCGTACGCGGAAACAAAGATACAAAAATTTAAATATAGATCATAGAAGTGAAACATTTAAACAAGTACAATAATATTTAGATTTTAAGAATTTATAAACATTATATACTTTCAGTTTTTTTATCATTTTATTTCAATTTAAATTCTATCTCCTTGACTGTCTAGTTCTTAGGTAATCGTGATTTCAATCGTGAAAGTATTACCCACTCCCCTCGCTGTTTTTCTGATTCACTGCAGCATCAATGCTCTGTACCCCCTTCAATTTGGAGTACACTAGAAACCCGGGCTCTAGTTTATAATAAAATAATGAAGATAGATGGTAATATGCTAAAGTGTCCCGGTCGCAGGCTTTCAGGTACGCCATCCCGATGTAAGAATTAAATTATGGTCACCGTCTCCGCTCTTGTCTCTACCGGTTATCCTGCGTAAATAACAATGATATATGGTAATTATTAAATCTTAGGCGCCCCGCATCAGGAACTGCCGGATACCAGCTTCCCCGTACTAAAACAGAGAATTTTCACCCGCCAACAGATTGAACTTTCGTTCCGCCTTTCTTCTTTTCTCTCTTTTTTAACTTATAAGTGTTCTCAAGCCTTTAGCGTGATGAGATTTTTCTTGTGCTGGTTTTGTTCAAGAAGGAGGCAAGTACTTCTTTCTTTTTGCCTGGCTGGCATTGACCTCTTATCTCTCTATAGGTCTATGATAGAAGAGTGGATGGAGAACAGTGCGAAAATCTCGAAACACTTGCCCTTATAAAGGGAAACCTTTGAACTGTAATGTGTCCTGTGAGAGAATAGCCAATAATAGGCGATGATCTAGAATCCCCACACAGAACTGATATCCCATTAGATCCTTTGAGCTGATATAGGTAATTAATGAGCCTAATTAAGGGCGTTAGCAGCGCGAGAGTGGCCCATACACTGACTGCAATAATGAAGGTCATGGAGAAAGGAATTTATAAACAGAGTTCTTCAATGCCTACAGTAGATATGAAGCAGCATAGCATTACTGCTCATGTCAAATGCTCTTCTCTTCGTTGTATTCTTCTCTTCTGCTGTTTCGATTCACCTGCTTGCTACGTATGACATTCTGTAATTCAATGACCAGAATTTGAAGCCGACAAGTTTTAACCTTCAAAGTATATTGGAAGGGTAAATCCCTGCACATGACCAGAGAAAGACAGTGTTATAAAACGGGAGGAGTATAATTTACAGTTTTAATATACTGTATTAACAATAATATAAATATAATGCAGATTGTAAATAAATTTTAGGTTTTAAAATTGGCAAATGTATTGAGTACAACTCGTCGATATATTCTTTATGGAAAGGTAAACTCTTGAATTTATTTGATTTATATGGTTTATTTACGGAAGCTCTTTAGTATCTCAGGTTATCAGCGTACCATTCAATTCAGAGCGTGAAACGGCCTATGTGCTTCTTCTTTCAGACTTGATGTTCTTTTACGTGCTTTACTTTCCATCCGAAGTATTACGCCAAAGAAATCCATCAACCCTGGCCGGGATTGAGCTCGCAAGTTTGGTCACCACAAGATCACCAGGACTGACTAAATTCTTCAAACATTGCCACATTAAATATATAGCAATTGATAAAGTGTTTAATAAACAATTACTCGGG
Source organism: Metallyticus violacea (assembly GCA_030762175.1). NCBI lineage: Eukaryota > Metazoa > Arthropoda > Insecta > Mantodea > Metallyticidae > Metallyticus > Metallyticus violacea. The sequence goes on from CM060844.1 coordinate 36,063,520, forward strand.
CAAAAGCATTTCATAACGTTTTTCGCTTGGGCAATGAATAAATTATTTTAATCCTGCCAAAAATTAAAATTAATTTACCGAATTAGCTTTCAAAAGACAAGTTCCCTGCTTATGTAAGCGATTACAAAAAGGAAAATGTGTCAATATACTAAGGTGAAATTCTTAATATATTAAAACGCATATTTTACTTGGATCACACGGTTAATGCTTGTGAAAGGCTCCGGGCCTAACATTTTAGAACAAAAGCAACAACTCCACCCGCCGTTCCGGAGTGGACTATATTCACAACAATAGAGAGATAGCATGCCATTCAGCATAGTCACTTCACAAGTATTAATCGGCGAGAATGGAATTGCATAAAAAAGTCATTTACTGTTGTGTATTAAATGTTGATAATGCTTACAATAAATGGCGCTGCAACATTCTTTATAAAAATGTCTTAATTAGAAAAATAACTGCGAGTATCAAGTATAATCCAATCACTATGTTTAACTTCTTATTGATGCAAAGTCTTTATAAATCGTATGTTATGAATACTGTTCATAATGTTCAGGAATATTCGCAAATTTCTGCCATAGCGCTAACAGTTTTTTATCTTCTTTCATAAAGTAACAGGATAAATACGAAGTCAATTGCACACGAAATTTTCTACCTCTTCATCGCTCAACAATTTTTCTTCCCCTAAGTCTTCTGTAAGAGAACCGAATAAGTGGAAGTCACAAAGCAAGGAATATCTTTTTCAACGTTGTCCTGTGCTGTTCATTTAACTTTAGACCGATAGGCTGCCTTAACCTTTTCCATATGCTCAGAATACTACTATCTAAGGTAAAAAGTTAAACAACTTGCACTTATAAAAACCATGTCTCCACCAGCGGAAACTAGGAATGCTGCATCTCAGCAAGACAATATTCCACTCCTAACGGGCTTTCCACGATCGCGGTCCTATGCTTCCAAGGGGCCTTTTCAATAACCCAAATACACAGAAATCCATTGACCGTGCATTGGCTGATATAATAGTCGTGTCACTGTAAGGGCTTTAAAAACACATTCTAATGGAATCACGTCGCATTTTTAAGTTCAAATCCAAGTTGATACTGGTGTTCACAGTTACAAGCAAGATCCTCAATTTCATGAATTAACCATTTATCCGCAAGGAGGGTCAACAGTAGGCAATACAATGATAACATTTCGTATTATAAATTTATTCCTATCTTACAATTGATATTTCAAAAAAAAAAAAAAATCACGCACTATTTGTTGAAAAGTTGTAGTACTTAAAATTCAAGTGCATATTCTTAGCCTCGTCTGTCTTTTTTAAATAGTTCTGAAATTTCAGAGTATCTTTGCAAAAGTCTTTAAACTTTTATAATTACTCTTATTTTGGATTCGTTTCTCTTTGCGTTATACACAATTGTATTTCTCAATACTTTGTTAAAAATTGGCTATAATAATAATATTAATAGTAATCATTATAAACATCAATAAACATTTCCTCATTTATACTCTTCGGAATATATAATTGTTTTAAAGCTGGTACGATACTTTCTATAGCTTTTATAAAATAGAATGTACGGGTTGTATTAATTAAATGATAATATTAATAATATATTTTAGTGTTTGTGTATAATTAAATGTTTGCTAATTATAATACTTTTCTAAAAGATCACGTTTTAAATTATGAAAATAATATAGCTCTCTCACATGTGGCAATTTGGTATTTTTTTAAAATATATATGGTTTTGTTTTGCTTTAATTTATTAATTATTTCAATTTATTGCAGAATACTCGTACATTTTTTTTTCAGAAATAAACTGTACTGTAAAACATTGCGTTCATTTTTACATTTAACAGCAGTCCATGTAAGTCAGTACTCTATTTGGAAATGTAATGACCAATTGTCAATGAAATGCAAACGGAACATAAAACACACAATCCTACACTTAATTACTTGTTGAAACGTTCATAATGAGTTACGTAAGCACAAATACTAGCGTGAAAGTTTGCGAACTTTAAACTTTGGCGCTTGCGTTTATGGAACATGCCTGTTTGAACTATTTCAATGTGGAATCGTTTGATGAAGAATTATTTTCTACCAAGAACATCGCTGTCTTTATAATAAGCACGACAAATATTATAAAGATAATATATGGAAGAGAATCGCAAAAGATATTAAATATTAAGGTGTGTGTGTCTGTGCGCATGTGATATATTTATAAATGCATATTTTATTATTTCCTTTAAGTTGAGAAAGATATTGCTTTTTGCAGTAGTAAATTCTTAGTAAATTGTTTGACACGCCTCTAATATTCACATCATTTAAATACCTACTTTGGTATGTTCGAAAGTTAAATGGCCATGGCTAGGTTGTTATAAATTTATTACAAGAACCTGCCGTTAAAATATGAATTATAATTAAAATTTACATGTTATGCAGAATCTGTGGTGTTGTTTATTTATGTATACAAAAGAAGTATACAATTTGTCCCAATTACTATACTTATGTGATAAGATACTACTGGAGGTTTCAATATGAATAGCGTAAACATATACGAGATGTTTAAGCTATGCGTTTCATTGGTAATGAGGCGTAAGGACTGTTCTCGATTTTTGCCTTCAAAAAAAAAAAAAAAAAAAAAAAAAAAAATTGCAAAATTGAACTTAAGTATACGGTTATATTTTTATGAAATATTGGAATAATCACAATTATTATTTTCTAACAGCTGTTGTTTCAGTTTTTCAAGAAGTACAAGTAGTAGAATATCTTTCTCTCCTAATATCTGTGGAGTAATATCAAACTTCCAATAATAGACGTTCAAACAGCTAATACTTTTTGTATATTAACGTTCAATATTTAATCAGAGAAATGGACTCTGTTATGATTAATTTAAAAAATGTAAATAATATGATGCCTTTTAGCGCTAAATACATCTACCCTTGGTTCATTTTTTAACATCTCTTTCGCTGATGATAGTTTGGCAAGAAATCTCTCAGGAATTCGAATAGCGTAGTGATTCCGGAGAAAAAGAGGAAGGAAGAAAGGGCGAGAAGGTCAAAAAGAGCGCATGTAACAGAGAGAGAGAAAGGGAGAGCATTAGAGTGAAAATAGGAGCGGTAGAGAGCCCCAATGCCGAACGCCAAACTGGCAAAACTTTTTCGATCGCCACTCTCTCGTCCCATTCTTCAATCACACACCCGCGCACAACCGCCCCTTTCAGCCCTCAGACCACATATTCGCCTGCACCCCGTTCCCCAAACTCCATGCACGCACGCACTTAGGATTGGCGTAGGCTATATTACATGGCGGCTCTACGACATGCAAAAATTCACACAGTTCTGATAGCCATATCCTTTGTCTGAGATTCAATGGCACTAGAAACAAAACTCATTCCACTCAGCGCTTCAGAAATGACTACTGCGTTTCTGCGCGACAATAATTTAGAGAGACGTTCATATTTCCCTGTGTGTGGGATATGCCTTATATGTAATTAGCCTCATATGTGCAAATATACCGTTTTGTTATAGCAAGAGTGTTCTGTGGATATGGACTACGTTTCACTACTTGCTCGCTAACAAAAGAACGTCTGGTCTAATGCATTGTTTCTGTTTTTTTATCTATTTAAGTTTTTACTGTTTCCATTACAAGGGCAGTCTGAAAAGTTCTCAGTTTTCATCACAGATGGGCATGCGATTGGCAAGATAATGATTTTTACGTTGATACATCTGTCTTAAGCATTCCTTTGAAATATTAAGCCATTGTTTCAAATATAGGGCCTTCATTTAGATGCGGGTCTGCCTTTCCCTGTTTCTAACCAGTTCAGTTCCTCCCTCCACTTTTCCTCCTTCCCATGTTTTGACGCGAAGTCTTTGTGCTGCACAGCAGCTTAACGTTGTGAGACCAAGTGTTTCAGTGTTATATTATTTTAGTGCTGTTTTGATTTTGATACCAAAAAGTCCACATAATTTATACGGAATGAGATTGAGATGATTTATAAACAGATTCCCCTGTGGTTCGTGTGCCTTACAGAGAAACGGTTCGTAATCTTGTGAATAGATTTAGGGAAACGGGAGTTGTTCTTGATAAGAAACCGAAAGTAAAACGCCTTATTGCTACAGAGGGAAAACTCTATGATATTTAGAGAAAAGTTAAGAGCTGAAACAGGGTTTGAGCCTAATCTGTAAAGGAAGATTATGGTTTTCTGTATCATTAGATATGGCTAAAGAAATAACTAAATAGTTTTCATAAGAATAGCATGCCTTTATTCATGAAAAATAGCTCCTGTTTAAAGCTGGATTTTTTCACTAGATTTTACAAGTGGTTTTTCTTACATATAATAATAGTAATAAAATATTGAAGTAGTAAAAAATGGAACACATGTGGCACATGACTGCAATTATGCCAATGGCTAATTAAGTTACAATAAATTTAAGATCTTTATTAATTGCATTATTTTTTCCGTCATGCTTGAGAGAGGGGCGTTCTTTCCTAAATATTTTAGTACGTTACTTAGTGTTTGTATATATGTAGTTATGCGTATTTCTGTGTGTTTTCAGTATCTTATGTGTAAATTAAGAACGAAAGGTCTAGCTAGACCCATGCGCTAGATAACTAATTAATTATTAATTATTAATGATCTGGTAAAGCATTATTGAAATAAATACACCTACTACTTAGTGAATATGACATGACTAAGGGAGGAAGTTGCATTTTACCTGCAAATTTTATATAAAACACTGTTAAGAATCCACTGCACCTGATTTTATTTTTATTTACAACATATGCTAAAAGAAGAAATGTTAACATGCAATTCATCCTGATAGTTGAAGTATTAGTCAAATAGAGAATTGAGCTGTTTTTTCTACAAGGAAATTAACAATACTTACCTTTGCATTTTGCTTAAAACATGAAAAAATGTGTATTTATTAAAATCTGCAATTTATATTCACACTAGATGGCCCACGAAACGCCGATCTGGCCATGTTGAGCCAGTCTCCAGCGTGTTGTAAATGTTTCGTGTTCCATCCTGCCGAACAGCTATGACATTTTATATTTAAAATAAATAAAAATAGTGAACAGGAGAGATAATTAATGTCATCCCAAGTGTAGCAGAAAATAAAATCGTATTCAACAATATTTTCGGTATTCCTCTGGGCACCTCATGCCCCTTGCTGTGGTGAATTTTCAGAAGCTTCCTTTTTTATATTGTAGCACACATCAATCATTAATTTAAATATTTTTGTTTGCATTTTCAGTAAACCAAGATTACACGTTATCGAATTCTCTCTTCTGTTTCCATTCCCTGCAAAGCCATTCGTTACACCTTTCATTTTCCATTATATCTGTTTACACCTTACTGCGAAGGCATGAATACTTGAAGAGAAATCTTTTTTTTCCTTTTTGATTTCACGCTTTCTCTTCTCTTTGCTCTCAACATTTGCTGCTGGTGGTTCATTTTTGTGTTTCTGTCTTAGCTCTTTTTTATTTTTTCTCGGTTCTACATAGAAGTTGATTTGTATCATACATGCGAAGTAAAAACATGACAAACATGACAGCTTTTCTACTTCCAGAAAAATTATGTTATACGTTCTGTCTTCTTTGCACCAGTTCCTTAAAATAAAGCCGATATTATACTGTATATGCTACTTGCAATGTCTGGGGTCAAATGAATGATGCATAATGTATTAATACTTGATATGGAGCTAATTTTATAAGTATATCTATTATTAAATGTGGTTTTCGCTTCTTGGTTAACTGTTAGAGACGGTTGTGGAAAAGACAATTATTCTCTGTTCAACGAAAGCTGAAATGCTCACGTGTTTGTTAACCATAGCACAACGTCGTATTTCTCCTTCTTTGTAAACAGTTCACAAAATATACGTTAAGTTTTTCCTGTTATTTAGGTTATTAATAAATAACTATAAGAGAGATTTTCAAGTAATATTAATTTTAATTATGTAGTATGAAATTGCTGTATTGATAAGACACTGTGGGCCTTGTAGGATTAACAGGGTATTTGCTTCATTGTACACGCCTTACACTCTCTTCCTCCGTCCATATGCAGTCATAATGCCTATCACCTCTGGTCCGCTCCAGTTCAAGTGCGGAAGTATGTAATGTTTGTTGACAGTGCATATCAGCTTTCGGTAGACAGGGTATTATAGAGGGCTTAAAGTTTAAAAAAAAATCGTATGCAGCTGAGAAGCAGTTAATAATTATTTTGTTCTGTGAGGCAACAACACCATTTAAATGAAACTATTTCTCAGCTGAGAAAAGTATTAAATGTGGGTCAACAGTACCATCAAAGATATTTTGTAAAATCCAGTTGCAGAAATTTACTCGTTCATCATCTCAAGGTTGTAATTCATGAACTATAGTCACTGTGTAGAATTTCACTATTAAAAGTTTAGCAGCTCTACGAACAGAGATTTTTGAGCACACCCACTTGCTGTACAACACATCTTGGAGACTTTTTTTTGGAGGGTGTTGAGAATGATGCATCAATTTCGTCAATTTTTCCTACGTTAAAACATTTCTTTTTCGCTTCTTAGATTTAGCGTTTAGCTATCCCGCTGTCCTAAACTTATTAACCAGACATCTAACCGTTTCTTTACGTGGAACTGGAATACCAGGAAATATCTCCTGAAATTGTCTACACACCTGTCTGCATGATTCGGTTTTTGCGCACATAAAAATTCTTTGTTCAAGCGTAAATTTTTCGCTATGCGTTTCAGTGGATTAATAAGAACATTATAATGTAATTCACACACGTGTTAGATGTCTTGAATAAACTTTAACTTTTGAGATGCACAATGAACAGGCTCTGGTGTTTACAGTTAGAACAGAAGGCAGCAACTGACACAGTATAATACAGCTGATAAACGTAGTCTTGAACGGGTCATTCATCGCTAGTGTACTACTGGAATAATACCAAGGTCACTGCAGTGCAAGCGAACTACGCACATTCGCAATCTATGACCCGACTATAAATGGAACGCATGGTACATATCTTCCATTAAAAAATTATATTATAACAGTTCTGATAATTACTTTATAAAATAATATAAAAGTATACTCAGATGTATCTGAATGGATTGAAGAATGAGATAATTTTCTGTATTGTTGTACTAAATCAGTTTCATTGAAACAAATACCTGCACGTTACTTTTCCATCTTCCCTTAACAACAAGCAGTTTGAATATCAGTCCAATTGCTGCGTTTCGCTCTTTTCTTGTTTGGAGAGAGAAATTATTAGCGCAAAGCCTACCCCTTCCCCCATAGGCAAGTTATTGGTTTCCTTGGCTTTGCTGCCGTTACAATATGAATGCTTGTCTGTCTACGTCACGACGGTAATGAAGCTCTCATAAACCGAACTTTTCCTTCCTTCCGCTTTCCCTACACCAGTTGCTCTTTTTACCTCCCGCAAACTTCTGCCACGAGAAGCAAATCCTTCCATTTCTATACCACCTGTTTATGTCGATGATTGAAAAGAGCAAAAAACAAGTGTTACTGATTCATTCAAATGTTAAACGAAAGGGGGAGCTGGCGGAATAGGAAGCTTTACTGCGATCGCGGAAATTGAAAAGTTTTACATTTGTTCCTTTAGAGACATTTAGCTCTGAAAAGCTAACGAGAATTCTGCGTTGTTTACGTTCTTTTAAACATGAAATAAATGAGGTAATTTTGCATATAAAGCAATACTCAAATTTATGAAGGAGAAGGCATAGGAAGCAGGTTAGTTAATGCGGAATTGACTTACGGCTTTCGCTCTCATTTCCACTTTAAACTTGATATCTTTTACTCACAATATATTATTCCAAAGTAACCAAAATTATTTCATTCTTCGAGCAATATCTAAAGAGATCTGGTGACTGCAAGGAAAGAATATGTACAATTTTTTCTATCGTTCATTGGTTTGCAGAACACATTTTTTGAAAACGGGAAGTTAACTGGAATCATCTTATTGGATGCAAATAATAATAGTAGTAGCGGTGGTATCTTTATTATTATAACATTCTATATACACATTACAAATATATTTTATGCATAGGTCGTAGACCGTACTTACTTAAATGTGATAATTAGAGGAACAAATAATAATAACAAATTTCAGAACATTGTCCATAGAAAACTCGATTAAACCAAAAGTTTGCTTGGTTTAATCATCCAGGAGTTTCAAATAAAACAATATTAAATATAAAAATGCGGTTAAGGATATTTTACGATATATGAATGGAAACTTTTTAATTATTATAATTACATTAGTTGTTGCTTTCTAAACATAAAATAAATTGTTCCTAGTTTCTCGCACTTTGGCTAGAAAAATGCCCATATTCAACCAATTAGTGTTGTTCTCAAACAGGTCCCAGCATGCCAATCGTCTTCTAATTGTTTTAAAAAAGTTTTCAGGGAACAGCGTTATCCTCGTGTGTTCCCATATAACCATCAATTGACAAACGAATTGTCCAGTTCTTTAACCAGAAAAATTGCACCAGGGTGGGGGTTAACTTAAGGCGAAAAATTTAAAAAAAACATTTAAAATTTTCTTTAGGGGCCACAATTCTTGTTTTTTTTTCTAAACGAAATTCCATATATTTCTTTAAAAAAAATTATAAAAGTAATTTCCAAACATTAGGGCAATCTACATATTAGGAGGGGGCATGCCTGAAAAACAAGTAGGAGCTAAAGCAAAATTTAAAACTTGCTCTAGCGGCGACAATTTTACTTTTTTTTAAAAAAGAAAAATGGGTATATGCCATTAAAATAAAATCAGAAAAATAGTCGCTGAAAATAAGTTAAATCGGACTTTTAGAGTTGGAGACTACCTGAAACCCAAACTTTAAATATAGCTCCACCGACATTAATATTTATTTTTTCGCAATGAAACTCTTTAGATACCATTTAAATAAGATAGGAAAAATCGCTCTAGCAGCTCCAGCATTTGTTTTTTCGCAACAAAAATTGTCATGCAATCATTTAAATCAAATAAGAAAATAGTTTCTGAAATCAGTGACTCAGGTTTGTAGGGGTTGGGGTTTACCTGAAACCCAAAATTTAAAAATTACTCTAGCAGCACTAATATATTCGTTTTCGCAAAGAAAATCCGTATGTAGCATTTAAATAAAATAAGAAATATAGTTCCTAAAAATCAAGGTAATTATGTAGAAACCCACAATGTAAAAATCACCTCAGCGCCACCAATATTTGTTTCTTCACAACCAAATTCGATATATACTATTTAAATAAAATAAGACAATATTTTCTGAAAATTGGGTAAATTGGACGATTAGGAATAGGGGCATACTTTAAAACCGAAATTTAATAAGCACTATTGCATTTAATTTTCTCTATATTGCTGTATAGTCCTGAAGACAGTACATGTGAAACATAAATCTATTGTGTGTTTGAGAGTTATATTTGCATGTAATAACGACCTGTAATAACATTCAGAAAATGTTTGTGTTACTTATTTTTACTACAAAAACATTTAAATTAAATTTAAAAGCCAATTAAAATCGTTGTAATTTTCGATTGTTTATTGTTGATTGTGTATATTTGCTTAGTACGTTGTAATTATTTTTAAATAGTAACATGTATTTGTTTTATTGAAACATGTGAACATCATATTTTTAAATACACAATGTAACTCGAAATGTTCTGTTATTTTGCTTTATTTTAGTGAATATGAAAAAAGATACCAGGGGCTCAGTTCATAAACATGGTTATGATTAAAAATGTTTAAAAATACACAGTATAGCTTTGCCTATCAGTTGTCATATATTTCATTTAATTAATATCATACCATTAATTTTGTTTCTTCAATCTCAATAATAATAATAATAATAATAATAATAATAATAATTTGTAAAATATGGTTTGTATTTTGTAATACTTATAGGTTGTAAGAATTATAATTTTGTCCCCCTAATACCACACACTAACGCCATAACTTGATTTAAATAATTAATAAGGCCTAATTTGAATTTTATATTCATTTTTATTCAAAGTTATACGGCTCGGTAAGGAATTCGCCTAGTTTTGCGCAGCTCCTGACTTTCCTTTTCAAGTATAAAATGTATTGGATTCATAGCAAATGACCTCCATACCCCTTCCACCCGATATATCTCAAATATATGAGATAGATTATGAAATATTGACTTAAATATTTGTTTTGAAAGTTGTAGATCTTTAAGTGCATAAGTAGGGATTTAGGGGTGGTAGGTATTTAAAATGGCTGTTAAAACATATTTTCTAAACGGCATAGGCATCAGAAACGTTTTTGAGACATTCTTTAGGGTTCAAAATAATTTTAGAAGCAAGGATTAAAAATTAATTTTTAAACGAAAATTACAATTTTTCACTTTTGTATCCCTTTAAATCTAGTGAATAAAATGTTTATCTGAATGGAGTTATAGAGTACTAGTTTTACATTATGGACCAAGTAGCTCTTTCAGTGTATAAAAATTACTAAGTAAAGAGCCTTTTACATTTTGCTTACGTTAGGGTCTTCGGGAGTGTTAGATAAACTACATGGAATACGTTGTATCGCCGTACGAGTGCTAGCAATTTTGTACTTTGTTCTTTGACATTACTATATGCAAGTGCAGATTTTAAAATTGAAGACAATTCATTTACCGGCTTAAATGGACTCTAAATTTGATAACATTTGCATATATGGAATGCAGGTTCTGCGAACATGCCCTGAGTACGCGTGCATTGAATTGCATGCTATCAACAGGGGTCTCTAAATAGGTCAGTATATATGAAAGTTATTTTATTACTCTTTAACGTATTTACTCTTTATTAAATCAAAACTGTCACTATAAATATCACAGGTCCTTAATGCTGTAACTAGAGGTGAAAAAAAAACTGGTTTCATACTCTCAGTTTTTGTATAGTTTCTATAATAAATATAAACTGTATTACATCAATGCTAATATTTGTATGCGCGGTATGAGACATGGAAAAAATATAGGGAAAATTTATGTTAAATATTGACAGGAAAATATCCACTATGAAGTTGAAAGTTGCCCATATTTAAATGTAGATTAAATTTTCATCTCCTCAACTCTAGGAATCGCAACAGACTCGCTTTTTTCTTCTTATTCTACTTCTCCTCTCTCTCCTTCATGCAGTATATACCTTTAATTTTGCCTTTTCTCTATTTTATGTTACTGTTAGAGTTGGAAGAGAAGGACCAATCGTCTTTAACTCTTGCCAGAGTAAATAAATAAATAAATAGAAACTAAAAAAAGATCGTTTCAGAAGCAAAACATCAGAAACAAGAAAAGTTTTCCATTAAAAAAATTACTGACTTCATTAAAAGTACTGGTGTGATCTATTTATTTATATTCCGTGAGATTCAAACAAAGAATTTTCAATTATAATATGAATTGTGTTTAATTTTGTATATGAATTTTGCAAAAGTATTAACCATAAGTACACACATTCACATACAGGGTGGATTAAACGGAACTACCCATGTTGAAATGATGAAACAATTTGTTGTTTGTAACCTTCTCAATCAATTTAATTTACCTACATGATTGTGATATAAACGCTAAAGCGCATAGCTACCCACTCAAACATTTATTTTAACTGTCTTTGTTCATTAAATAGTTGTTGAAGATACTTAGGCAACAAAAATATTTAATAAATCTTCTGGAGGTCCTGAATAAAACGTAAAACAGCTTAGTGATTCCACATTTGTTATTGTTAGGAAAGTAGTCGTATAACTTTGAGGTTAGATATGACACCTGAAAATTCTTGCATTAGTATTCAAGAAGAGAACTCTTCATGCCTAAATATAACCTTTTATTAATGGTGTTTAACGCCCATTTTTATTACTGAGGCATCAGAGATGGTGGACACATGACACAGGAGATTTTTTTTTGATCCGTTTATTTGCGGACGCTGTTTAACATATCAGGTCATCAACGTCCCATTCAATTCAGGGCGTGAAACGGCCGACAAATTTTGCTCAGAAGCCTCATTTTTCAGGCTTGAGGTTTATCGTGCCGTAAATGTACGACACGGGACCTACGGCTTTACTTCCCTTCCGAAGGAATCCATACTTAGGATTTTTACGCCCGAAAAAATCCATCGATCCTGGCCGGGTTTGAACCCGCGACCTTGGGTTTAGAAGGCAAGTATGGTTACCACTATACCATCAGGACCGATGATACATGACGTGAAATGATAAATTGGGAAAGGACTTTTTAAGAAAGGAAACATTCCAGGTCTAAGTTTAGGTACCTCCCCGGCATTTGCCATTTATAAGAACTGAGAAAAACCTGAAAAAAAAACCAGAGAGAACAGTCCGGCGGGAATCGAACTCCAGACCTCCATCTCACGAGTCCGTACCTTAACGACCTCGGCCATTCTAGGTGGTAAATATTAAATTTGATACAAAAAATGTGTAATACAAAACTTTGAAATAATTGTCCAATATTCTGTAAAGTGTAAAAAGGATAGTCTAGGAAACACCAAGAAATATAAGCGTAAGAAAGATTTAGCTGTAAAATTAATACTGAAGTGTATAAACTGAAACATAATATATGAGTTTAATATTTCAGACACCTAACGGAGTAATATTAAATAAAGGAGCAAGAAAAACAGTTACTCATCAATGCTGACAAATATATCAATGAAATTAATGCTGAAAGAATAAAGAAAACAGATCTCCAAGAGCTGAGATGGTCATTAAACAGTTCAGGAGCAGTTGAAGATGAATATGGCCCAAAAATGCACTAATAGAATGTTCATCTTTAATAAAATTTTACCACAAATTAAGTTTTTAGACATACCAACTTTTTATGGTAGTAGGAAGATAATATACAGACTTTTTAAAGTCTGTAACTCCAATATTTTCAATGTATGCAATTGAATCTTTTGAAAAATAAATAAACAGTGCTTGACTGTAACAAAAGAAAGTTTATAAAATGTATATAATCAAAGTGCAAAAATATTCAAAACCATCAGATTATTAGCAATAAAATTGTATCATAATATTATCGATAGATTAAAATAAAAATCTACATAACATTTGCATGTTTGACATTGCGATAAAATCAATACCACCTCCTCTCGAGCCTGAAAGAAGAGGCCTCTGAGCAAAATTTGTCGGCCGTTTCACGCCCTTAATTGAATGGGACGCTGATTACCTGAGATGTTAAAATGCGTCCGTAACAATGAATATTATTGTGTTTTAGCTCTATATATCGATTAAATATTAGTGCTGCATACTATTCATTACGAGATCTTTGATTAGTTCTACGCTGTAGTTAAAGTGAATGTAAATATCTAACGTAAAGCAAATGTACCAATGAAATAAATGCATAAATCGAATAACGACTTGGGGGAAAAAACTGGAAGTCATCTGGTAGGCTCCGGTTAGTGCTACCATCTGTTTCAATTTCCTGCCCTTGATAACAATGATATAAAGAGGATAAAATTGCTTTTTCTTTCCCTTTGACCCGGCTGGCCTTCCTCTTGCCTTCATATCTGGGCCATTTAAGCGGGGGTTTAAAAATGGTAGTTTCCTTTTTGCCAGAGAGAAATGAAAGGAAAACAATTTTTCTGCAAAGAGAGTTTTATGACGGTAATAAGAAACAATAATAATTGGTCTCCAAAAGAACGCTTCAGTTACATTTTATATATCTAGGTAAAGACGTGGTTTCGAATCCCACAAGGATAGAATGTTTATTCTTTTTTACTACGTACTGAACAGTGGAAGATATATCGGTAATAATAGCTCTTAAAAACTTCCCGTTTGTTACTTTTAAATTTGTATATATTTCATATAGAAATTCTTAAAGTAATATTTTTATACTACAATGTGTACGTAAAATAGAAGGTTTGTTTAACTAGCCATAGTCCCCTCCTTTTCCCTTGTAAATTCAAACTGATGGACTTGTTTCAACAACAAAGTCCGTCGCGCAGGAGCTGCGTAAATTAAGCGAATTTTCACCCAGTTGAATAATATTACATAAAAATGAATGTAAAATCCAAATTAGGCCTTATTAGGTAATGAAATGAAGTCATTTATGATTACATAGTATTATTATAGGAAACAAAATTAGAATTTTTGCAAACTATAAGTATTACGAAATAGAAACGGCATTTTTAGAATAATTATTATTATTATTATTATTATTATTATTATTATTATTATTATTATTTATATTATTGAGATGAAAACCAAAAAATAATGTATACTACTAACTAAATGAAATATATGACCATTGATAAATAAAGTTATACCATTTGGGTGTTTTTAAACATTTTTCAATGTAACCATGTTAAAGAACTGAGCACTTGGTTTCATCTTCACGTTCACTAAAATAAAACGAAATAACAGAAATTTTCGAGTTAACATTGTGTTTTTAAAATATATGTTTATTTTTTCAATAAATAAAAATATGTTACTACTTAAACAATTACAATTCAGTAAGCAAATAAACACAATCAACAATAAACAATTGATAGTTCCATCGATTATAATTGGCTTTGAAATGTAACTTAAAAGCTTTTGTAGTAAAAACAAGTAACTCGGACGTTTTCTGAAGTTTATTACAGAGCGCCCTTACATACAAACATAATTCTCTCACACATATTAGTTTTTAATATTTCACATTTGCCATCTTCAGAACAATGCATTTGTTAAATATAAAACATATGGATCGTTATGAATAGAGTTTATATGTTTAATTAATTTGTTTTTTTTAATTAAAATGAATGTAGCGTAAATTAAACGCAAGAGCGCTTTATACATTTCGATTTTCAAGTATACCCCTCTCCTAATGGTCGAATTTTCCTAATTTTCGGAAAATATTTTTCTTATTTTATTGAATTGGTATATTTCTAATATTGTTGTGAAGAGGCAATTATTATCGCCGCTAGACCGATTTTTAAATTTAGAATTTTCTTTGATTTTCATAACTATATTCATTATTTTATTTAAATAGTATATAGGCAATTTCTTTGTGAAAAAATCAAATATTAATGCTAGATGAATTTTAGGTTTCAGGTAAAATCCCTCTTCTAATAGTTCCATTTCATTGATTTTTCAGGAACTGTTTTCTTTGTTTTATTACAATTGCATATACCGAATTTCCTTTAAAAACATTTAAATTTGCGCCCCCTATACAGATTTTTAAATTTCGCTTTAAATCCTACTAGTTTTTCACGTATATCCCCATCCTAAAACTCGATTGACCTCATTTTCGGAAACAACTTTCATAAATTTATTTTAAAGAAATCTGCATGGTTTCGTTGAGATAAAGGAAAAATTGCGGCCGATAGAGCGATTTGTCATTTTTTTTTTAAACGTTTCGCTTTATATTAACCCCCATCAGCAATGGTCCGATTTTGCTGGTTAACAAACTCGACGAATTGTTTGTTAATTGACGATTACGTGCGGAGTTTCGTTTAGAAAAAAATAAACCATTACGACCGCTAGAGTTGAATATCGAAAAATGATATGACCATAACTTTTCCAGCAGAAGCAATTACTTTTGCTTATTTTTTGGGGTGGGTGATGATGGAGATTTTCACACAGAGTTTTGTTATTTGTTCTCAGGATCGAAACAATGTAGCAAAGTTTCATCACCTTTGAAAGAAATTCCGCATCTTCTTGTAACATCCTCTTTAATTGCATGCAAACCCGCAAGCGAACATTCTTTTATTCGAGAATCAGCAGTTTAGAACCCACCGTTCACAAACACATCTCATGTGCAACTTTTCAGTTACCAGCATGTGGGTAGCACCCAGTGAACTTTTCCGAATTTCCGAAAGTGTTATTCGACGATTTTCTCTCACAATGACAGCAGCGGTATTTTTTCTTCCGTTAGAAGGCAAACGGAAGTATCTATTCCCTCCCCCTTCACAAAATGATTGCATCCCCCTTTCTAAAAAATTTAAATCATGTTCGAGCTGAGCTATAGGTAAGAACTAACTCTCCATTGGCCTCCTCCTGTAACAATGTATAGGTCTCAGTTGAAGATTTGTTGAGACGAAAGCAGAATTTCAGAGTAGCCTATTGTTCGTCGCTTGACAATTCCATTTTGTTGTCGACGCATTGTATGTATCTCGACTTGCACAAATCTCACAGGCGGAAACCGGAAGTGACCACAATGAAACTAGTAAAACGTGTACGTTATGCCTTAAACCAACAAAATATTGTTAACTTAAATTTTAATGCGAGAGACTATGCCTATTAAAATTATAATTCTTTACTAAACAGCCTTCGTACTGCCTTACATCGGGAGGGGTATAAGTTTGAGGGCTTGTAATTGAACTTTAATAAAATTAAAGTCAGAAATGTTCCAGTAATACTAGTAATCGTGTTATTTTTAGAGCCGCATAGAAGTATTAAGCGTTAAAAATATTATTTAAACAAAACAGTCTACTAAAGATAGTGAATTTGCTTGTTTTGAACATTTGCATGGGGAATCAAGTTAAATAGTGGGAGTATTTCAGTGTTTTGGAATATTTATCATTTCTGCTTTTACCCCTTTTCAATATCAGAAACTGCCCTACCGCTTTAAGAGGATTTACGCCAATTGGGCTTCCACCTGCTTGGCAGTCCCTTTTGCCCCTTTTGGAGACCCCCCTCTTCCCCGAGAGCAGGTTGGCAGGAGAACTTCATGCAAATTGACTTTTCTGTTTCCCGTTGAAAGTTAAAAACACCCACCCTTCAGATCGTGGCATCGAGTTTCCGTTCACGTAACGAAACAATGATGAACTTAGCTCCTATACTGATCGGGGCTGCGTATTGTGTTAGGTGGAAACACTTGTTTTCTCCCCCGTTCAAGGAAGTTTTATTGAACTGTCACCTTGTGTAACGTGGCATACATGCCAAGAGCACAGAGCTTGGAAAAGTGCATTAAACTTCATCAGAACTTATGCTATTAATTTTGAAGATGCTTAGGTAAACCAACTGTTTTAACATAATTTGTAGTTAAAATGGAGTGTGTTGGCTTTTATTTTAAAAATAATAAGCGCAGTTTATTTGTCCATGTAATAATAATAATAATAATAATAATAATAATAATAATAATAATAATACTGTATGGCAACCATTCATTCCTAATAACTAAATAGAATGTTATAAAAATCTACAATTAGAATCTATTATCTGTGAAAATATGAAAGATAAAATTACTTTATTACAAAATCTAAAATATTTTTAGGATAGGTTGCTCCAATTTTTGAACTAATTTTCTTCCACTTTCTACTCTCATTATTTAATAATATATAAATGGTGCAAAAGTAACTACACATTTACTGAATTTCAGCTAACAGGATTGCACTTCTTTATGTTCAAAAGTAACTACACACTCAGTGAATTTCAGTTAGCAAAGGATTTCACTTCATTTTATATTCAAGCTATTTCCCTTCTGTATTAATGCATCATTGGAGTCCACCTGGAACACTCTGATACACAAACACAGCTGAATAATGTTGTCCAGATTGTGGCAGGTAGTCAGGTCTCCAACATTTTGCGATTTCCTTCCACACACTTCATCTTTAACCATACCCCAAAGGAAGGAATCCGTTGCGGGTAAGATCAGGGGGTCGTGGTGGGAATTCAATTGCTGCACGACGTCCAAGCACTCTCCTATTGAAAACGTTAACCAACGTACGTTCGAACAACTGTAGCATAATGTGCAAGAGTTCCATCTTGCTGAAAGTAGAGTTGATCAAAGTGTTCCAAATGTATGACGATTCCTGGTTTAACCTTTCGAAGTAGAACCAAGTACTTGTTACCATCGAGATTTTCATCAATAAAGTGCGGCCCAGTTACACCCCTTGCCGATATTGCATCCCCACATTTACGCCGAGTTGTTCCAAAACAAACGATGGTTTTCCGTGTACCATAAGTACAGTTATGGCGTTTTACATGTCCCAATAGCTTAAAGAAAAGAAACTGGGGTCATATCAATACTGATTGTGCTTAATCTCACAAAATGTCTGGACCATCTTGCAACAAACCATGTTTCAGACGTGGAATGCACACTTTGAACTTCTGCTTATGTAATATTCTTTGGATTGACTGACGTGACATTAGCGGAAATTCTACCGCTAATCGTCTTGAGCTTATTTTCCTTTGTTTTTAACTGTAATTTACGTGTATTTCTAAGGTGGTAATACTGTTAGCTGGAAGAGTAGGAAACAGGAAAGGAATTGTCAGTAACAGTAGAATATATTAAATAAAAAGGAAAGAAAATTTTATTTTAAGATCCGTTACCAATGAGGTAATTGAGAGAACATTTCGAGTCAGTTACACCATCACGTAAGGGTGCTTCCAATATATTCACAAATTTGAAAAAAGTTGTTTTATCGTTTATGAGAAATATTTAGATACTTTAGAAAACATCGTCTGCTTTCAAGGAGAAAGCTTGTTGCTTTAAAAGGCAAGCAGTGGGTGATTTAGGGGAATTTTTGCAGCGATATTTAGATATGCATCTAAATGCTGTTTAAGGGCACTGTATTTGCATAACGTTACCTTGACGTTCTACCATGCGTAATAATTCTGGAGAAGTTGTCAGAACTGGTACTATTTGGGGGATATAAATAAAAAGATTGTAATAAACTTCCTGTCTCGCCGCAGTTGATTGATTAAACGGCGGTGTACATCAGCACGCAAACCTGCTAGACATGGTGACTGTTCGTAATGTAAATGCGGTTATCGTTTCCTATTGTTAAAGTACAGAGTGGAAAGTGCCATATTTCTGTTATTTTGTTGTTTCTTTAAAGTGATCCCTTGATTTTATATAACAAAATATAACAGCTACACGTACTCAGTTTTTGGTTATTAAATTTTCATATAAATTAAACGAGAATAATATGAAATTCAAATATTCAAAGATTCGAGAACCCTGATATCTGCCTGTGTTTCTTCAGTACTTGATACATTACCTCCCTTTCTGGAGGATGTCACATTGATCGAGATAATATTGGAAGTTAGTCATTATCATCCCGTTATGATCGTTCCAATTTTCTGCGAGCATCTCCTCTTTATCCATTCATTGATTTTTACAATGTTATATTTGTTCCTAATGTGTTGGCGCTAATTCTTTGAACATTTTTCCTTATAAACAAATTTAGCTACACGTACTAAAATGTGTAACAAAAATGTTACACATAATTAATCTATATTTTGTAGATTTTTGAAGCCATCCGTAGACTTTGGAGTTCAGAATGAGTAGCAAGAATTATAATCGCCTAATATTTTTGTAGAGTTAGTTAATAATACATTTTGTAATTTATAGCAGGAAGAAAACCAAAATCCATGGTAATCCCTAATGATGCGTGCAAGCTATACAAGTCGATACATTCTTTCAAAATTGACAATCTAAATTTAACTAACCTAATTTTTTTGTGAATTTTGTTCCAAAAGTTATTAATTAATAGTTTATTTTGTAGAGCTGGAATTTAGCAAACAGTAAATTTATCAGTTTTTAAATAATAATGAACAAAATAAAAATATGTTCATATTTTTTATGGTCTTAATGCCCGTTTTTACTACCGAGGCACCACTAGTGATGGGCATCGGCGATACATGAAATGATATATTGGGAAATCAATTTTTTAAGGAAGGAAATGTTTTAGTCCTAAGTTTAGGGTACCTCCCAGGCATTTGCCATTTATGAGGACTGAGGAAAACCTGAAAAAATAACCTCAGTCAGGGAGGACGGTCCTGGTAGGATTCGAACCCCAGATCACCCGCTCACGTGTTCGGGCCTTAACGACCTCCGCCACCCTTGGGGGTATGTGAGGTATAAAAATTATACAAATCAATACAGACATTATTCAAACAATATTAGGGAAACGTGTATTTTTCTCCAAGCTTTTAAAAATAATATTAACAAACAATATTGCATTCATTGTTATTGTTATTTGTGTCCCATAATGAACGATTTTTTTTTATAATTGAGCGCCTCTGTTGGTTTGTTAGGTTGCCAGATCTGAAATGTATCAGACTCATCTGTTTGTATTACGATTAAAGTGTTTTTATCAGCTAAAATGGAGCGATAAACAAAAGAACTACGCGTGGAGATTCTGAAAGTGCATTTTAAGTAAGATGAACGTTAAGCAGCGACTTTAAGAAGATTTGTTGTAATGTTTGGTAGACGAAATGCGGCAAACTTGTCAATTAAGCAAAGATTGGTGAGGAAATTTTAAGATACAGGATCGACATGGAACATCAAACCACCTGGACGCTCTCGTCAATGGGTAGAGAATGTTGCTCTCGATAGACAGAGCGTTGCTACGAGTCTAATGAAGTCGTTTCGCCGCCGTTCTCAACAGTTAACCATTCCTCAACTCAAGGCAGAAATTAGACGTGTCATGGGTATAACTCAACGGGAAATTCGCTCTAAAGTCGTAGAAAATTTTACCAACAGAGTGCAGGTGTGTCAACGAAGCCGTGGAGGATCTCTCCGTTTTATTTCATGTTTGTGTGCTTCATTCTGACTTAGTAATATTAGCACTTTACAAATAAATGATGTGTTTCACTATTAAAATAAAAATTGTGTTCATTATGGAACATCTTTTATGTTCTCTGCTTCTCTAAAACAATTTACAAATCATCAAATATATTAAAAGAAAATATTAACGCAGTTTTGTTGTTGGTGTGCAGAGTTGGCGACATACGGAGAACATCTGGGATCTTTTGATTGAATAAACACACATAAGGCATTCAGAACTTTACGGGATGTGAGATAACTGCCCCGATTTGTTTCGCGGAAAGCGGTAACATTATGAGAATGGAAGAAAAAATGAGGGAAAAATGGTGTACCTCCTTGAAGGCATTTTATCTTGGCACACGTCGCCTTGCCCTCTCTTCGCGCAGCTATCAGAAGAATAAAGGGAGGAATGAATGTGCCCCAGCGCCCTGACATTGCGACATTATTTTTCCTGACGAACAGTTTAGAGAAAGGATAAGATCACGTAGTGCAACGTTACGCAGCGGCGAGAAAGCGAAATGACAAAGTGGGACGGAGAAGAGCGCCTCTGCAAAGAAAAGGAAATATGCTCAAATGCAAACAAGACTTCTCTTGAAGTTTTTCTGACAGCAGAAATTTATATCAATATTAAAACAGCTTTATTTTCGTTTCTTTTATATCTCTGCCATCATTTTTAGTTTCCTCTCGAGTTCTCGCTGCAAATTAAGATACAAGCATAAAAAGAATTGAAGAAGGGGCACACCTTCACTGCATTAGGATATAAACCTGGAGTTTAATGCGAGTAGCATGTGGATTTATTGCATTCATTTACCAAAATAAACAGGGGAAAGATACTATAAGCATTTTAAATTGGATTGGCGTTCTGTAACGTCGTCCTTAGTCTAAATTTTCTCCAAACAGAGTAGAAGAGAATTTAACGAAAGTGTTGACTGCTGTAATGACATAAAATACTGAGGGTTAATTTAAAAGCTTTAAGATTAATATTTTTTAAATTCAAAATGAAATAACTTAAAAGCCTCCACAATTTTTTTAAGTAGCGTTTTTACTGCAATATATATTTACAGCATTTTAGCATGCAGCGTGTAATTTTCTCAGTACTGGGAATGCCCATAAATCACATGACGGTAAGTCTGAGCTGTGGAGAATGTTTCACTGTTGTTACACCAGTTGCAGTCAGTATCTCTGCTACAACAGCAGTATGAGGTCGAGCATTGTTTTGAAGCAAATTTAATTTTTTCAAGCAAATCTCGTTTGTTTTCCTCCTTATAGCTCCACAAAAATGGAAATTTCAGGACTTTTTCATAAAGTTACTATTCTCTAATTGTCCAAGGGAACCCAGTGCTATAAGAATATCCCGCACGCACCAAAGAAAAAAAAAAAAAAAAAAAAAAAAGATGAAGAGAAACTGAACTTTGGGGCTAAGATCAATGAAGTCGAACTTGAGCTGAATTAATTGTTTCTTCGGTGAGATTTCTGGGTATCCACCTGGCACATAGACGACGCATTTGCAGTATCTCTGCCACAATGTACTGAGAGCGTTCGAAACAGATGCTGAGTGAAGCCGAAAGTTCCCGCAATGTTATCCTTTTGTCCACTGTCACTGTCCGCTGCCTTGGTAATGTTGACATCCGAAGCCGCAGTGAATGTCCTGCCAGAACGTACTTGCGTGCTGCCATCTTTGAAGTGACTCCATCACTGAAATACTGCAGTATGAGTGTTTCACTACATATGCTTGGCGTAACATTTCAAGCGTTTTGTTACCGCTCTTTCCAAGTTTAATACAAAATTGCAGTAGTTTTAAAATAGTAGGACATGCTTCCACTCACGTGACCAAATACTGAAGGCTACGGCTGTCCTACTGCAGGTACTACATGACTTTCAGAAAATCTAATACGGCGTTGTACCAGCAAAAGAAGAAATAATTTTCAATTAACTATCGTATAAACTAATCTAGTACCATTCGAATTATACGGGATATTAAAAAATGTACAATGAAACTCAAGAATGAGTACCTCATATATATATGTATATATATATACATACATTTTAAAATGCACAAAGGCGTGCCACATTTAAAGTGAAGAACACATAAAAACACTCTTAGACACTACAGTGTTCTACAGTGACCTCAACAGTGTTCCACGTCGTCTTACAGTGCATCTAACAGTGTTTTTTTAGTGTTTTTATGTGTTCTTCACTTTAAATGTGGCACGCCTTTGTGCATTAAGATGTGTCATGTCTCCTAAAGAGAGAGCTTTTTACATTCCTTTATATATATATATATATATATATATATATATATATATATATATATATATAATATAAATGAAAAATAAAAATAAAGTAACACTATTAACAATATAATAAATTAACACTAATAATAAAAGTAGATAAGGATAAAACACTGAGAAAAAGTCACAATTGAAATTGCTATATTTCGAACCACTGCGAGTTCTTCAATGGCAAGAAGCTAGACAAGAGCTAGGCTTCTTGCCAATGTCTAGAGCTTCTTGCCATTGAAGAACTCGCAGTAGTTCGAAATATAGCAATTTCAAGTGTGACTCTTTCTCAGTGTTTTATCCTTATCTACTTTTATTATTACTGCTGATTTGTTACATTGTTAATAGTGTTTCTTTATTTTTATTTTTCATTTATATTGTTTGCGCCTCTGGTGTTGCTTTTTACTTTGCTTATTAAGCTTTATTTGC
The DNA here is from genome assembly GCA_030762175.1 of Metallyticus violacea. Classification (NCBI taxonomy): domain Eukaryota; kingdom Metazoa; phylum Arthropoda; class Insecta; order Mantodea; family Metallyticidae; genus Metallyticus; species Metallyticus violacea. The sequence continues at coordinate 36,086,694 of CM060844.1, forward strand.
TTTTGCGTGTTTTGCTTTTGCTTGTTTTGCTTTCGACTTCTTTACTATTTATCTATTATTCTTTTATTTCTTACTTTCACTGTGTTTTCTAAAAGACTTTATTGTTTATTACATCTTATACCATGACACCCACTTGTCTAGCTTCTTGCCATTGAAGAAGTCGCAGTAGTTCGAAATATAGCTATTTCAAGTGTGACTCTTTCTCAGTTTTTTACCCTTATCTACTTTTATTATTACTGTTAATTTATATATACATATATATACACAATCAAATAATTTACAATAGTTCGAATATTGTAGGACTGATACTATTTCGGATGATCGAAAAGTTTGCAACATTTTTAATTTTTAATTTTACACATTTTCTATAACTATGAAGACACTACAGCACATTTTTAAACCAAGTTATTAAAATGCACATGGCGAGCTACTGCTACTGATTAATTTTTTTTTAATCGGTTCCGTTTTATACATCCAATGTCTCCCAACACAAGTAGTACATGTGTAGTGGTTGCTTTATCCTATTGTTTCACTTACCGCATGGCAGACTTGAGTGTTACAGAGCTCTTATTGTCACTTTGAAACATCTTTCTGTTGCTCTCCATCTATATGATCATAATTACTTTGCGACTTCAACTGCTCATCGCTGCCAACCGCTGTTGAACTACATTATGTTAATCTGTTCATTAAATCTGCCAACAGCAGACGTTCTTCGTCATCGACTTCATGATAAAACATGAAGCCTTTATAATTGCAAACTATCCACAGTCGTAAAGTAATGAACTGTTGTTTGTTATTCTTAGTTATTTAAGATCTGTCTATCATTCTCATCTATTCAATCTTAATATAAGTGCTTCCTTACATAAATGCTAATTGTCCTGTAAAGACGATCCCTAAAGCTACTTCTTAAACTTTCTTGGTCAATGTGCCACAAATCATATGTCTGCATGCATGAATGATGTCCCGCACATTTTATCTGTGATAGCTTGCCAGGAATTTAGGATTACAGTTTCATGGGGACTTTAAGGCAATGCAAAGAGATGAGAATCACAAACGTAACTTAAAGACTCTGATATCAGGCATTTCCAGACTTACATTGATATAAACTTAACTTTATTTCAATATACGAGGAGTTTATTTCTGGCATTTTAAGAACTCTGTATAGTTCCAAAATCTAGAATAATTTGCGCCTGTAAACGGTAGACGCCCCTTGGAGGAAAGAATTGTTAGGTTACTTCTAATTTTCTGCCACCATATGAGCAGCAATGGGGTGAATGTAAAAGTATTAACTTACAGTTAATAATAATAATAATATTAATAATAATATTAATAATAATAATAATAATAATACCGAGGGTATCAAAAATGTATACACATTTAGATATCTATTTAATATATTTTAAAGTTGAACCGAAAAACAACAGTTATGTGTAGTATGATGTTCTGTAAATAGACATGACTCACATTATTATAGCGTTGCTACGTGATAGGTAAATCAACAATGAACAAATGAAGCCAAGATCATCGTGTGATTTCTTTAAAACGTATATAAAATAAGCGGAAAAATTAACATATTCACACATATCAACATAGTAAATTTTAAAAAGTCATAAATATTACTACTTTTTGTTTCCTTAATTTAAACACTTACAAATATTTAATATATGTAGCAAGGAATTTCCTGTCCTATAAGCGATGAATTTGAATGCATTAACAGAAATAAACAGATATAATATTAATTAGAAGCATTGATTGTCTTAATATATAGGAAATGTTTTGAAGACAGTATCACGTCAAAAGTGAAACATGAAACAAACATGTCTAATCTTTAAAACGTCGTTGGAGTTGTTGAATAACGTTCGAAATTTACTAAAATATTACGCGCATTTTGATGGCAATCCTTGCCAGTTAGAGAGCTGTGTACACAGCTGTAATGAAGCAGTATTTATCTTTCAGATGAGACCTATTAATTGGATGCATTCTCACGAGCACATGATATGTTTTACACGGCATGTAAACAAATTCCGCAGCACGATTATCGGTAAAGGCGCCGTGCAATGCACAACCGCAAGTGCGGCTTCCTACATGATATCGCAGACGTCCACTATAAACCACACACATGACCAGCGGCGTTTGGTCACGCACTGCTGCACAACTTTTATACATACCGGCGTGTTGATACGAGAACACGCTCTTTGTTATCATACAAGCTTAGCAAAAGCCACAACTGTTCATAAGATTTGCAACACCTACGCTATATTTTCGCATTCTTCTCGCCCGTTTTACAAACCCTGTATAACAGTTTATGGTATACTACGTATACCGTGACATCCATTTGTTTGGGCCTTGCAGCAAAGTGGTCCCGGCAGTGAATGATCCGACGCGCTCTAAGATGGTTGTCACAGTACGACGGGAGATCAGACAAGATAAGCACACACATCAAGCGCACGCGAGATAAATCGGGTCAACGGTCAGTATAAATTAGTACACTATTTCCTTTTCTTTAATTCAACATCCCGTTGTCGGTCTTAGCTTCCGTGACAATCTGCCTCCATTTATCTCGCATCTTCGCTTTCTCCCACAAGCCAATGATCGCTCTAGACATCTTGAAAGCATGTTCTATTTGAGGTACTTCTTATACATACTTTAGTCAATTTACTCACTATGCGTTTTGAAATATTTGCACACAACTTCTCAATAAGTTATCCCAAGCCATATAGTCGGTCCTGGTGGTGTAGTGATAACTATACTTGCCTTCTAAACCCAAGTTTGCAGGTTCAATCCTTGCCAGGACTGATGACTTTTTTTTCGGGCGTAAAAATCCTAAGCATGGCTTCCTTGGAAGGGAAGTAAAGCCGTGGGTTCAGTTTCATAGATGGACGGCACGATAAAGAACCTCAAGCCTGAAGGAAGAGGCCTCTGAGCAAAATTTGTCGGCCGTTTCACGCTCTGAGTTGAATGGACGTTGAATACATGAAATGTTAAAGAGCGTCCATAAATAAAACAAATGAAATAAAATAAAAAATGACATGGTTATCAACCTGGTTGAGCCTTTATTTTGAGAATTCTATTTAATTTTGATTTACATCAAATTTTGAGAAATTTTCTTCATTCGCTTGTTCATAAACTCTCCTTTTATTATTTTTATCATGCTTTTAGATATTCCGTGTCACTTATGGTTAGAGTCCAAGACTTTGATCCATAAATCGCAAGTCTAACCAGATTTTATAAAATGTAATTTTGGTTCACTCGACAACAAGACATGCTTAAGAAGGGATCAATTAGCACAGTATACATGATCATTTATCACTAACCGTTTTATTTTAATCTGGGATGTCATTTGTATTATTAAAATTTACTTTCAGAAATGAGTAACTATTAACTTTATCAAATTCGTGCTCTGAAACTTGCGTTAGGTTTTAGTGGAGAAAATTTTCATATATTTAGTTTTATTTTCATTTTCACAGATACAATTACACACATTGCTCATTTAGCTTTATGAACTTCTCTTTAAAGGCTTCTTTATTTTATGCAATAATCCGTACATCACATGCATAAACTAGACTCTGTTTCGACTTATACAACACGGTTCATTTTATTCCAAATTCTTTAGCAGCGAAGCCCTGCATTAAAATGTGTCCCGACTTTTATATGTTATAAAACGAATATCTATATCAATTTTAAATTCGCACTTTTTCTCATCAAATTTGCCATCTAATGATCAGGAAGATTATAATGGAAACGTTGTAGCCCCTGAATATTTTCCTTTGATTGGTTTTTTATTCCAATATCCAGATTTTTATAACTTTTAAGAAGCCGTAATTACAGCACTGAAGGAAACAAAATATTTAAACTTCTAAAAAATACTAGCTAATACGCAAGTGTTGCGCCAAGTGAATGTAAATAAACTGTCAGAAAGCAAAATGAAATTCAAATAACAGTTGCTTATTAAAGTTACAAATATATTCAATTGATTATGAAGGCAAACAATTTCAGATCTGCTAACTGTATAAGCTTTATATGCTTTTTATAAATATTTTACATTATATTCTAAGAAATAATGGTTAATCTTAAATTCATTATTTATGTAAATATCGACGCATGTAAAACCGAAAGATTATTAAAGCAATTGGCCTCATATGTTTAAAAATTTAATATTGTATTTTCACACTGCTACATCTAATATTTTTAATGTAAAAATTCGCCATAATTTATATATTATGATTGGCTCTCGGATTTCTTAAAATATAAATCTGAAAATAGTTTATTTTAAAGCTAATATCTTGCCAAAGGTAATGATTTGTAAAATACAGCCATTAATTATAAATATTAAACAAAAGTCTGTTTAAAGCATATTTGAACACATTTCCCACAAAAGTAATTAAAATAAACTGATGCAAAATATACATGATATTAAGACATAAATAGCATTCAGTTTTGCACTCTCTAAGGTAAAAACTATTGGGAAAAAAGTGCTGTAGATCGGAATTTTTAGTGCCCACATCTTATTTGCATACCGTAAGATCTATCTTATCACATAGCCAGCACTCTCAAGTCAAAGTAGTACAATAGACTTCTCGCTTGACGCCGCACTGCCATACGTGACGCAACTGTACACAAATATAATTTAACGAAATATTTTATTGGTGCTATTCTTGACAGAATATTAGAATAAGATTTATTTATTTTTAGCAGAGAGAGAACAGCTATATTTTTTTCTGTTTTTCGTTGGAAATCTACATAAATGGGTGTTTATTGAAATATACACACACACACACACACACACACACATTATTTATAGGTAGGAATACTATCAGTTATAATATATTGTTTTTTGTTTTCAATTTAATCTCTTCTGGTTACGACCTTCATGTCGATCCTGGTGGTCAAGTGGTAACCATACTCGTAGATCCAAGATTGGGTTCAATTTCGGCCAATTGATGGATTTTTGGGCGTAAAATTTCGGAGTATGGCTTCCTTTGGAAGGGAAGTAATGCCGTGAGTACCATACCGTAGATTTAAGGCACGTAAAAGAACCTTAAGCCTGAAACAATAGGTTCCTGAGCAAAATTTATCGGTCGTTTCACGCCCTAAGTTGAATAGGATGCCTTTGACCTGAGATGTTAAAGAACGCCCGTAAATAAATACAATCAATAAATAAAAGGAGCTTCAAAATAATTGCTTTTATAAATATACGATAGGTTTATCGCATGAAAACAGAAACCTAATGGACTTATGAAAAAACCGGCTTTCACATAGTAGTATATCTCATTACGTTCTTTATGTTTAATTTTTTTTCCGGTAATACTAAATAATAACCTCATTAACGCCAAATTTCATAAATGAGTTGACTAATATAAAATTATAATGTATTTGTTTACTAGTGTTTGTAAAATACAAGAGTTACATTAATAGCAGTGACATTATATCACCTGCGAAACACTGAAAAGATATTCATAAAATATTTTTTCTAATTATATATTAATAAATTCTTCTAGATCACTTGTTTTATCATATTTCTGCTCTGTGTGTGAAATAAATGCAAAATCTGATATGTTTTTGTACGGTTGTTTTAACGAAACGATCAAAATTAATCTGTTAAGGCACAGAGGGTTAAAAAGAAATGTGTTGTCCGGCGAATGATTCACTGCTCAAGGGAAGGCTATGTATGACCCAGCGTGCAGACTGCTAATAAAAAAGGTTGATTTGGCTTGTCAGTATCGGCTGTATCTTCTCCAACATCCGCGAGAGAGCTACTCACTGTACGTGTCACTTTTAACACACCCGGCTATTCAAATACTGCATACTTTTTTCCCACACCCTCGTCCCGCCACCAGGGAATAAATAAAAAAAAAAAATGAAAACGCATGGCCACGGCCACCTGGGTCCCGCGCCTGCCTGTAATGTAATCCTATAAAATTGAGAGAGAGCCGGAGCGAGCGAACGTTAAGTATCGGATCAATGTCATGCTGCATTGAAAAATGCATGAACCGTCTTACCAAGTAATAATTCTATTGCGACAGGAGTGGCGGTAGAACGGAACTCTATCCGCTTGTCTACCAAGGGGAACAAATATTCAGAGGGAGAGGAACATCGATCTACAGCTCCGGACCACTCGGATATTATTGAGGTTATGTTTTCCGGTTTAAGTACTGAAAAGAAATTCTAGAACTATGGTAATGAAAAGATTAGATCTGAAAATTACGTTTAAGCATAAAATACAAATTTACTCTAAATTTAAATTTAAAGTGATTCCAGACGCAATACTTAATGAATAGGCAGGCTCATAATACAGTGAGGTTATTTGAATTAAAAGTTGTATGTGTGCGGATGATTACTGGGAGGAACAGCCGCGATTAGAAAAAAGGGGGGATAGAAATTGTCGCGCTTAACGTTTGGTGTTCCATTTTTACTGAAATCACAATATAATACTATATTTAATGTTTCTTATAAGAGATGTATTAAAATGATGTCCCTCAGCGGCAGTACATTGCCGGCATCTGCGTAGGAGACTTTTGTATATCATCTAACTTTTCTTCCGTAAGGACAGGGCAGTTCCGAAAATGTTTCTTTTTATTAAGAGTTCCTGTATCTCGTAACTTTTTAACAAATTGGCCAATAGTTTCTGTACCTGGAATACGATTGAAAGATATTTTCATGCTAATCGTCTTAAAACTTCTTGCAAGAATCCATTGTCACATGTTTGTCGTATTTAAAAACCCATCCAAAACTGTATGTAGTTTTTTAATTGACTAATTTTAACTAACGAAAATAATTAGCATATTATTTATAATACTATGCACGCGTCGAATAGTACACAAATACACAACCACTGGCTGACAAAGCTTCGTCACTTAAACTAACTATAAGCTGATACTGCACATGCATTATAGGGCCTTGACAATTGGCTTCTCCCAGTACGTAGCAGCACAGGTAAAATACAGTGCTTCCACATGAAACCTTCTTGATTTCAAATTTTAATTTTAAGGAAATTATTAGTCATAGAAATTTGCAATTTGCGGAGTCTTTTAAAGCAACTCAAAATGTTTTATGTTCGAAAGGTCTACACTTCTATGTGAACTGAATTAGTAGCTCCCAGGACGTCCAGTCGATAATCAATCGACTGTGCACAGTAGCATGTTCGGAGTGATTGTGTTGATAGCTGCCACAATTTTCTGGCGAGGATCAGCAATGTCACATAGAGGTGTAGCGTGGACCCTGTCTTTCACATAACCCACAAGAAGAAATTCAAAGGCGTTATGTCTGGAGAGCGCAGTGGTTAAAAATTGGGTTCATCGCGTTCAATTCATCGCTGTGGAAAAGTTCTGTCTCAATACGCAGGAATGTCTACCCTCCAGTGCGGTGGGCTACAATCCTGCTGGAACCATGTTTGGTTGCAAAGAGAGGAGCGGTGGGATATCGAACCTCACAAGAATGTCGAGATAAATCGCACAATTTATTGTTTTCTCTATGAAGAAAAATAGTCTATATATTCTGTCACGTCCCACAGCACACCACATATTCAATGTTTCGTTGTACCCGACATGTTTCCCAACACCGTGGAAACTTAAAAACGTTTTCAGTTGCTTTACAAGACACAAATCTGTAGTTCTAATAGTTTACTTAAAAATAGAATTTGAAAGCTTTCATTAGTGTAACTGTAGCTAATTATGAAATGATCCCACAGTATTTGCGGCAAATTATCCCAACTTTGGTGGCAAAACAGAAAGTAAAATTAACTTTAAAAATTTGTGCATTTAGATAGTTCACTTGGCTAGAATTTAACGAACAAGTTAAACTTTTTGATAACTTTTACGAATCTAATAAGAAGCTGAAATCAAAATATAAAATCCTATACAAATTAGATAAAATTAATACATATGACTATCTTAGGATTACACATAGAAAACCTAAATAATTCTATGAAAAATGTCCATTGGAAACTTAACTCAGGAAATTACTTAGGAAAACATTCATCACATTAATATAATAACATAGTCACGATGAAATTAACAGATTTGTAAATGTTTGTGAAGCAATTAGAAGAATCCTTAATAAGAAAGAATAGGCGTGAAAGAGAATTTCAGCAATACTAACTATGAGATATGGTTGGATTGGATTGTTAGGTTAGGTTAGATTTGTCTTGTTTAGGTTTATGTTAAGCACGGAGGAGAATATTTCGGTACTTCAGCCTTGTTCCAGTGCTGGCTTTTTGTGCTCATACCCCCATTGAATGTGCTTTCTGGAGTAGGAGATAAAATGGGGGAGATCCTCCCACACAAGGAGTATGAGGCCCTCAGAAAGGCCACTTGCTCACACTTAGACTCCAAAACAGGCACAATTTCAAAGGGAAATCACGTCGTATATATATATATATATATATATATATATATATATATAATGTTTACAGTGAAAATAAGTTATTATTCCATTTCCAAGTAAACTCGAAAATCTGGCAATCTTCGACACTATTGACCAAATAGATATGTTTAAAATATGCCTAAATGTAAAGTGGAACCCAAATATCAGCAAATATTATAAACTAATTGCGTTCTAAAAGCGGAAGGTGGAAGTTACAGGCCAAAAAATGCAAAATCCTAACACAGAAACAAGTTTATGGGAAATAAGATGTATTTAATGTTAAATAACTTTAAATATAAGTAATTGCAACAAATGCAGCATTAACATTACCCTTTTGTAATGAATGTTCTTAAAATGTTTTGTTTTTATTTCTGTTAACTAAATATAGAAATTGTAAAGGGAAAATGACCTCTGAAGTTTGCCAAAAAATCTCGAAAAATATGAACATTTGACTTTTGTGCCCAAAAACTATTCTAATGTTTGTAGTTTCATAATGCACTTCCATTTTAATGTAGCAGATATTTAAAGGTCCACATTGACTTTTTAAATATCGGTACGCACGCTCTTACTTGCCCTTTAAATCTCTCCTCCGCACGGAATATGTTTCGTTGCACCCGGCACAGATTTACCTCATTTGTAACATTTGAAATTAGCGGGAAAGAAAGGATAAGGGATTTTCTTGTTTGGAAAGCTGTGGTGGCCAGGCTGGCAGACAAAAGAGCGCTTTCACGAGATTTTGGAGGTAAATATATGGTTTGCTATTGTTTGGAGGTCTGTTTTACTACTGAACTGTGTTTGCGAAACTTTTGTGGGTGAATAGGGGCAATGGTTCAAATATTAACGTTTCAGTGCATTTGATAGTTTATAGTTAATAAAATTATAGCTCTTACGAATAGCAGCAGAAAGTTATGAAGTAACAAATAAATAATATAGGTTAGATTTGTGAAGTTAGGTTATAGCTAGTCTTCATTTAGGTAAATAAGTATATGTAAGTAGGTAGGTCACTAGAGTAGGATGCGAATCGACTGTGTGATAAACGTAATAAGGGCAAAAGACAATCTAAAATAACTGTGTGTTTAAAAAACTAGCGATGGAAAACAATTGTGAGAAATGATTTGCATCTGCAGTTAAGATTGAAAATATAGAACTGTGGAAAGAAAGAACTTCGCCTGCGCCCTCTACCAGTACCAAAAGGAAGAACTTCATCTATGGCATCCATGATCCAGTGAGATGAAATTAAAACATGCTGCATTTAAAACAGTTTTGCTGTGATCCATCGCTTAATATACTAACGTAGCTTTCACTAACTTCTGCGGCTGGCATCATCAGTGGACGAAGAGTAACACAATGCTGAAAAAGGACAGTATTAATTCGTCTAGCCTTAGAAGGTCGATCAATAATACGTATGTAGGGGAAGGTGTAGTTGCTAATTTTTAAAGACCGGTTTCTAGGCGCTACATTGGTGATAACCACCGTTTCTGTTAATTTGTTTGGATACTGTTGTATTTCCAATATCTCCCTCCTGGCTAAATTGAAAAATCCTTGTGTTTTTGCAACCACCTCTGTTTCATTAAAATGTATTCCATGATAGTCTTTAGGTCATACTGTGCTACAGCAAGCAGATCGTTCAGGCTTATTAAGGCGAAGGTATCACTAATGTTCCTCCAATCGTTTTAATCGATCTTATTTTTCCTATGTAAACTTTGTTACATCCACATGGTATTTTATAAATTCCCATTGTGTCAACAAGTTAACTAGGCTATTTTCCATTTGCCCTAATTTAACAGTTGGCGTGAAAATAGACTGTATGCTTTATTCTTTAATACACTTGCTTTACGCACAGTAATTTCTTCTACGTATGTTAGAAAAGCCTTGGGTTTTTGCTTGAGTAAGCGTTAGATGCTGTCGTTTGCTTAGGACGTATGGCTCTATGAATATCTTTATTTCTGTATCCATTGTCCTTAAAACACTGCGGTTATGGTTCAGTTCCGGCTCTGTGTATTAAATTCTTGACATACTAAGATATCATGGATAGTCAGAACTGGAGATGAGATGATATCTCATGACTAACCAGTGCTACTTTCAACGAGATGAATTTTGGATCTCGATTTGACTGACAGGCCACTTTAATTCAAAATTGGCATGGGACTGTCTTCAAACACAGACGGCTCTGTCAGATGACACCTCCGTTGAGTTGAGGTGGGTTCAGGTCATCGAGGTGTGACAGGAAATGACAAACTGGCCAAGAAGGTAGTATAAAGCTCCTATATTGGACCTGAACCAGACTGCGGGGTCAGCAGATCCACAGCAAGAACCGCAATTTGGTTATGGACCAGAGAACAACACAAGACATGATGGTTCAACTATCACGGACAAACTCTTGAGAAATGTTTTGTCAGTGGATAGAATACCACACTCGTCAAAATACTTCTGAGGCTAGGAAGGAAGAAGTTAAGACGAGTGTTGGGATTAATTATTGGACATGATCATTTCAGGAAACATCTCCAGAAAATGGAACTCTTTCAGCGAGAATCCATCTGTAGACTTTGCAATCACTTTTGCGAAACTGACAAGCACATACTCCTGCAGTGTGAGGTTCTAGAGAGAAGATACAACTCTTCGGTCCACAAGCATTAGCAAAATATGCATGATACACTTATAGAAATTAAGGTTCTGGATCCCATTAAGAATACAGAATTCGAACTGCTTTAATCTGCATGGAGTAGGATAAAAAACCTATGGCTGAAGTGAAGGAGTCTGAATATACTCTTATTGTCTCCCTTAATACTACTACGTCGGTCCTGGTGGTGTAGTGGTAACCATACTTGCCTCTAAACCCAAGATCGCGGGTTCGATCCCGGCCAGGACTGATGGATTGTTTTCGAGAGTAAAAATCCTAAGTATGGCTTCCTTAGAAAGGGAAGTAAAGCCATGGGTCCCATGTCGTACACGATAAAGAACCTCAAACCTGAAAGAAGAGGCCTGACGCTGATGCAATATCTTTAAATGCAATATTCTTTGGTTTTACATTAAAAATATAAATACTAAAAAGTACAAGAGCGGCGGCTGGATCTCCCGTTTTCCGCGTGCAGCGGCTGCACTTTCCCAATAAGCAGCCAGACGGCCCGTAACTCAAATAACCTCACTGTACTCAATACATTGTAACGTTGTATCATTTTATCTTCATACACGCTTCATATACGTCATAAATCTTTGCCTCTTATATTATCGCCAGTATACTTTCGATTGCACGTAACTTCATACGTCGAGGTAGCTTCCCCTCCGTGAGATTCCCTCATTAGCTAACTTTTGAATTCTGTTGAGCTGCTAATCAAATGAGTTAGAGGGTTGATGCGATTCTCGTGTCATATTTAATAACGACGTCCTAAAGAGACAGAGCGTATATGAATATTGTTATAACTGCCATATTGTGTTGGGAAAGTGGACTTACAGCTGTCCACACAACAGTAAACAGGGCATTATGGTCATCCCATGATGCAACTGGTGGGATGGCAACTACTTTGATAAGGTCTCGACGTACAGATTAATGGACTGGGCAGTTGTCCAAATTCAGCGAGAAACCATGTGTCTGCCTGCCAGATACAAACAAAATGTCACATATTAGCTTTTTTTTTTTTTTCCCCCAGTATTAGCATCCCAACACCGACACCCTTGTTTCTCGAGCTTCGAATGTTTTGTTCATTATACAACTTCGCGGTTTTGTTTTTACGAAGTGAGGGACACGTTGCTGAGTTGAGCAGTAAAATTCAATTGCAGGATCGGACTCGCTTCAGTTGTATGGGCAATAGAGGCGATGATATACACACGTGGCAGTTTTATACAGTACAAACTCCCCAGCAAAATATGCTGCGGTCACCACAAAAATGTAACTACGTTATTTTCTTTTATTACTAGGGCCGTTTGGTTCAGGTACCACTGACCACTGATAGGTATAAGAACGCAGTACTTTCAACATTGTCGCTCTAAATCTCTCGATTATTTAGAAGGCAACGCTAGTGTCCAGCATGATGGAAGGTAAATGTACGTATGACTTACTATAAAACATAACATAATTATCAGTATGTCCGTATATAATACAAAAAACGTACTTTTTCGGAATATCAATTTCATAACTGTATGTCCAGTTAATTTACATTTATATCAGTTCATATACCTAAATGTAATTTATCCCTTCATCTTCAGCGAAATTACTGCCTAAAATTTCCTTTACAAAGACTGATAATATCATTCGCAATTGTGTCAAAGTCCTTCAATTACTAAACGAAACTTCCATTAGTTTACTTTTGTTTTTTTAATAGTGTTTAACGACCATTTTAACTTCTGAGGCACCACAGGAGGTGAACACTGATGACATATGAGATGAAATGATAAATTGGGAATGGATGTTTTTTAAGGAAGGAAACGTTCCAGTCATAAGTTTACGGTACCTCTGCGGCATTTGCCAATTATGAGAACTGAGGAAAACCTGGAAAAAACTAGACATGGAGGACGGTCCTGGTGAGAATCGAATTCCAGATTTCCAGCTCACGATCCCCGCTTCAACGACTACCCAGGGCGGTACCCGCGGGCACTGATAGTACATGAGATGAAATATAAATTGGGAAAGTTAAGGGTATCTCCCCACCATTTGCCTTTAATGATGACTGAGGAAAACCTGAATAAAACCTCAGTCAGAGAGAATGGTCCTGACAGGAATCAAATCCCAGACCTCCCGCTCACGAGTCCGCGTCTTAACGATCTCGGTCACCCGTGGCGGTTTTAGAGCATCATGCGAGTCCTTCTTGCAATAGAAGAATATCAGCAACATTTTGAATCCGCGAATGATTTACATGTCAACGCAATTGGAGCTTAGGTGTCATACAAATCAAGTGCTTGTCAGAGCTCCAACTTAAAGAAGATGGTCATAAAACTGTTAAACTGTAATCTACTCCCAGAGAGAGAGAGAGAGAGAGAGAGAGAGAGAGAGAGAATATACCACCTGATGTTCTTTTCTACAAAGGAACAGGTGTGGCATCATTTTCTGAAGTAGCAAATTTGAATAGTTAGATTATTAATAAGAAAATCTAAATACCTCTGAATGGAGGAACATGATCAAACTTACGGCAGGGTTACGCCAGTTCGTAGTCTGCCTGGGTGCCTTTCAGGCACATACTGCTGCCGCCATTGCTACTCTGAGTATGAAACCATGTGCTGGGGAATTGTCCACAAGCCGAGCTTCCGAGAATCAAATACCATATTCAATCAATAAATCAATTCATCTCAAGTCTTAAAACAAATTTATCAGTTGGGTTCATGATTTCGTCTGAGGTAAGCAGAGACAGCCTGAAGAAAAGAAGAAAATTTATGAACCATCATATCATATTTTCTAAAGTTTTATTAATTTGGTGTTATATCAGTAAGTTGCCTTTTGTTCGGCTCAATCTTATCGTTAATTATTTTGTGTACAGAGATTTATATAAGAGAGGAGAGGTATATAAATAGTTGTATTTTTTTAGTTATTTTTGTTTTATCAATGGTTATATTGATTATTATACCAAATATTATTAGAATTTTATTAGGTTGGTATTGGTTGGACTTAGTATTCCATGTGTTAGTTATTTATTATTAGAACAATAAATCTTATACAGCTGATATGTTGGCAGTATTATCAAATCGTGTTGGAGATTTAGCTGTTCTTATAAGTATGGCTTGGATAATGAATTTTGGTGCTTGGAATTATATTTATTATTTAGAGTGTATATTTATAAAAATGACCTAGGAATTATTACTTTATAAACTGCTATAAAAAGTAAAAACTTCCAAAAGTATGCAAGATGAGCCAGTGATTACTCATTAAAAATTCTGCGGCAATTTTCAGAAATCATATTTACAATATCAATAGCATCTAAATAAGATGCAACATTTTATTTTCCTTAAAAACATAATAATTAAAAATATATTGCTATACGCTAAATTCTTAGTGTTTATAATGTTCATTATTCTTTATTTTGTGTTTACTATAATATTATTATCTTTTTAAATGTATAATGCATCATTTTTGCTATTCCGTGATATAAGCAAACTCATGTGTGTCAGACTTTAAATAAAATGTTTGTTAGTAAATTAAAATTATTATATTTAATTTATCTGTTGTTCATTTGCTTACATAGTTCCTGCCATTCTTTAAATATGTTTTAAGCATCCAAATCGTTCCTATTTCCTAATGTTATTTACTATTTTATTCACGAAATGGTTTTGTAAAATCTCACACTACGCTATAATCTTTATGCTTAATGAAAAGATCTTATAAACTTGTATACTGCATATTTATTTTTATTTTTCAAAAAATTTAATACACCAAAATTTGATTACTTTCTCTCTTTTATAAGATTTTGAGCATTTTAGCTTAACTTTTACAGTTTCCCTATTTAATATCGTCAATTTAGAATTCCTAAAATGTCTAAGCATTTCTACTACTTTATGTTTTTAAATTTAAAAGAGTGATCCGTAATTCATTTGGATTTCATTTTTTTTCTTCGTGTTTCTCTGATTAATGCTCGATTTTTATAAATATATTCAAATTAGATTCTATGGTTTGGGAAACTGTGCTCTTGGGTACAATTTCTAATTGATCGCAAACTGTGTACTCTATCGAGCGACAGAATGTGTCTTAAACGCTGAACATCGCTATTAAATTAGAATGTATCACTGCTCCCAAAGCAATGGTAAAAATGCATTTAAAATGTGGACATGTTATATTTTATTGCACAAGTAAATGTTTAGGAAAAAATAAAGCTATCTCGTAATTTTTACGGATGCAATAATTACATGATATTATAAGTGTCATGCTTTTTTGTTGTTTACTAGAATTATAAAAGGATATTAATAACGTAAAATTAATATTACGTCCATTTTCTAGACAATTTCTCTGAAGAAATTCCTTTTTATTATAGGTATTACGGTATTGTATCGATGAATATAATTAAATTTCTTTATTTATTGTTAGTGAGGATGAATTTATTACAAAAAATTTAGCCCTTGCCAAAAAGGAATAAATGGCCAATAATCCCAAGAAAATCTTATGATACTTATAAAATCCATTAATTGGATGATAAGTGATGGCATATATTTCAGAATAGGTTATTTACTTACTTTCGCAATCATAAGAAGATCAATATGATCGTCATCACGATATATTTATCAACTATTACAAACTTCCAAAGAGGGAAAATTGGTGGCATGTCATAAAAACGGCTGCAAAGGTATTAGGGATATCTAGAGCTACTGTGACAACATGGGATCTTCTTCCGCTAAATATAGTGGTGACTGAAAGATACGAAATTGAGGTTAGAAGTGTTGTATCTCAGAAGACCACTGCTCTAGAGAACGCAGTGTCAGCTAAAACGGTGCCTAGAGGACTGTATAAACAAAGTACTAGGCAGAGTTGCTATTGCCAAATCTCTTGTAAGGCAAAAAACAGACTTTGCAGGAAGCACAAAACCGAAGCATGTAATGTGGTCCAACAAATCGATCTTTACGTTATTCCCCACAGCTGAACGGAGAACACCAGCAAAATCATATAATTCAGTCTTCTTTCGACAGTCAATCATAATGGTAATCTGTGAAACTACTTTAGGTGATCTTGTCCATTCAATGGCTAAGGCATAATTCCAAGCAGAGGGTGCCGTCTCCTAAGGTGATAATGCCCCCATTCAAATTCTCCAAGATTGATTTGAGGAGTACAAGCACGAAAGCATACACCTTCCTGATCTGCACAGTAGCCTGCTTTGAATACTTTCAGTATTAATGAGCTTTTGCTGTGGCAGGTTTAAAGTACAGCTGGGCTCTAAGACCTTACATGCTAATACTGTCCTTTTATATGTCAAAATATACATACTCAAAAACGGTAACATTAATTGCTATAATTGACTTTATATACATATTTACATACAAACATGAATAGAACCCTTAACTCTAAGCCCCCTTCTCTTTACTCACCTCACTCCTTAACTCCCCTCCTTTCTTTATAGCCATTAACTTTCTTTGTTGAGTCTTCGCTAGTAATATTCCCGATTTGTGTATGTGTATATATAATATATATCTCATGCAGCAACATTTCCAGGAGATGATCAAACTTCTATTGGAATTCAAAAATTGTGATAGTAAATGCTCTTATCTTAAAAACTCTGTTTCCCTGCATTCTACCAGAATATGCTTCCAGGTATCGCTTTCTCCGTACAGTGGGCACATTCTTTCCCCAAGAGCATTAGTTATTTTATTTCCTTTCCAAGTCCCTAATTTGAGTCGGGCGAGATCACTTTATTCTTTTCTCCCACAGACATCTAGATAATTCCCCTTCCCCGCACACCTGATCTATTTGATTCTGCAGGTTAAGCGATACCTTTTCTTCGCATTGAGTCTCGGTATTTTGCCTATTTATATCTCGCAACCGTCAGATAACTTATCTTCCAGCTATTGTGCATAACCAAATATACCCCAATCCAGTTTTGTTTAAATTTCTCCTTATTTTTGAGGCCCAGCGCATATCTTACCCTTCCCTATTTTCTCCCTCAGATAAACTTTCTAAGAAGTGTTTGATCCCTCCTCCTGTATTATTGTTAACCAGTACGTAACTGTTCTTATTTTTAAATTTACACTTTTGTTAAAGATATCAAAATCTTTAAGAACCCACAATATTCTCCACCCCTCCCTACTTGTAGCATTTCTTTTAGAAACGCCTTCCTTGATGTTTACCCAACCCGAAATTTCGGCCGAGTACGTCATAATACACTTAACAACCGCCCTGTACAACATCTTCATTGTACTTGGCAGTGTTTCCGGTATTTTTACTAAGATCTTTAGTGCTTCATCGAATCATAAGAAAAAGCCCCTCCAGCAAATCTCGAGGAACTGAAGCTGACCATAATTTAGAAGCTATATGCATCAATTTCCAGGGGCATTGAGACTGTTATTAAAGTCATAGGGGTCCTACAGCATATTAGAAGAGTTTTCATATTACTTTGGCTAAACCCTGAATCAAACAGTATTTGCGACTATTTATCTACCTGCTGTGTTGTAAATCTCTTCTCCCACCTTTCAGTATCTGCTGCTATATATTTATAGCATTATCACGCATCACCAGGCGCATAATATATTAGCATGACATTTCGAAAAACATTTTGGGGGGTTTCTTTGGAGTGCGTGCATTCATTGCGGATCGTATATCAAAAGTCGCATTCAGTCGGCAATCTGTTTCACATGAGATATTACCTAAGCGTGAAAACGATACTGTCTTCGACATAAAGCATGCTGCCCTATTTTCGAAGGTGATGGATTCTCTCCAGCCCAGCTGAATTGTATTGTAGACTTATGGAAAATAAAACTTTTCGTTTGTCTTTTTAAGTTTGAAGAAAAGCTAATCTCTAAGGAGTTATTTACAAACAAGTTAAAAGTTACAAAATGTTGAAGAAAAAAATTAATTTTATTTAATATCCATAGGCTTGGAGAGATAACTGATACTTTATTGAATTCCTAGGATTTGCAAAACTTTAGTTTGCTATTTAGGAAAAATTCCATGAATATATTATCCTATTCTTCTCTATTATGCTTTCTTTAAGGTAACCAGGGAGTACAAATCTATCAAATAATGCAACAGTATATATTTTACGCTATATCTAAAAAAAAATCGTAAAGCTATCAATATGAAAATTTCACCAGATATTAACAGTACTTCACCAAAGATGCTCTATATATTTTAATGTCCTAGTGCACAAAAAGATTTTTAAACAAAAATTAATCTTATTTCCCATAAAGCGTTGACAAAAATATGTTTTTTTTATCAGGATTAGTTGGACTAATCTTATTTAAAATTTGCACACACATAATGTATGCAAATGTAAAGTCCTGGTGACTATAAGTATTTAAATATGACTGTTAGTTGATGAAAGTCAATACCAATGAAAAATTAAAATTTTCTATTTTTTCAAAATTTGAAAGTTAGTTTTTTTTTTTTTTCAAGCAGCTGGCATAGATTATTATTCTAGTTCCCAGGATAGCATGTTGTCTGCAGTTTAAATAAAAAAGTCATTCTACCAATAACTGAAACATGTATGATGTCACAGTGTTTTCAGTTTTTTAACAAGATTTTATTTGGTTTCAACTCTTTATGGGCATTAGAGAATTAAAATTCACAGAGCATCTTTAATTATGTTTTCTTAATACCTCTCCAAATTTTCATATTGATAGCTTTAAAACTTTTTGAGATACAGTGTAAAATGTGTACTGCTGCATTATTGGCTAGATTTACACTTCCTGTTACCTTAAGAACTTACTGTATATATTAAGAACTTACTCAGTATATTAAAGTCCTTATAGAATATTTATTTTTCAATATAGGATTGTCTTAAATTGTTCTCTATCGGTAAGTCCTCAGTTTCTATTCTTGTATTACAATATTTTATTTTCATTAGCTACTATCCTCTTTTGGTTGTACTGTCATATTCTAAAGCCAAGGGAATTACTTTGTACTATGAATAAAATAACTTAATGCAGCTCGTCAGCATAATATTACACAGATAGAATGCGTAACTTCAATGTATTTAATTTGCAAAATACACACCAAAACTTCCTCTTTGTCGTTTGAGTATAACAGGAAATACCTTGAGGTAATTACTTCCAGTTCTATCAAGTGAGTGTGAGCAGGCGATGTCATAACTTTGCAAGTGAAAGTTTGATCGCGGCTCTAATTTGCGCCAGGACCTCAGCAAGGCAAGAAATGCACCAGTGAAACCCCCGACAGTTCAAAAACACCGTCACTGAACCTGGCCCTCCGCTTTGTTCGTCATGCACCTTTTGTCGATCTTGGTGGTGCAGTGGGAACCATACCCAAGGTAGCAGATTAAAATTCGGCTAAGTTCAAGTGGATTTTTAAGGCGTGAAAATCCAAGGTTTGGCTTCCTTCAGAAGTTAAATTTCCTCTCTTGTAGATCGGCACGTAAAAGAACCTCAAGCCTGAAAGAGGTAACCTTTGAGCAACATTTGAATAGGACACTAATGCTCTGAAATACTAAAGAACGTCCTTTAATAAATCAAATAAATAAAGACATGCATGTCTTCACGTCCTACCATGAGCCAACGTCGAACCAACTGGAATGCTCAAACACTCAAGGGGCTCACGAAAGATATTCGCAGTAGTTTCTTTTTTGCTGTGAAATAAATAAAAAATATATGAAGCATGCAATTAACAATCGAACACGTTCTGTAGTGACATCTCCATGTCTCGTTAACTGCTGCTAAGGTAGTGTGCGCCATTTAACGAAACTGCTTCGAGGCTGCCAACAAACACTAATGAAAGTTCTTATCCAAAAATCGTTGTTGTTACTGTTTGTTTTAAAGATGAAACAAATAAACGAACTTGCTTACTAGTTGACCCTCATTCGTGCAAAAAGCAACATGTAAATTGCAAATGTGAGACATGTCTCTTTGGATTTAATATTTAGTTGTTCATGCCCTTTACAATACTCTCCTTGCTCCCCTTAGGACGTCACATTCGTATGGAAGTACCTCTTTCACTTTTCAAAACAAGTCTGCAGAGACTTCTATTGGAACCATTAACCAACTACCTTAGTGTCTTTCTTAATTATTTGTTCACAATCTAATATTAACTTTCTTCTGGACTCTAAAGGAGATCCCAGATGATGCAATGTTTTAGCAATAAAAGCCTACAGGAGTCATGAATACACACGTACAGCTACTATTAGCGAATTTTTGCATGGAGCTTGAGTGTTCTGTTCGCGATAAATCTCGTAACAATTGTATGTTCTATGCTGGTTTAGGCTTGTTCCAGATAAACTTTGTATACATTTATTCCATACGTGTTTCTTGTTCCCGCTAGGCGAGAGATAACATCAC
Organism: Metallyticus violacea; assembly: GCA_030762175.1. NCBI lineage: Eukaryota > Metazoa > Arthropoda > Insecta > Mantodea > Metallyticidae > Metallyticus > Metallyticus violacea. The sequence continues at coordinate 36,106,965 of CM060844.1, forward strand.
AATTCCGGAAATTGTGCGCGCATATTTAGCCCTTTTTTCTATTGTATAAAAATGGGATAGTCAACAGTTTAACAGGAAAGTTTAATGTGCAAATGGAATATAAAATCAGCTTGCAAGGACATATTATTGTTGGCTATAGAAATCGAAATAAATATCAGGAATTATTCGTAAAAGGACTGCTCTGGGATGTTTCACTCACTCTCGGCTTCTACTTTTCCTTTATAACCTCTAAACTAATGAATATAATTAAATTGAATTCATTAGAATTATACCTTGGTATTTGGAAAACGTGATTGTGAACGGACACATATAGAGATTTTATGATAGTGTGTTAGTGTCTGGCTGTGCTGTTTTAGGCACGTTAACAGCAATCACGTCTTAGTTTTTTGAGCAGTATAGTACGTGCAATAGAATATGAACCAATATATGTTATTGGCCCCACACTGCGGGATACAGCAATCTACAGAAGTATTCCTTGCGTATGTGAATCAGTTAGACGACGGAAAACTCGTACTGATTTTTCATTTTCATCAGAACGGTGCCTACTGTACGATTTCATTGTCATTTGAAAGTCGTATGCTTTTTAAAGGGCTAAGCATTAAAGTTTCAATTGATTGTGACGTTTGAAAATAAAGATATTCAGAATTTTATTCCAAAATTATTCGTTCTTAACCTATTTAAAATAATTGAATTTAATCATACGTCAGTTTAGATATTGAGGCAAAATTTAAAAATAAAGTTTTATTACGTTTTAGAGAAAACAGATTTGTTTTCACTTTTTTTTTCTTTCCTTCCTTATAGTTTTGGCAACTTTGATTATTTTTATAATTATTTGGGCTGAATAATAGTGTTTTAGTAATATTTTTTTTTCCAAAATGTTGCGTACCTTACAAAAAAGAACAGAAAATAAGCGGATTAGTCTGACTGTATTGCTATAATATTAATAATTGTTAAGTTATCCAAAATTAATTTTGCTTTCAACTAATTGACTTAATCTTTAGCCTGTCCAAATCAAACAACAATAACACCCAGGTTTCAAGGCAGCGGTGGAAAACGAAGGATTACACAATAGTGAAATTCTCTTTAAAATTTAAGTATCGAAACGTAAGGGTTGTCATTTCATATTTAAACGTAGAGTAGCTTTGGGTAAGGAGGGGAAACCTAAAACTTAATCAACGTTAATTGTAAACTTCTAAACTGAGGTTATTTGTTTTATTAAAGTTGTGTTAAATAGGCAATTCTCCAAATGGAGACGTTTGATTTAAAAATTGTGTATGATTTAAAGTGGCGAAAATGTTAATATCTTCTATACAGTTGTAGAGTTTTATTAATAAATTTCTTCCATGCAAAATTAATTTTATATATGTAGCTACAATTGGTCATAATAATCAACTTTATAAGTGTATCGTGATTTTGAAATTCTTTGGGTGATATGTTTATAAGTGTGAAACCTGAATTATCTTGGATGCTAAATTGTTACAATGTTAATTCACCTCCCTCCTCTTTCACATCCCATTCTTGTTCTTCTTCTTCTTCTTCTTCTTCTTCTTAGTACATATCTTTATAACTGAATGCTACATGCATTACCTTGCTTAAAACTTGGTAATCATATTTAGCCTATTATTTTCTTCTGTATCATATTTTTCTCTAGCATCTGACTAATAGTTTATTTTACGAAAACAAAAACAATTATTTTAGACGTTTCGTACTTAGCAGCAAATAAGTTAGTTTCAGGAACTGTAGCATTTCGTTCCGCAACGACCTTATCCCTGGATTAAGGATGTATTTCAAGTGATGTGGCTCTTCCTGGAAATACGGTGCGCCTGTTTTATAACAATAAAGATTCACCTACTACTACTGCTACTGCTTATCTCTCAAGAAATTGGATTTCGGGAGCCACATTTCGAAGTACCTCACGCACGGAAACGGAGAACGCAGTTGTTTTAAAAACACGAAGCGACCGTGGAAGGGATTACTTGGTAATTCCGCAGAAACTGCTCCAAGGCATTCTTTATTGAGATGCTCTTCTATATGGTTACATAACCACATGCTGCTCTGTAAGTGGCGGGGGCAATATTCTATAGGGTCCCTCAAGGTTCGTCACGTGTTTATATCAAATGGAAACCATAGCACTTTAAATGAAATAAGAACAAGAATAGTAAGCAAAAATAAATAAATAAAAATACACTTTTTAAAAAAATGAGAAACTCGCACAATTTCATTAATAATTAAATATTTGAGAAAAAGCTCCGATTCTTAACACTAATGTTTTAAAAATACGACTTTTGATGTTACAAACCAAATTTAAAACTACACTTTAATGTTGTTTAATGAAAGGGAGTGTATATTTGTTACATATATGTATGTAGCACTTAATTTTGTTTTACAGAAATGTGTGTTAATATGGCAACAATACATGATGAAAACCGTTTATTACCAAAGTAATATAAAATGTCAACAGAAACTGGAAGAAATGTGATTTTAATTATAATAGAATGCAGCACACAAAACAAAATTGTAAACAAATAGCAATTGAAAATGTACCCTGAGGTTAATTGAGCTTCGGGCCACCATAACGCGTATGCTTACTGGGGAACGCGGTAGCCACAATCGGATAAATACAGATATATTCGCCGTGCGTAAAGTTAATATTTTTATTTTAGTATTTATATTAAAATTATGAAATTATGCTGTATAAAATACCAAATTTTAGGATAAATTTTGAAATTGATGCCTCTCAGTGGTAGTACGTTGCCGGCAACTGCGTAGGTAATTCCTGTATTTTTTCATGTCACTATTAATGTAGGAAAATTATGCTTTCTCGAGGTGAGGAACACAGTAGCACAGTTGGCTAAAACGTCAACATGGAGGGTGTAGATCCGTCGTGACCCGAGTTTTTCAAATCTGGCTCCCCCTTTCCAACTAATCTCCTACAAATTCTAATGTGAAAGAACTGTATAATATATATAATTATATATAACTGATCCTTATTTAGTTGGTCATAAACTAGAAGCCTGGGTCAAAATTATTAGTGGCATTAAGCGTTTTTGAGGAGACATCTTGAGGAGAAAACTTAGGGAGGTTTCTGGGAAATGCAGAATTTGATTAGAGAGGTTCGTGGTTCCGTACTTGAAGTATAACACGTCAGCTGAGTTGGTTAGAGCGTCGGAACGCATGACTGAAGGTCTATGGTTCAAATTTCACGCGTGACCCGAATTTTTCAAGTCTAATTTCTTTTCCAACTTTCAGAAAGTATTTGGTTAAGACGTTCCAGCTTTGTAATTCAATTCCTTAGATATTTTCCTTCTTCTTCTTCTTCTTTAATTGTTTATCCTACGATATTAGGATTTGCACTCACTGGTATTTAAACCAGGTCATTTTCCTATATCAGACCAGTTGCCTAGACACATGACATGCTGGGAATGAAATAGCAGATCGCCTTGCAAAAGCAAACCACTGAAGAAGATCTAGACGTCATATATACAAAGAGTCCAAAAGAAGTCGTAATAACTCCAGAAAAGGAAGGTAGACTTCGGAATAGCAAGATCAGTGAACAGTACTACGAAAGGGGCTATGACAAAAATGTTTTGCCCTCCAGTTATACGCAGATTTCTGTAGAAATTTCCTATATTCCCAGAATTCACAATCCTGGTAATAGATCATGGGAAAATACGGTCATAGTTACATGGATTTAAATTGACATGTATAATGGGAACCCGCAAGCCGTAAACCATATTTAATATTTGACCGTAAACATTTAACTACACCAAGGAAAGAACTGGAAAACTAGAAGCACCTGCCTGTGAGCAACAAACAATTAATTAGAAAATATCTACGCACTTTTGTTAAATTCATAAAATAAATGTTAGTGTTGAGCAAATACTGTAGACAATAACACAGAGAATGAGCAAGCCAACACATTAAATACGTAGAGCATTTTCATTATTATTTTGTTATTATTTTCTTTAATCAACATATGACAAATTTAATTGTTAAAAGCAATAGTATAATGGGAACAAATGAAAATTAAATAATTACAACTGAAACATTTAATATATTTGATGCATGGAGTATTACAATGTAATGAAGCACGCTGTTATATAAATTGTTATAAAAATATTACAAGCACAGTGAAGACTCCCTGAGTGGAAGTCAGTCCAGTGTAAGGGCAGCCTCGAAGACATCTCACATACAGAAAGATGTAGACATACAAATAAAGTTCGAATGAAGATGAATATTGAAATGAAAGGGGAATACGTTATAGAGAAATACGAACCTCAATTTATCCTTGAAATTGGACCTAGGAAACCACCGAAAACCTCACTCATGTTAGTTGGTTGTTTTACAAATACATGCTAGCTAGGGTCTTAGTTTTCAAACATTAAAATATAAATAACTAAGTTTTCAAACATTAAAATATAAATAACTAAGGTTTGTAACGGCGCCTAAAATATTATAAAATATAGCAACAGTTTTAAACAATACTGTCCCCTAAAAGTTTGTGCCTTAAGATCGCAAGGCTTCTAAGACAATATTTCTAACTGGCTTATCAAATACTGTATGATCAGCTGTTTGTGTAGGATCTCAGAGAGACACGAACCCCTTGAAACATTTATTACAAAGTTTTGGACAGGTGGGCTAAATACCTCGTGTCTTTCTGTAAGTTTGTATTTGATAATGAATTAAATGCTATCCTATTCCATGGTAAGTGTAAAATTCAGATTTAATTAATGCTGACACTCCCCCTACTGTGCAACGGACTCTGCAAATGTAAAGTAGGGTCCTATAGCATCCGTTTTGCACTATAAAAGATCGCAAAATATTTGTAAAAAAATCAAATAAGCCCAAACAAATATATATCTATATCGAAGACAAAATTAAAGGAACTAAAAGTAGATATGCTATTTAGAAATATAAAGAAAGGGTAAATAACAAGCATATTGACATTTGACACACACAAATTTATTTGGCTAAAGAAAGAAAGAATACTTTTACGCCGTTTTTATTTTTCTACAAATTCTTAAAACTTTATCTTTTACTCTTCTTTCTTCAGAAGGGCAAAATTAACACAGTGTAAGCGAAGAGATGTAAGAGAGGATATGAAAATGGCCTTGGGTTGTTTCAGAGGGAGTTGCATTTGTTGGGGGCCAAACCCCATGAGGATTCCGTGCACTCCGCACATTGTATGACCCCATTTTCTCGTCTGTGTTAAGTACAGCTTGAGAGCGCCTTTTTGTACATTTTAATAGCAACGGTGGAATGTTTTCAGTCCCCTTAAAATGGGTTTTAGCCTAGTTTTCGTTTCCACGAAAATCAAAGAAACACCCAATGCACGTATAATGATAGTATATGTTTAAATTTTATGTTTCTGGTCATTTTCAACGATATTAAAGAACACACTCATTGCTGTCAATGGAATCATTTTTAAAGAAAAAATGGTTACCAAAAATTACCTTTTGATTTGGAGACAGGTAATAATAGTACTGTATTTATATATTTGTTACAAAACTAACTCATTCATATCGCACGGGTCCTGGAACCGTACTTGCTTTTGCAATGCACTAGGAAACACATGACATTGCAAAAAGGAATGTTTTAACTTTTTATATACATAAATAAAGTAAATAAAGAAAACAGTACAAAAATAAATAACGTACACTCCATATATATGTACAATTAATTCCATATATATTTCCTGTTCCACCCAGTTGTCTGCCTCTTCTGATCTGAACTGTCTCACTTTGTTTAAAATTTACCTACTCCCTCCTCTTTCTTCCCATCTGCCAGAAAAGTGTAGTACTGCCGCTGCCCTCTCCATCATTAATAAACGGGGCCGGTAGATAACTCTTTCTTCGTTCTTCCGTCCCCTTGCAGTACGCCAGGATATGTTCCCAAGATACTTTCTCCGCACATTTAGGGCAGGTTCTTTGTCTGTTACTTTAGTCATTCGCCACGCGCTTAACCTAAACCAAGCGGGTTTAGGACGTTTTGGCCGTGGTATAATGCTCAAATTGTATTTATAGTGATCTATAACATAATTATTATATAATTTGACCATTAGGCCATTTTATTTTCAGGAAAAACATCAAGACTGTGAAAGCCTACATATGTACTTACGGCGACATTTTATTTAGAGGATAAAGCATAAACTTCAGCTCCTGAAGAGTTTTCTACTCTTGAGTCATTTTTAAAGAAGACATGATCCGTAGATTAGGTGAATTTTCTCTCATCCATTCAGATCGTTCTCCAATTCTGAATGGTTGTGTAATATTATTCTAAGTAGACATGTGGTCAGGCGGCATGTCAAGCACTCTGTGAGAAAATATAGTGGCTCTTATTGAAGAGTGTCCAGTGTTATGACGATTTCCTCTCCAATTGACCGCGGCACTAATTCTACAAAGTGGTCCAAATAAAATGTAACCAAAGAATGTATGCATAACACTTCTTAAGTCCAATATGGTTGTGAGTATCTCCAAAACTGGTGGCTGTCAGTCGAATGTGATGTGCTGCTGAGTGGCCATGTCAATAAGCAAATACTCGTTTTATCAGTTGGAAAAACAGAGTAAATACGCATAGAGAACAGAGATTTATAGTTGGGCAGTTGTGTCTTCTCATGGTATCACTGGTTCGTACTTAATTGAGGATGAACTTGCAAACAGAATTAACATCACATCAGAAGTGTTCCAGGAGCAAACTATTGAACGTTTTCAGGGGGATTTGAACACATTTTGTGTTATATACACAATGTGTTTTCAGCAAAATGGGGCGATCTCCCATACTAATCTTGAGAATGGGCCCCTACTCCAACTTTCTAGACACTCATATCTTCCATATTCTGTACATAGTCCTGATTTTTATTGTGGAGTGTGTATTTGTGGGGTATACTGAATGCTCAGCCTATCATGTCCGTTCCTCGTTGTATAGCAAAATTCGTGAAATCATCGAAGCAGATCTGCACAATGTAACAGGAGAGCAGTTCATTAGGATGATAAACCGCATTCAACATATCGTACAAAATTGTGGAAAACGTAGAGCACATAGATTATGATAGGTAATTCTTATGTACAATATGTTACTCAAGTATTTCAGCTACTTTTTTCTTATTTATTTTTTGTGATCACCCTGTATAAGCAGCCACTCTCTTTTAATATTCTGTGTGTCTACAAATTAAGTATATTCCATTGCAGGTATATGTTAGATGCCAACGTTGTAGTTGCTGCGAAATCGGGGCATTGGCTTCGTGACTACAGCTCAACACGTGTTACAGATGGCACACTTAACATCATATACAGATCCTAAAAAATGGGAAACTTATAAAAAAAATGTAGTCTTTCAATAATTGCAGCCAAAAAATTGCTTTTACAGAAAAACTAACTTTTTGAAGGAAACGCCAGCTATTACCCTCCAACATTGTAAACCAAGAGGAAACAAACGCTATCAAAAAACCCTCCTTTAATTAACACCTCAAATAATGCACTAAATGTTTTACCAACCCCCACCAATATTTCATTATGATGAAATGTATGAAATATTAGTACCTCATTAGGAATATGTGTAGGAATCCAAATCATAACAGTATTATTTCCAGCTATACATTATTCACCTATATTGAACTAAATTATGAAATATAACTATTTCTATAATTCAAGATAAACCACAGCGTTCTTGAGCAAATAGTTACTGAGATATAGAACTTTAATTGAAAAAGTTCTCCCGAAATCAAAAAAAAAAAAAGGCATATGCAGTTAAATAATTAAAATTTATTACAAATAATTATAATGAAGGAACATTAATGAAAAACCATATCAAAATAAAGAGGAAATTCCAAATATTGAAATGCTACAAAAGACAAAAATATTATGTAAGCTCCTCCTTTCCTTTTCATACTTCCCTTAAATAATCACCATGGTAGAGGATCTTGTAAGATACATAGTCTTTCAGAGAGGACTCCTTCTGAATGTCTGCTATTGCAAGCATTTCTTTACAGATGGAGTATAGGAGGCTCAGAAAAAAAATATTTGGAATAAATGGGCCTCGTTACAGAAATAATCCCATCTTTGTGTTGGCAGGAAAGGAAGATAATAAAGCTATAGAGACATGAAATGAAAACGTGTAAAGTAGAAAAGAAGAAAAATAAATAAATAATGCAGCAAAATGTGGTTATTGCATTCCTGGTATCTCTGTTTAAATGACATTGCATATGAAAACATCTCTTGGTATAATCACTCACAGCGAGGAAATCACTTTGCATTTTCTGACAGAGTCGCCTATTTGTCAACGTCTTACGAGGAGATCCTCAAATAAAAGGAGAGTTGCGGAATCCTTGCCTTCTTTAATTCACCTCGATCGGTTTAAGTGAATGCTATCACATCACAAACAGTCCTCCTCAACGCTCATAATTTGTCTCCTTCTTTCATCGTCACAATTTTCGTGTCACTTATCTCTTTTTTTCTATTCCATCTTCCCCTTTCGTCATGTTTTCCTCGCTCTTTGCTTCCACTACGTCGGACCCGTATGAAATAACCAAGAAGCTCTTATCTGGCCGATGCCAGCGCTCCTGGCAGTCAAAGCGGGAACCGGTAAAGGAATGCGTCTGGCTTTTTCTCTTGACAACAAACAAGCAAGGCCACGTTCTCTGTACGGCACCCAAAGGAGTAGCAGCAGGCTTCTCTCCTTGGCAAAATCTGAAGCTCAGGGAATCTTAAGAAAGCATTATCTTTGCAAGAAAGGCCTGACGTGTTATTTATTGCTGGCAGTAAACTGACTCGAATGTGTATTCTCAGTGCTTATACCGTGACACGCAATTTATCTTCCTTAGTGGAACGAATGTTTATTTGCATTTAAGACTTTAGCATTAGATCTTAGTGGTTCTTTGGTGAACAGTGAGCAAGGTAACGTTCTGATAAGGCATTTTAGGATATTTTATGCCTTCCTGCTATATTTGAATGCCTTGTTTCATTCTCTAGATAGAACACTTTTGAAATCCAAAATTCTTCAGTGAAAATGATAACTCTTTAGCAAAATATATATTTAAACGTTATGATACTTCTCTGTAGCTTTAATTTGCTTACTCTGCGGTGCTTGCATATAATTGAAGGGCATGGTGGGAAGAACGACGAGGGTCCAAATAACAAACTGTAGAGAAAAATGATTGTTAAAGTTTAAAACCTACTGCTACAGTATGTATTGCATAATGACATTACTTTTAATTAATTTTATTTTACCTTAATATATAGTCTGAGGAAAAGAGTTGTGATATTGCAAATATTAATTGAAAAAAATGATAATTACCACCACTGATCACAACAAAGTGTAAATAAAACTTGAACATTGTTTTATAATGGGTATTATGTAAGCCTATTGTTGTAACAGCTGGTTTTGTTGCACTGTTCATGAGATGTTTCACTTGTAGCAGATATTCTGACAGTAATCCTTTGAATTGGAAAATGATGCACCGGTAGAATGAGACATAAACGTGCAATATAAAAAAGAGGGATGGTAATTTTTCATAATTTCTCGTAATGGGTTTCTAACGTATTAGAGTTAATTGTTTATCACATAACACAATTGTCTTGCCATTAATTATTACAAGTAATACCACAAGAGGACCTGAGATTGCCAATAACTTCTCGAACGTAATGAGTGAATTTATCTAGAAAGCTCAGACCCTCAAGTAATATTTATTAGGACTATTTCATGAATAAAACAAGAATTTAAATATAATTGGCGTAAACTTGGCTTACAATATTATAATAATTGTTATTTATTTTAGGAATACTTAACCTTGTCAAGCCTTGTAGCAACAGACGAGTGTCGATTATCAGTAATAGCAGTCGAGAAGAGCCAATTACGAGTTTGGGATAATAAGAATAAAGTTTTGAAATTCGAGCACGGATTATCAACAACTGTACAAAATGTCATACTTATGAAGAAATCGTGAGACTGAAAAAGACGAAAGTCGACTATTACAGTCGCTACCTTTAGATTTACAAATACAACAACATTTTACCATTCTGAACGTGTTTATTATAATTTATGGTTGCTTAGGCAGATATTGTTACATAATTTACAAAATGGTTTCAGACTGTGTTGCTGAATACGCAAAAACAATTGCTTGAGTGAATACACATTAAGTTAGTTAAATTTACAATTACTGAAAACACAGAAAAGTGGTCAATGATGCGTGTTCAGAAATTATATAGTGGAGTTATACAGTTGGCTACACTGACCACAAGACAAATGCACGTTGCGTAATAAAATGGATTTGATAATTTTTTTCTCGATAATTTCATTGCAATATCCGACTGTGATTGGTCAAAATTAAACATTTTATTTCGTTTTATTAGTCGATTTTAATATGAGTCACATGAGTGAAATAATCTTAGTCATGCTCTTCTTGGACGTGTAAAGTTGTCAAATTTCTTCTATTGGCATATTCCACTGTATAACTTTCTGGATATTGAAACTCACCAGCATTCAATACAGGAGTTTCTCGCACTCTGCTCTTCCTTGTTCAACGGTCTTAAATCAGGATTCATTTACAAGTACCACTCTTAGAGATTAGATGATTGTTTGGAATTGTTATGGGTCTCTTTGGAAATTGGCGTTTGCCTTTGAATTTAGGCTTTAAAATGTCAGCTCAACTACGAAACATTTATCGCTCAAACTGTGGATTATTGTCTTTCCTGCTTAATGGTTCTTGTATTTTTTTCTCGGATATAATGATAATTAAAATACGTTATTATGCAATTATCGATATTTAAGTTTAATAATCCACTTTGAGACTACGTCCCATAAAACTACATTTAGGAGCCTAACTTTCAGTCGTGGAGAGATGGCAGAAAAATTACCTATTGCCCTCGGTCATTTATTTTATTACTCCATTTGATCCTTTATATTTATTTACATTGTGTGACAATCACGTTCTAGTTATAAACAGCTTGAAAATTGTATAAAAGAAAATACTTTAAAATAGAAGAAAAATGAAAAGAAATTATTTTTGTGGCATGTAGCAAAAATCTTAAAAATACATTAAATAAGATGCGGGTCTGTAATATGCATTTGAAACAGCAAACGCCAATATCAGTCGTAAACCGTACTTTATTCCACTTAACCTAACTGTACCATTGTACATAAATACGAGACTAACTTATTTTTTCTTTATACATATTCCTATTCATCATTAACATCAATTTTGCAATACTTAGCACATTTGGGTCAACTGGCTCCGAAAAGATAGTACGTTTTGTGCTAGAATTGAAGTTACCATATTTCTACACTTATAGAGAAAGTTACACAAATTGCCAATGTGCTATGACTAATACTAGATACTTATGTGGAACAAAACAACGAAAAGTAAGTATGGAGTTGTAACTATAAGCGTAGCAGAAACCTTTGCGGAACAGAATTTTACTAATAAATACAAGTTACAAGTCCATACATTTGTAATGTATTAGACCATAGCCTTGTGAAACAGGGCACATCTATTTACTATACGCTTATAATAGACTGAACTTCCAAGTTTAGTATTAAACTGCACCGCTTAAATGAGAAGAATTAATGTTGTGATAAGCGTTATGCTTATGAATCCTTTAATAAACTGTGTGCATTTTTATTATGTACACTTCAGCATGATAAAAGTGGGGACATAAAACATACTCATTACGCAGAGAGGGTTAAAACTGCATAATAATCGGGAAAACAAAGAAATAAAGGTATAAATGGAATTGCAGGTAACAAACGTTTATCCTCTGTTTCATGCAAAAGTGCGATTATATTTAGTACCGTTTTATTTTACCTCTTCATGAAGTTGAACTGCGCAAACAAGGTGTTCATTTTGATGACGTGCTCTGTCAACGAAACACCAAGATATCCTTAATCGGGGCAGTAAATGGTAAAGCCATTTCTCATTTGTTTTTACATTGCGACAAGGAAAAGCAACAAATGTGTGTATTTATATGCATTTGGCAGTGAAAGAAGTGCTTCATTAAAAGCTTTTTAGGTTCAACTTTAATTGTTCCATCTTATCGGAGTTGGTTAATTAGTGAGTCAGCTTTTGTGTTTATTTGAAGGTTCATGATCTTCTTTCTTTTCCATAACTAGTAATGATGACTTTTATATTTCCTATTGATCAAATAAGGCGTTTTCTGAAGCTGTTACATAATCTTGAGACTGGCCCTCTCTTCCTTTGAATGTTGTAAATTTTGGGCACGGTTAAAAAGCATTTATTTAGTGGCAACTCCTGGATTTTCAGAAATATAGAATGTAGCTGTAAAGAGAGCGAATCATTAGTAACTAGAACTACATCATATACCCCAAAACATTAATAAAATAATAATAGTAATAGTAATAATAATAATAATAACATATGTACTTGCAGAGCACTTCAATCCTCTTGTCTTTCTGGGTGGCAAAAATATAACTGCGTCATGAAAATTGTGGGGGTTTTCTGTTCTCTAAATAAGGCCTTTTCTATGGCTGTTAAGGATAGTCCGCTGAGACATTCTTGAGCTGTTCCATTTTTGTTGTATGTCTTCATACGTTTCAGAGTAGAGAAACCTGTTTCTGCTGTGGCACTTGAAGCTGTTATAGTCGTAATTAATTTGATTAGGTTTGACAGTTGTGAGAAAATTTTACTAAGGTCATTTTATACTAAATAATCATTGAATTTCGAGAATGATTTGTAATTTGAATGATGTGAACTAGATGTAAGAGATTTCGTATCAAATCAATGTTTATAAGGTGATTTAATGAGAGATCGAAGATATGTTGTTGGGAAATTACAAGAATATTCTTCAAAATTTATGAAATCTAAAAGGGGAAAAAATTGCAACTGGTGTAGATCAGAAAATCTTTCTACCATATGAACTACAAAATTATTCAGTATTTCATAATATAGTCGCCGAAATGAGGTTCCAGGAACATCACTGTTGCCTCTTCCTGGAGCATTCTTATGATTGAATTATCTGATGCCGCGAACATGGTAGCATTGCAGAAAATTTAATAAGTGTGAAGCTTTCACGTCTAAAGGCACGAGTACATTTTATCCTATTTTTTAAAATAGTGTTTAACGCCTATTTTTATGATTGAGGAACACAAGCAATGGACACTGATACCATACAAAATGACAAATTGGAAAAGGATTTTTTTGGAAAGGAAACATTCCAGGCATAAGTTTAGGGCACCTCCCCGGCATTTGCCATTTATGAGAACTGAGGAAAACCTGAAAAAAAAACAATAACAGTAGTCGCAGACGAAAACATTGCTCTTGAAGAAGCCATAGTGAAGAGTAATCCGGAAATGACTTACAAGTAGATAGAGAAATATTCATTCACTGCAGGTGTCAGAAATGCAGTTTAAATATTTCTGTGTGAGGAAGCTTTGTTGTTGTTCCAGCGTTTCTGTCATTCTTCATAGATATGTTAGAAATATTGGCAGGTTATTTCTCAATCGTTTACTCATCTTTCTCCAGTGCTTCTGGTTGAGAAAAATGTCTCCCACGAAGGTATTATTTCATTTGGTTAAAAGGGAAAAGTCACACTGGGCTAAATCTGCACTTAGATAGGGCAAGAGACACACTTCACGTTGATTTTGGGCGATATCCAGCAATATTGCGATATGCGGCCATGCATTATCGTGATGCAGCATCAAACTGGTTTTAAGGAAAGTAGGCTTTTTGCCTGTGATTATGACCTTGTAGATTCTTCAGGATAGCTCTGTAATTTTGCACAGTTATATTTGTGTGTGCAGGTGCGACAAACTGGTAAACCATTCCTTGTATGTCTCAAAATGAGATGACTATAACTTTCCCAACAGAAACAACCACTTTCGCTATTTTATTGTTGGTGCTGATGGAGATTCAACACAGCTTTGCTGTTTGCTTTCAGAATCGAAATGACTAGCCACATTTCATCAGCAGTGATTACCTTTGAAAGAAAGTCCATCTTCAACAGCAAGCGAACGTACTGAGGAATCGGCAGTCTTGGAGTCCACCATGCTCAAACACTTTTCATGTGTAACTTTTCAGTGCGATCGTTTGGATCCTTCACGTCTGTGTGTTCGTCCTACCTCGATCCACTTATTTTATATTCGCTTTTGCTGTGGACGCATTTCCTCCAACACGAGCATCAGCACTCCCGTTATGCTACAATTCTCCCTTGGTCAAATTCAGACACCTGCTGGTATTGCTGTTGTATTATCGATGAGTCTTACTCGTTCGGTGTAAGAAAATGTGTTTTAAACCAAGTATGACAGTGTTTCTAAGGAGTAGGATTAGTTAGTGTCCATGTAGCAGAAATGGAAATATTTTTGCAACAATTATTTTAATGAAGTAAAAAATATTACACTATACATTTATGAAGTCACTTTCACGAATATTATTAGCTGCAATATACCGAGGATGCCAAAAAAATGTATACACACTTTCACAGTAGATATCTATTTAATACATTTCAAAGTTGGACCGAAAAACAACAGTAATGTGTAGTATGATGTTCTGTAAATAGCTCGCATACATTTAGTTAGCATTGTTACGTGACAATGAACAAATGAAGCCAAGATTATCAACTGGCGCAGTGTACCTGAACATGGTACGCACATCCGTCTTACCCACCATTCATACACTCTATGGAAATGAGGAAATTTACTTGTAACAGGATAGTGCACCATTACATTACCATCGAGATTTTCGTGTGTACCTTGATGACAATCTTCCAAGGCACTGGTTAAGACGAAGAGGTCCAAGTGAGTTTCCACCGGTTCTCCGGATCTAACTCCGTTGGGCTACACTGGCAGCACTTCGGGAAGATTTTGAAACGGCATGTGCTACAATCGCTGAGGACACTTTTGCAAACGTTGCTCAATCAGTAGTTCAACGTACTCGAAAGTATCAATACCAATGCTGGGTATTTTGAGAAACTGTTGTAACTGTAAAAGTCTAAGATGATCAGTGCTCATCATTTTCTGTTTGTGTGAATTCAGTTTTGTTTTGTTAACAGATTTTTTTTCTTTGCTTGAAGTGTGTATACATTTTTGGCACCCTCTGTATTGTAATAAGTTTTAATATTTTAAATGAACTTAATCAATGTCAAAAATTATTCAGCCGCTTTTTTTTTTTTTTTTCTTTTTGAGAATTTTCAGACAGTTATAAGCCAAAAGCAACTTTCTTTGGATGAAGCCATGAATCCTTGAGGAAATAAATTCGGATGATATACGTACATGCGGCCCAGAAAATTATTAAAAGTCAATAGAGTGGGAGAAAATATCCTGCTAGGATGTAACACCACTTCTCTCAACAAACTGAGTGTAACGAAGGCATTTGCAAGGACTCTCTGATTCCACTGTACAAAGGGAAATGTTTACAAAGATGTCATACTTCCCAGCAACACTGTAGGCTTTGGTAAGTGTTTTCCTAAAAGTTCAGTTCAAAAGTAGATTTTTAAAATGGTTAATGCACATTGCAAATGCAAAAATTAGATGTTATATTCCTCGGAATCGGGCATTTAGAATATTTAAATAACCAATCCCCAACCCGTTAACTTAATTTTAGTTTTATGCAATTTATTTCATAAATACTAATAATAAAATGAATAATATTCAGGTCACCTCAAGAATATTTATAGCTCTCATCAAATACACCCACATTCATAAATACACCCCACATATATGGGGTGAATACACGCACATTCACTTGCTATGTGCGCGCATGCAAAAAAGAGCGTTCACTTCAAATCGCTTCTAATACCACACACTTTGCCCAGAAAAGCACTCGGCTTGGATCAGTTGTTTACCTATGCAAAAAGATACTAACATGCTAACCTAACCTTATTCGACTTGGAAACTTTGCCTCCCATTGCAGTCAACCTGCAGTAAATAGTCCATTACAATGTTGTCAGTTTTCTTTGTCTCCACAAAAGCACATAATCTGTATCCAGCCTCAACTATTATTTAGTTGCATTTCATTTCCCCGATAGACCCAATCTATTTTGAGAACTAATGAAAAATATTTACACCTCTCTTCCCCCTCTGATTTTGAGTTTGTTGCGTAAACTAGATAAGTTATTTTTCTGTCTGCATTCTGTAACATAATTGCAATTCCTTGTTTATTTTTCTCAAAATCATTTCATGCCAATGTTTTTTAAACTTCTTTTAATGCTCGCTGTCCAGTATCTTTGTACCAATTGTATATACTAATCTGGTGTTGGTAGCATATGACCCTTAACGTTGTGTTATTCCCTTTTATTATACCTAAGTTAGTTTTAGTTCTTGAAAATATAGCGTAACACTGTGATCAACAACCCTGCTACAGTGGTAGGTATGTGTCCTTATGGGATTCTACAGACATATTTGTTTGTATAATTTATTTTGCCCGTGCACTCACAGAGCCTTTTGCTCAATATATGCTGAACATGTAAACCCGATTCGATAATTAACAAAACGATAAGGTAATATGTGTAATGTATAAGTGAAGCTTAGGCTGTGAATTAAATTAAAGCAGTAGTCAAATGATAAATGGAAGATCATGTAGGCTAAAATAAATTAGGATATAGGTAGTGCGCAATCTGTTCTGAAACAAGTTAAAGAATAATTGAAGGAACAGTTGGAAGATACCTACAACTATGCTAGAGGAAATTTTGTGATTGACGTTCTACTGTCACGTGGTCGTGCAATTCACTGTTGTCACACTCCGTCACTCGCTGTCCGTCTTCAGTGGCTGCACTATAAGATCATCTTCATCTTCCTGCTCTTCTATAATTTAAAAATTATTATACTTTGTATAATACATGCTTTTTACATGTAGGACAAAAATTCACATGTTCTTTCATAATTGAGCATTTTATCTTAAATATTCTGCACGTTTATGGTTTCAAAATTATTTTAACCACAGAAGAATCTACGTAATGTTATGTAGCGACAGAAATTGGCGCGAAAGAGTAGCATGTATGTGCACTTTTGATCAAAAATAAAATCCTACAGAATCACTTTCGTTTGATGAATGACACAAAGCACAAACACCGCCCTTAATAATATACTTGCATATGAAAAATTAGCTCAATACAAGAGTTTGAAAACGCATGGCTACTGGGTAATTATAAACTTTCTAACTCCGTAACTGTTGCAACGCCGATGTTGTCATGCCTCTGACGAAATGTGTTTTTGTTACCTGATTGACGAGCCTCTTGCCAGCTGAGTTGCCGGAAGAAACACAAACTAATTTATCCACTACAAGTCTACAGAATAATATTGACTGCAAGACCAGAAAATAAAATGAGTAGTGAAAAATTGGAAAACAGGTCTTAAGTGTGATAGAATAAGTGCCACACTTTTATTGACAGTGTACCAGCATCCAATCCAAAATAAACATTTTCCTGAGAATTTTAATAGCAGTATCTATATTGTGTTTATAAATGAACTGAATTTGCTTTACTTATCTCCTAATTTTCGTGAATTACGCTTTACGCATTCCCCCAGCATCATGAGAAATTCGCAACATGTCCGCTCTTTGCCTGTAACCCGTTCGTGTGTATTGAAGGGCAGCTTCACCATTTCGATATAAATTCCAGAGCATACGCTTGCTGTGTACAATATAACAGCTTTAAGCCCTGTGTCAATCCCGAATAATTTCTGTGTAATGCATCTCATATGCCACACGCTTGGAAATTGCGGTGAACGATCGGCAGAGGATGCGTTGCGAGCGAATGCACATACGATTGTGTATTTACAATTTGTTTTCTGATAGCTGCTGCTCACGTCATCACTGGCGCACATGACTATGCTCCCACGCAGCGATACGACGGAAAAGCGACATAACCGCCTTCTGAAATGTTTAATTTATTTTCCACGTTGCTATTCCTTCTGGGGACTTGGAAATTATATGCATGGGTTATATTGGTTAGTAGTGCGGAAGATTTAAATGCTCCTAAGGATCAGCAGATACCAAACTGAGTGGAAAACTTGGTAGCATATGGATAGTCATACCTGAGTGTAGGCGGAAAACCCATACACGAGAATACCCAATTGTAATTCAGTTTTATCTCATTTTAGTTTTAATCCGTTTTCCGTTTCATATTGTTTGCAATAATAATATCTGAGCAAAATATATTTTTGATAATCTTCTAATTAAATAATTCTTTTTGGAACTTCGTGTGCTTTTCCTGCAGGTTTAAAAATCACAACGCTCCCAGTTTTACAACAGAAGCCTCTTTATCATACATTTTTCACAATGTGTGTACGTTGTCTGTGCCACAAGCTTTTATAATCCTTACAGTATGTGCTAGAACTTGTTAATACGATGCGTTCTCCACCACTAAAGAACCTAACTTCGTTTCGATATTTACATTCCCTCAACGACCGCCACAGGTGACCGAAATTGTTAAGGCACGAACTCGTGAGCGGGAGGTCTGAGGTTCGAATCCCGCCAGGACTGTTCTCCCTGACTGGGTTTTTTTCAGGTTTTCCTCAGTCCTCATAGATGGAAAATGCCGGGGAGGTACCCTAAACTTAGGATTTCCATCTCATGTATCATCGGTGTCCACCGCTTGTGGTACCTCAGCAGTAAAACGGGCGTTAAACGCTATTAAAATTCCCTCAACATAAAGGTCAGATGAATTTATTCTTATTTTTTATGTCCCCGAAAAACAAAAGGCACAAACCTCAAGATCTGGGGAATGAGATGGCCAAACTTTCTGGGACCAAATATAGACGCAATTGTCTGTCAGGGATTGATGAGTCAGCCCCCTAACCCCTCGAGCTGATAAAAGTTGAGTTCAGTAGCCTAGCAGGGGTATATGATACTGTTCCCAGTGTGTTAACTATGTAGTTTCAAAAGTGAGTACATATGGGGTCACAAATTCATCGTGACATTGAGCTCATAAAGGCGTACCTAACTATACTCCATTGTTTAGAGCACATGGGTGTCCGCAAAAGACTGTGACCATTAGTATGTTGCACAATGACGTTCAAAGAATAAGGAGCGCTTTTCAATAAAGCACGTGAAAAAAATAACTAATGTATTTTTCAATTGCATTTGGAAGAGCATGCGACCTTGTGGTAGAACTGCCTCTGCAGTTTGCTTCACTAGCACACTGGGGCGCCAGTAGCTTGTAATAACACAAATTAGATTTACACTAAGTTACAATAATAAAAGTACAGAAATAATAGTTGATCTAGAGAAAACCACCACTTATTGTTCATGTGAGGTCGTCAACGCGGAGGATTTGTTCGATGACACGCGACATGTATGGCTCTGGCCCACTTAGGGTTGCGCAGTGGACGCAGGCGACAAATTACCTTTGGTTTGGTATAAACATACAGGCATGTTGAGTGCGTTAACGCTAGAAGGCCAGAGCTTCAAGTTCCCTCTAAAACGCTCGTGTCAATTGACCGCTACTACTTATGCATTTTTAATCATTTTTTACTATGGAATTTCTTGTTAATCGCCTTCTAGTCTACTGTAATGGTATTAGAGTGAACGATTTTGCTTCTGAATTGCAAGACAGGTTCGAATCCAGTTTGCATTTCTCTACCGAAATGAGTTTGTATATACTCCATTTGTGCTCAGTATCACGTATTTAAGTGCTCTTATTACTCAAGCCGATGAAATGTCTTACTTATCGCATACTAGACATCTGTAGTGATGCACAGGGAACATTATGACTTATGAGCTGCGAACCAGGTTCAAATTCAGCTGGATTGGAGCTTCTGGATTCAGCTAGTTTTATGTCCACGGTTTTTGCGCACATATCACACATGTTTAGCTCTCCCCAAGCTGCTCTGCTTATTCATTTAATTTGTTGGTAATTCAATGGTTCATTTACTACATTTGTTCATGTTTTATACGTCATCTCAGGCTAAATGGTTTTAAATTAAAAAAGCAGATGTTTGTTTTTTATTTAAGTATATGCGCATTTCTTCTTCGAAAATAAGGAATATTTATTATAGGAATTGGTTTTGCTCTATGCTATGTAGTAACAAATTATGTGTACAAAAACACATGTTATATTAATACGGGTTATATCTATACGGAAACCTGTTAGATTGAAAAACTCTCAGATATATTGGAATGACACTTTTTGATGAAGATTTTGCTTATACAAGAACCACAAGAACCACATAGACATAGACATGTCGAACAGCTGCCTTTGGTTTTGTTTTTCTTGCATAACCCTGTTGGCATGTCTTGCGTTTAGTGGCCTTAGATGTTCCTTCATATCTATCATTAGCCATGAGTGGTGGTGACAGTAGTCAATGAAAGCTGTTCGTTTTACACTGGTTTTTAACAATGTTTAACGCCCGAGGCACAACAGGAGGTGGACATTGATACATGAGATGAAATGATATATTGGGAAAGGGTTTTAAGGAAGAAACGTCCCAGGCCTAATTTTAGGGTACCTTCCCGGCATTTGCCCTTTGTGAGGACTGAGGAAAAACTCGAAAAAAAACCGCAGTCTGGGAGGACTGTCCTGGTGGGATTCGAACCCCAGACCTTTCGCTCATGAGTCCGCGCCTTAACGACCTTGGCCACCCATGGAGGTATTGTACAATGGTGATTATTGTCAGTTACAAATACGCAATAGACGATGTAAGAAACATGGGTAAGGAGGTGGTCAATTGACGCCTCTGGGATCCGATGGTAAATTTTATATTATTTTAAAAGTACGCTTAAATGCAAATAAATAAATAAATAAACGATGAGCAAAATGTCATTGAAAGGATTTAAAGGCATAAAATCATAGAAAAAACTTCCAAAAACAGTGAAAATTCTTATTTTTGAAAATCAAAAGCAGTCAACTGACAGCCTTCGAGCGTTCTGCTGTTAAATTGGTATTAGACTTATTACCGTTTATCTCTGCTTTATACACGGGTAGAATGTGTTTGAACACCTTGTGGTAAATTGCTAACACAGAATTTGAAATCGAATATTACCTTCTGTATAAAGATGTACTTAACTCTCTCCTTTATAATTTGGCTTATAAAACTTCACTTCATTCTTAATGATACCTACGTAAAAAATAACTGGTAAAATGATTTGATTGAAATGCAGAGAGCCTTCACAGACCTACAACTTTTTAAGCTGCTCTTGAACTAACTCGAGCGATGTTCTTCGTAATCAGCGTTGAACATCGCTTGCAAAGAGGGTATCGGATAATTTCCAAGCTGTAAGGGAAACTTACGTGAAATAAATTATGCAGGCGCTTTCCTAAACTGGAAATGGAATAAAAACACTCTCGTTCCGTCTTTAATATCATTAACTAAATTTGCATCTCTTTTGAGTTCCCTTGCTTCTTGCTTTGCTGTACAACAACTGACTTGCACGAAGCTTTACTAGGAACTTTCCTATGCTAGTGGATGCCTCGAAGGTCACAAATGTTACGTGCGGTAAAATTGTCACCTCAAAAATACACCGCTAATACATAGCTACTTAGTCAATAAATTATTGTTTTAACTGATTATTGACTACTAAATACTGTTCATTTCAATTACTGTCACAAAGATGTTGTTAATTACATGCGGTCATACAGGATGTTTTAGAAATACTTTAACAAACTTTGGTGGCGAGTTCCTCACAGCAAAACAGGAAAAAAGTCCATACAAACATGTCCGAAAATTATTAGTTTTTAAGTTATTTATTTAAGTGTACTTCATTGTGTTTCAAGGTACAATATAACAACTAACAACTAAGTCACATCCAAAAGTAAAATTAATTCGAATAATGTTATCGATATAAGTGATGCATTTATTGTATCCTACGCCATATGTTGCTAAATTTGTTTATATTTGTTATTTGGGTACATTCGTGTTAATCTGTCTCTCATGTTTCACTTGTGTTGTGTTTAACCTTTTTGTGCCTTTGCAAATAAGAAGAACCAAAGGTACTTTGGACTGAGAATGCTGCAAGATAAAAATCTCTTGAACAGATACGTCTCTGTCTGCGATTTTAGTGATTAAAACTTAATTAAAGAGAATGAATGAACATGTCAAACCTACAGTCAAGATTTTGCTAAATTTGTTGCTGTATTAAAATAAGGAACATGTGTGAGAGTTTATGAGGAAAATTTTATATAGGACCAACTACAAAGTAAGCTCCTTAGGCAATGACGTATTTATGCCACCGTCCGCACCACTTTTCCAAACAGCAGTTCATTTGTAGTCACTTCCCACAGAACGCACGTCACTTACGTCTTCACCTCTTCAATTGAGGCAAACTACCGCCCCTTTGACTTTCAGAAACAGGTAGTAATCAGCTGGAGCAAGATATGGGTAATACGGAGGATGAGGAAGGACATGTATGTTACACTTTGCGAGAAATTCTTTCATTCTTACCGTCCACTGTGCTGGGGCTTTGTCTGATAGAAGCCGAAATCTCTCCTTGCAACAGATGAAGTCTTTTTAGTCGCACTGCTTCACGTTCACGCCTCCTTATTGATAATTTGACATACAAACAATATATTCCATCCACTGAATCAGTGGAACAAACTATAGACAATTTTCAAATTAATGTACTAGAATAGACAAAAAGAAATGAAATGTTCCTTACTCCGCCGTGCTTTATAGGCAACTTCTCTATCTTTCCTTCGTAGAAAACAGTATGTTCCCAGGGGTATATAACTCGAGAAAGATTTCCAGCATAGTTTTTCCCTTTGACTGATCTGTAAGAAATCGATTTTGTCGTGGTGAGGCAAGTCATTTATATTATGAGTTGCAGAAAATAACTGATAATTACTAATCAGCAGATTTGAGTCCTGGTCCACCCTGTCAGTCAATTATACTAGCCAACTTTGCTGATCAGTTAGTCTTTCAGGAACAATGTCCTTAATCACACATTGCAACTTCGAATCATTGAAGAGGATAGGCGAAATTCTTCTGTCTCGTACCACTCGTGTTTTTAGGCCGTGACATTGTTTTTTTTGTTTGTTTTGTTTTGTTTGTTTTGTTTTGTTTTGTTTTGTTTTGTTTTTTTCATCTCCATACGCTTGGCGAAAAGGAGTAAATGTTGCAGCATATGTCATCAGTTAACACATTTTATGTTTACTTGCCACCTTAGTCATCTTACCCCATACTCTTGAAGTTGCATTAGTACGTCTTCAGCTTGTCAAGTTATCAGGTGTATCAATTTACTGTATGCTATGTTAGTCACTACCCCTGCCCAAAAGTAGTTTATTTAATACCCCTGGCAGCATACTGTATTCCGTGAAGGCATGACAGAGAAGTTGCCTACAAAGCACGGCGGAGTAAGGAAAAATTATTTTCTTTTTGTCGCTTCTAGTACATAAATTGGAAATAGCTGTTCCACTGATTCAGTGGATGGAATATATTGTTTTATATCAATTACGCCAGTTTCCTCTTCTCTTGCGCAATTTCATGTTCATTTCGTCTTACAGGCTGGAAGTCATTCTGGCGATATCCAGAAACAGCTGCCCTCACTAATACAACTCCGAAAGTTCGGTCAATTTGTTCTGAACGAAGCAGTTTGAAAGCACCTAGGCGACGCATTGACCGTTCTTGGACGTTTTTCCGTGTTCGCTGTCTTTTCGAAAAGTGTTACGTAGTATTCTGTAATAATGGTTTCTCCCCTTCTCCAAGTTTCGATCAAGAGTATTCCTTTGGCGTATCAAAAAAATGGAAGTCATCACCTTTCCAGGGAATGGAACGCATTTCACCTTTTTCAAAGTCGGTTCCCCTATGCTGTCCATTGTGTTGAGTGCAGTTTATGAAACATTTCCAAACAGTCGGCAGATGTTCTCATGCGATTTAGCTTTTGTTCTAGAGTGAACAGATGCAGCGCTCATCATCTATAATTCCTTGTGCGCAATAAAAGCTAAGTTGAGTGGCTTAGACCTCTACCCACTCGCCCACTTTTATTCTTGTCAGCCAAAACAATAGCATGGAATTCATCTATAATTTCTGTCCTCATAGCTGATTGTAACAAAGTAACCGTTTGACTCAAATATATACTTGGATGTTTGACTCCAATACAGGTTTACATATGATGTTCAAAATGGAGGCGCTATTTCTCGATACCCATGGTTATTAATGTACCCTTAACACACGATCTATTCGTTTGTTCCAGTATATGTATATAAGCATGAAACCTAAGAACGAATAATGTGGAAACAGACTTTTCGCCCACCCTGTATATATTCGTTTTTGTATTTCGTCTATCTGGTATTTTAATTTCCATTTTCTGTTCCAGCTGTCGCAAAGAAAAATACTTAAAACGTAAGATTTTTTCTGTAAATTCAGTCGATACAAAACTAAATAAAACAAATGTAACTTCACTAGCGTGTCATCAAGCAACAGGTGACTACTAACAAAACCATAATATAGGGAAATGCTCTTATACTGTGACTAAACGACTGCTTATTGCTGCTGGAGATTATCTGCTGTATTGTTGCTTCAAATTTACTATTGTTTTATATTGAAATAACTGTAAATTTCCCCAAATTTAATATGTATATATATTAAGGAGCATATGACTCTTATGGGCAAGAAGCTCCTACCGCATTTTTGAGGTAGAGTCAATGAGCAACCTCCTATAGGAGCCGCCACTATTTCACTACCTTTTATGAATTTTGTTCGTGTGTAACAGAAGCTATCAATGTGGCATTAGTTTCATTATAACTTGCAATGTGAATCTGTTATAGGAATATAAACTTTGAATTTCCTTTATAGGTAGAGCGGATATTCTTGAAACTACAGTTAACTTTACTGACGGAGATGGTGCAGTTTCATGCAATTTTTTTTTTTGGGGGGGAGTGGTTCGAAACTGGATATAATTCGCCTTATTTTCTGTACCCGGCATCTTCTCCAACAGAGCAGAAATGCGGTCAGTCTAACCATGTTATTGCAGGCGAAGTCAAGCAGAACATCACTTCGGTTCCAGAGGCCCTGAAGCGAAGTTTTTCTTTGCACTAATAAAGTTGTCGGCATTGAATGTGAACCAAAGTAAAGAGAACATTTCCTTCCTGCTAGATATACGTTTAATATTATTATATTTTGTTTCTTGTTTGGAAAACTTCTCAGAAAACTTTAAGCTCATGACTGTGAAACATTATCAATCGTCTTACCTCTATCTCCTCACCCAACAACCGTGTTTGTTTTTTATTTCCAGTATTTATCACATTCAGCAAAGTGAGATTAATTAAGGGTGCCAAACTTTCTTCATCTTTACACTCCACAGAGTTCTTCTCTTCTTTTTTGGGCGTATTTCTCTAATTATTGTCTTACAGTTTTATATTTCCGGGGCACATAGAGGGCTTTCGTTTTAAAACATCCTGTATGAATAACTACTTATTTAAAACATGTCAATTTAGGTATAGAGGTCAATTTTAATTACACTTTACATTTTACCCCTCAGCCTCAACCACTTTAGTCTTAAATTTGAATTGGCACCCCTACTTCTTATATTTTCAATAATATTAAATTATTACCATATCTTGTATTTTTAATGTTGCTGGTTAGTTACTTAGAACTAATTTTATTGTTATTTGAGTTTAAACGGAATAATACTATAAAACCTATTGAACATTTTAGCAGTTTCCTTGAAATAGATGTTTAAAAGCGGTGTATACCCTGTAAGAAAGAACAGAATCTAAGCGGAATAATAAGAAGTTTCAAAACAGGTTGTATTGCGGTAATATTAATAATTGTAATTTTATACAAAATAATGTTTTTCATTCTATTACTTATTTTTTATTCTAGTCAAATTCAAACAACTGTAAAACCATCCGTGTTGTAAGGTAACGATAGAGAACAAAAATGTTAGAGCAGTTTCATTTTATTTAAAATATAGGCATCAATATATAGAGATGTCAATTTATATTTTCACTGTTTCGTTTATTGTCGAGTTGACTACATTTGTCTTCTCCCCACGTCTGTAGATTGGATGTGAATATTATAGCTGTAAGTCTATAGGTAAGAATGAAATGAAATGAATTAATCATGGTACAAATGTGCTCAAAGTCCTTGGCTTCTTAAAGCTATTCACCTTCTCAGGGCAAGGAAAAATTGCGACCTTACCCAGACAGCTTGACCTGATGGGAATCAGACCAGGACATCAGGGATTAGTAGCCGCAAACGCTACCACTGTACCACAGGGGCGATTAATTGACATTTTGTTCCACATAAATCCAGTAAATTTTATTAGAAAGTTACTGTGATGAATCAAATTGTAAAGAAATAAAAGAGCAACAATAAAAGCATTCTTTTATTGCGCCATTGAGAGAGAGAAAGCTGGCGGTTTGCGAATTTTTTATTTGTTTTATTTCTGGTTTGTTTAGCAGCGGCAATGATGCTGTCTCCTCTGAAGCCATTTATTATTTGGATTTTTTTCCGCACTCTACGAAAAGAAGAATACATTGCAGTCCGTAACAACGGTCTACCAGAATCTCATTTATTGTTGAAATCCTGGTCTAAATCTGGGTAACGTGTTTTATGTGTGTTTTACACGCCATGTCATCACTTGAAAAGCCGGCTGCGCGCTATCCCACGCGAATACTGTCAAGTTCAGTCCGCAAAGAGTCTCGTAGGAACGACGTGGAACATTTTTTTTCAAGTCACGACCGGTAATGGATATAAGTTATATAAAAATCTTCTGCATGAATGTATGTGTGCAAACACACAAAACAATTCCAACGCTGTTTTTTGCAGTAAGAAAAGAGGGAGATGCCTGTTGGCAGTCTTACTGGAAATAGGTTTTTGCACAGGATGCCCAAGAAGAATGATACAAAGACCATTTTCCTTAAGCAGAAGCCTTCTGAGTTCACATTTTCTGCGCACGCATATCAAGAAAAATTCACAAGCTCCTGCCTCCGTTAGACCTTAATAGGATCAAAGGAAATAGAGCGAAGCCGAGCTAAGAATTTTGGCCATGTCGGCTTGGCTTATGAACTCAAAGATTAATATAGAAATTAATTGAAGTTAAACGTCATGACCATCCAGAACAAGTTTACTCTCAACAACGCTTGCTATTTGATGCGGTGGTCTGTAGCTCGCTCTCAACATCAATTGTCAGTCTTTTTATAAGTATTTATTTTAAATGTTATAAATTAAATATGTAGATTGTTTGTTCCTATAATGAATTCTATTTATATCTCTATTTTTTCTACATCAAACTACCTGAATTCAGATGTAAGAACATTCATTATTTAAGGGATAAAAGT
The DNA here is from genome assembly GCA_030762175.1 of Metallyticus violacea. NCBI lineage: Eukaryota > Metazoa > Arthropoda > Insecta > Mantodea > Metallyticidae > Metallyticus > Metallyticus violacea. The sequence continues at coordinate 36,134,123 of CM060844.1, forward strand.
ATTGGGAATTGAAAGCTTTTAAATACATTTTTCTAAGACAATACAAATTAAAAGTTGTAGAAAGGGGTGTTTATATTTAAATGCATATTTTCAGAGCGGTTTCCGATCGACACCTAACAAACAAACAAACAAACAAATGCATCGATATTTATTTATTTATTGTATTTTTTATCTTTACAGAACTGTTAGCCTTTTTCGTATTTTTATGTTATACAGGATGACGCAGTGAAATATGACGGTTTTCAGAACCTTCTTGTGGGACATTCATATAGAATTAAATAAAAATATTTTTCAAGGAACAAATAGCACAATGCAATTTATTAATCTGATCTTTTTTAAGTGGGCTCCAAGACAACGAACACATTCGTGTAATCGGCTTGGGAAGTTTACCGTAACTCGCTGCAATAAAACGTGATCAATGTCCATAATTTCACGAGTTATGTTTACTTTTAACTGCATGATGGCCTGTGACCTGTGACCTGTGACCTGACACTTTACTTTCAAAGTATCCCCATCAAAAATGGTCTGAAGCTGGCCAGGCAACATAAGAAAATGTAGAAATTATGTATCCAGGAAACGGGATCCACAGAGTGCTCATTGTTTCACGAACGGTGTGAGCTGTGACACCATCCTGCTAGAACCAAAACTCATTTTCATCATTAGCAGTAATCTGAAAGTCCAGTGTTGCCAGCATTTGTAGCACATTAAACTCTACCCTAAATCTTCTCTGAACGTAGGAGATTGACTTAGATTCAATAAATCTTGTAACAACAACTATACATGTTTTTCAACGCTCCAATTATCAATAATTCTGTTTACTAAATGGACAGAATAAATTGCATAGTGACATAACAACCAATATCACAACTGTAATAACGGAAGCGTTCTGAAAACCACCATATTTCATTGGTCACTATTGATTTAAAAAAAAATAAATTCAGATTAATAAATTGCATTGTGCCACTTGTACCGTGAAAAGGTGTTTTTATTTAATTCTATACAAGTGTCCCACAAGAAGGTTCTGAAAACCGTCATATTCCATTAGATTACCCTGCATAAATGTTTTTCTAGTCGCATGGTCAATTTTATGAGTTTATATGAAACATTGCTTTAAACAAGTAGTTATCCAGTTTTAAGAAAATATCTATAATTTAGAAAGAAAAATAGCACATAAGTGTACACGTTTCAGTTTAAATATATATTTCTCTTATATAGCTTAACACCTGTTGTTCAAAATATTACAGTATTTTGGAAAGCATTTATGGGAAAAAAATATAAAAGTATATTTTTATTTCCCCTTTCTCAAAAATTATTCCAGTGTACCACGGAATTTTGTGTGTTTTTAAGATATTCGTAATTTCTTGCAAACTTTTTTAAATGTTCATTTTATTTTACTTACATATTAAGCCTATAATATGGGCATTTCCTTATTACGGAATCTTAAAATAACACCTTAAAAGTTCAGCGGGGTATTTGCTGTAACTACTGAGAAATGGGTACATAAAGCAATCACCGACATGGGTGGTGGAGGTTATTAAGGCACTAACTCGTGAAGAGAAGGTCCGAGAATTGGTTCATGCCAGGATTACTCCATGGGTCTTGAGTTTTTCCAAGTTTTTCTCAGTTTTTCTCAGAATTCATTAATGGAAAATCCTTAGCGTTTCCTTCCAGAAAAACACAATTGGTTTAGTCCGTTCATCTTTCTGCTTGACGTTTGTTTCTACTTGAAAAGGAATATTTAGCTCAAAATATTATATAAATTTATGTATATTAATTTTAGCGCTGAACGTTCCAGTTTTCTGTATTTCTATACATTTCTCAGAGGTTGTTTTATATTCATGTGCAATTATTTCTGAATATATTAGCTGGTTTCTGATAACCTTCAAGTACAGTGATATAGAATTATATACCTGAAATTGAGATCGACACTTTCTTGATAATTTGTATTACATAATTGGAATTAGCATGTTCACAAGTAGCACATTTTAAAGTGATCGCAAGAAACACGAATCTCATTCATTAGTGTCCAGCACGTACGGAAAAATTGGGTCCGCTTCTACGTCCTACTGTGTACCCCATAATAAAGCGAGCCTTCTTCATTATATTTCTGCAGATGGTTTAATTTTTTAATGGTTTTTAACGCCCGTTTTTACTACTGTGACACCACAGCCGGTGAACACTGGTGATACATGAAATGAAATGATAATTTGGGAAAGGATTTTTTTAAGGAAGGAAACATTCCATGCCTAAGTTTAGGATACTTCTCCGTCATTTACCAGTTATGAGGACTGAGGAAAACCTGGAAAAAAATCCTGTCAGGGAGGACGGTCCTGGCGGGATTCGAACCCCAGACCTCCCGCTCATGAGTCCGCGCCTTAACGACTTCGTCACCCGTGGCGGTACAGATGGTTTAATGACAGTATGTCTTATCTAAAAAGCTGTTTAATAATCTCATGTCAGGAAATAAATTGTGCTGAATTGCATATTTTCAAATGTGCTATTGGATTAATTTTTAATTCCTTACTTTTCACTGATATTGATAAACAATATTTCGCCTACAAATGTAATCTCACTTATGAATTTGACCAATAATAAAAGATACTTATCGTGTGTATATCATATGATCTGTTATACTATGTAATCACAAGTAAAAATATAGCACTTCAGCATCTTTAGCAAGAAACCTGATTTTAAATTAGTACCTAGTCGTAATTTTAAAGTGACATAAGGCGGTGCGTTTTGGAATAATTTTGGTGAATGCTGCTAGTGATAACTGCTCCATCTGCTGCATTTGTAGTAGATTTATAATTTATTCATCTTAAAATATTTATTAATGTGAATTTTTTGCCGTTGTACACAAATAATTGTATTAGTAGGTGCATAAGTTTGTAGCGTTTTGTTCGCCATTGCAACACCGCACTGCTAGGACATCATTCGTTATTTAAAGCGTTGTACTTGTAAATACGTCTGGAATTCTGCAAATTTGAAGAAAGTTTCCGCTATTTGTGAGCTAAAGAAGAGATGAGTGTCAAGCGAAAAAAAAATCGAACAAGTGTGATCTATTCTTCTTTATGAGTTTAGTAGAGGATCAAAGGCAGTGGGGGTGGTTCGAAAACACTTGTCGTCTATGGAGAGAAGGCCACTGGAGCAAGAGAATGGTTCTGTCTCCTTTCAAAGAGGGCTGCGTTCAGTAAAACCTTCGAGTTTTGATGTGGACTTTCTGAACTCTTCATTCCATGGTTAACCACATCAGTAAACCCAAGAATTAGCGGATGTGATGATTGGTGCGACATTTGCATTCCTGGGCACGGGTAAAAAAATCCGGTGTTTGGTCACTGTACGCTTTAAGTGAAAACGGCAAAAATCGTGGAACATTTTTTTTTCAAGTCACGACTGGGTGACATTTGTGCATCTTTCGTTATCGGTTAGCTTGTGAACACATCAACCATTCCTATCCAAGATTATAGTGCCTGTGTAACATAAAAAAGAAAGAAATGGGTGAAGATTAACAAAACACCAGCAATAAACCAGCAACTTTCTTCAGACATGGAATAGAGAAATGCCCCAGAGTTGAGAGAAATTCATAGATAATGAAGGTTTTTTTTATAGGTTTATTTATGGACGCTCTTTAACATCTCAGGTCATCAGCGTCCCATTCAACTCAGGGCGTGAAACGGCCGACAAATTTTGCTCAGAGGCCTCTCTTTCAGGCTTGAGGTTCTTTTTCGTGCCGTAAATGTACGACACGGGACCCACGGCTTTACTTCCCTTCCGAAGGAAGCCATACTTGGGATTTTTACGCCCGAAAAAATCCATCAGTCCTGGCCGGGTTCGAACCCGCGATCTTGGGTATAGGAGGCAAGTATGGTAATCACTACACCACCAGGACCGACTATATATAATGAAGGAGAATACATTACTGATTCATTTATGTTTCCTATTGATCTCAAATGAAAAAGTTTACCACAGTAAAAAAAAAAAAAAAAAAAAAAAACCTACGAATTTGTGCATCAGCCTAATACGATACATATTCCTAAGTTATTTTTTTACAGCTTGTGTCTTCAAGAAGCTAGGCTTTTCCTCTTCACTTCTTACCTCAATATTTATAAAAAAACACACTTCACGAACATGTATCATAACTTGCTATTGCTAACATACGTGACAAGTGTCCTTAGGTTGCTAGCGTTATTACATTTTCAAAATCCCAAAAAAACTCTGAATATCATGGCCGTCTAAACGAATAATCGTCGAGAGAGCCATTAGTTTGTGATTTTTAAACCCAGAACTAATAAAGAATAAGTATCGCAGCGTCTTTTATTCGTGATCATGGTCGTCTAAACCCATCAACAAAACTGTTAGACATTTGAAAGCTGCATCTGGGATAATTTCGAGAAAATTTTACATAATATATAATATGTGCCATGTTATCTAAAGGAACTCTACATTTAAAATTATTTTATCCTATTTTTCTTTGTTTTTTTTTTTTTTTTTTTAATTTTTAAACCTTATTAATATCATCACTCAGTAATACCGATTAATTTAACATTATTTTTAATCCCAAATAAAAAATAATAAATTCAAAGATAAAGACAACAATCTCTTCCAAGTAAAATGCATTAACTTACCATAACAAAGCTTCTTGGTACCAGAGGACCAGATGTGATTAGACTATTTTTTGTTAACGGTACTGTTAATGCGTGTTTGGCAGAAATTAATGCATCATAGTTTGAAGTGATATTCATATAACAATGTGAATAAAATTACTAAATCTGTTTTGCTTTATGAATTACATTTACATATGTAACTAGAGAATAATATGCGCTAATATGTGAACTTAAATTTTAAATTTGTTGCTTAATTGTTATGAGGGCTATTTACTCGAGATAATTCGTTAATTTCTTATTGAATGATTCTTTTTTCGTTCTGTAAATCAACAAGTACTGTGGAATGTGACTAACTTATTTCTTAAAACTCAAAGGTTTTATTTACTCGCCTTAGGCACTAGAGCACTAATGTGTTTTTACTGAACTTGGTGATTAATAAAATGCAAACATATTTTTGATATAGTGCTGCTTTAAAAATAATTAAATGAAAAATAATTAGAATTATTTTAATTTTATTTAATAAAATATTAGTTTTACTTTAATTGCAGTATTGCTAGCATTCAATTAAATACTATAACAGAAAGTAGAGTATTTAATTGATTTTCTTTAAAAATCGATGGTTTTAGCCATCTTGCTGCAAAAGATATGCAAATCGCTTTTGGCTAAGTAATTTTGGAAGTACTTTGCTAGTGGACAGAGGTAAGTTATTGTCGATATTTTTATATTTTGCACTTTAACTGTATAGGAACGTATTGTAGCTCATTGTCCTAAAATGTTCACAGTAGCTATATAAAAAGCCCATTTTCCCACGTGTCTCTTTTGCGGTGAATAAAGCACTATGCTGGAAACCACTAAAATATTAAAGTGTTATTGCGGCACGCTGCCTTAAAAGTGGTAAATTAATTCCCATTAAATTTTACTGTAAGAGCAAACGACTGCAGCCTGTGCTGGTCCCTAACTTGTCAAGTCCTGCTGTAAAAGGTCGATAGGATCGAGATATTACTACAGCCATGTTGCAGATGGGAAAAACAGATTGGACCCGGCCGTTGTCAACAGGAACACGCGACTCTTAACTGACCCCCCTCAATGTTTGCTGGCGCAGTGTTCACGTTACCATGGAGATGTTCATGTTGTCTATCTAGAACCGGTGTAATGAGGGGTCCTTGCTGAGTCAGCGGCGCAAACACCGGCAGTTTCAGCTCCATTTCCCTATCTTAGAGCCACCACGTTACAATCTAATTTACAGGGTTTATCTCAAGGTCGTAGGCCTCTCTTGCTCTGTAGACTAGCTTGCAGATCGATAAGGTTTTCGGCCCTGCTGAGTCAAAGCCTTCGGTATCTGGCACTCCTCCTCCTCCACCATATTTAAACTGGGATTAGCGTCAGCACCCTCCAAACATATGGGACGCTAAATGACGCAGATGTTGTTTTCCTTAGCGTTTCAACCATGTCTTACCGTTCATTAAACAAAAGAAATATCTTGCAAAAATGCTCTGCTTCCAGGCAGTTTTGTAATTTTAATTTCTAATACAAATCGCACGGTAGAACTCATTAGCTTTGAAAAAGTAGCTTCCTGGAGAAGTAAATCTCTGTAACTAATCGTGATACTCCATGTTGGGGTGATCGGGACTACATGACCTACAACCTAACAAAAATACGAACACTATAATCAACAGGAGAGTTGAAAGGAACATAAATGAACGGATGCAGCAAAAATTGTAAAAGACGAGCACAGATGTATCATAAAATGTATGAAAATAATTAATTGCGTGAAATATAACATTTATTTCCATTTATAAATAAAAATGTTTGATTTCATCATTACACATCAACAAAAATACAGGGTTTCAAAATGTGTTCTTACCGCTAGCAAGGGATTTTGCTTCACTGCAGCTGTACATAGCACTGTACTCTGTGTATAAAATCTTACAATATCATCCTCCCTCGGCTAAATAAGCACTGTATCCAGTAAACATCCGATTGGCACGATTTAGTTTGTAATGTGTCAGATTTCGTCATACTTATTTTACTTGTGTGCATCAAAACAAGGGCCAGACTCATTAAACAGGAACTCGTGCGTGGTTTAGGCTTGGAGCATAGTGGCAGATCAGAATCTCACGTGAAAACGGACTGAGCATTTGTTTTTTATGTGGAGAGGAAGAACCATGGTGACACATCCTAGAGTACTGTAGCAGCACTGAGGTGTTGAGAAAAAAGTTTCTGTCACCCTCCTTTACCGACTCTAACAGAGTGCAAGGGGCATGTTGGGCAGCAAGGATCAGGAGCAAATTCATATCGAAGATGAGACAGCTCAGGTCTGAAAAGACTCAAAACGGGGGGGGGGGCGAGAGCTGTATTCACTTATTCTACTACAAGGGAAGAGGGGGGGGGTTCCTATGTACTGGATGTTTTTACATTAAGCTAATATTGAGATTACTATTATTATCATTATCTATCGTTATTATTTTAACTACGTTAAGTAATGCAGGCATGACGTATTTATTTAAGTAATGTGCTTTTTGCATATTATAAAATGCACGTGTACTCATGCGAAGATTGCAAAGTTGATATTATGTATGTTAATTTGAATAAATACACTCATTCATTTGGTGGAGTTCTACCAGTGTATGAGGAGGTTTTTATCCACAAATGCTGTATGAGCAGTGGCTAAATCTTCTTAAAATCACTCGTATGATTTCTCTTTTATGTACTACAGCACTTTCTTTATTCTCTCTGTTTTCTGGTACCAGTATGCCCAAGGTAACTGTAAGGTTTTTTTACTAATGAAGGTTTATGCTATTTATAAAGCTTAAATAAATGGATTGAGGAGAATTTTTTTGACTGCTTGAAAAAAAATTAAAAGTATATCAAGATTTCACAATATATATCTCTCAGAGATAAACGTGCCAATGAATATTTATACCTTTTTTCACTTCGATATATTAAATTTAGAAAAGATATTTTGCCTATACTTCCGGGCTTTGTTCATCACCAATAACCGTAGTTAAAATACTTATTAACAATTATCATGGAAAAGCATATTTTCCAATTTTATTTTTTTTCAAAAAGTACAACTAAATTAGTGTATTTAAATAATTTTTATATTTGTTACGTTTTTTAGATTATTTTTTATGTATTCAGAGATAGGCGTATAAATCCTCCTGATATCAACAAGCATTGTGCTTCGTTGATTGACTATTTGGACTCTATCTGCCACTCGCATAAATGCGATGAGCGCTGGCATTACTCACTGACAGTTGCCATGGTTTATCTTGCAGCTCCACGTGTATTTTGAGCATTTTGTTGCTAATATGTATCGCTATCTAATCTGGTGGGAAAAAGACATATCACTAGAATTGGATTCATAAACCACAAATATTTCATTTAAGCTACCGTTTTTTCTTTTCTGTGCTAAAAAATAAGCATGAGACCCAAAGTTATTATCAATAGAACAATTTGGAAAAACTGGATAAATTCGGAAGAAAATATAAGATAGATACTACACACAGACATTGGGGGGGCGGGGTCATTATGCAATTCGATTACCTTTGAGCCATTTTTTTTTCGATTGGATTGTTACGGTGTTTTGAAAAAATTCTTCACAAGCCTCAAATAAAAACAAAACACTTCAATATCCTCAAAGAGCGTCAATTAAGCAATAGCACATTATTTTAACTAAACATTTATGCAGAAGATTTTCAATGAAGAACCTAAGAGAAATCACCCTTTACATTTCTTGAAGATATTGTCAATAAAGAATCTGCAATTTTGTTTTTAATCCATGCTGGTTCAAACTTGCTGTAGTTATAGTTTATTTAGGGTATTCGTTTTTGAATAAAGCATAGAAATTATGTCAAAACTGCACAAAATACACATTTTTCTTTGCTCTGAATAACAATTAAATCTTGCTCTATTTAGTCGGATGTTCATTTTCTGCAATATACTGTTCACCGCTTTTAATTGTTAAATGTTATCAATGTTAACTATTGCATTTCATGACAAATATTCACTGAAACTCCCCGAGCAAGAGGCTTAATAAAACCGAACCGCTTGAATATGACAGAACGGCATAATATAAAAAGAAAGAAAGAAAAAAAAATAAATCTGCTGCGATCGCACCCTGGACCATCAGGTTGGTAGTTTGTTTTACTATGCCAACTCCACCGTCGAGAGAGATAAATAATAACATAACATTATCACAAGTAATATCACTAGAGAGTCTTGAAAGCTCAGACACGAGTGATATTTATCAGGTCTATTTCACGAAAAAATTAAGAATTGAAATACAATTCCCGTAAACTTGTACAATAGTTTAATAATCGTACATTTGTATTATGAATACTTACCTTTTCAAGCCATCTAGCAACAAACGAATGTCGATTGTGTAATGGTAGCATTTTATCCTTCTGAACAACGTGTTTATTAAATTTTATGGTTGCTTAGACACATATTCTTACACAATTTATAAAATGGTTTCAGCTGTTTGGCTGAATACGCAAAAACAATTTCTTAGTGAATCACATTAAGTTAATTAAATTTACAATTTATGAAAATACAGAAAAGTGGTTAGTAATGCGTGCTCGTCTATTATAAAGTGGAGGTTAAGAGTTGGCTGCACTGACTACAAGACAAATGCACGCTGCGTGATAAAAGGGACTTGATATTTTTTTCGATAATTTCACTACGATATCCAGCTGTGATTGGTCAAAATTTTCATTGGTCGATTTTAAGATCACGTGACATAAGTGAAATAGTCGCTGTAAATCTGCTAATCGAATATGTTGTTTGTTGAAGTGATTTCGTAAAATGGAAGTGCAGAAAAAGATTCATATACTTAAATTAATCGGAATTAGGAAACGACATTTTCTCCACATAGTTATTTCTTTTGTATTAACATGTCAAATAATATAATTTTATTAATTTTCGGATTGTTTTTATGTAGAGTAAAATCTTTCGTATACGTATGCTGTGGGACAAAATCAGTCTTATAAAATTGATTTTGCCGGTTAACTGGAAATATGTGCATATGTATACATTATTAATTTTAGTTGTAGATGCCTAATAGGTACGATGCGATGTAGATTTTGATAAATCATTAAAAACTCTTTCTATAGGTACAGCCGCAATAGTTCACATTACTTCGGGATTCGTAACAAAGAATAAATAAATAAATAAATACATTTTCACGAATCCGACCGCAAAATATGTGGTGCCAGTTGAACCGTTTTTAATTTCTAAACATTAAAAGAATGTGGTGTCATTTGAAATTTCATAGTACAAATGACTGGGGTGAGGATTGAAACCTAAGATGTAATCAATAATGGTTGCAAATTTATCCCTCAATATACAAATGGACATTACTTTTTTGTGCATTAAGTATATATAATTAGTTATTTAGATTGTGTAATTATGAAATGAATATTCTAAAGGTAAGAAGTGTTTAATATTCGTTGGGAAATTATAAAGATTTTATACGGGATTTTGCTGCACTTTAGTGAGAAGTTATTTCTCTTCTTCTGGGTTGGAGGTACCGCCGTGAATAAATTTGGTAGAGATCTTGCGGAAGGAACACAGCGCTGGAAGGCGTCCAAGTGGCTGGCATGGGGAAGATTAAGAGCTCTGCCACAGACCGCGACACTCAGTTTTCTTGACCAACATAATGTTAGTGGGGGTGAACACGGAGGTTCAAGCTGATTATGCATACGCGACGACCGTACTATCGAACTCTGAACTGTCTGTAAGTACCTATAGAAAAATCTTCTAGAACCTTTTTAACATTTAGATGCTTTATTCCCTCAAGAGAACAATACTATGCCTCTTTCAGCAGCATCTAAAAAGTCGCGTCGAGTATGACTCACTTCGATCTCTGGTTCGCCGATAAAGCTAAGGGTCTTGTGATCCTCATGATACATGAAGGCAGTTATATTCTTGACCACCAGTTCTGAAGAAAAAATTTGCAGAGAAAGCAATACGGGTGTAGAAAGTGGTACATCAGACACATAAATAATATTAATAATAAGCTAAAAACAGAATTGTTTATGCTTAGCCATGCTTGTGGGATTTAAAATATAGTCCCATGGAAGAAATACGTGCATTTTCAAAATATGAAAACAGCAATTTTTATTTAATTTATAAAATAGCGACAAACTTCTCTTGCTATAAAGTATACAACTCTTTTCCCTAAGATAACTTTAAAAAAGTCCTTGCGGTAATCTTTAATACCCCTTTTGCCTTTTATGCGAGTTCAACAGTGAGTTTTGCATTTTATTTAGTTTTTAAATATATGAAAAGCATAAAATTATATTGTATTTAAAAACTTACTAACCTGTATTATAAGAGACGTTAAAAATGATGCCCCTCTGGGGCAATACATTGCCAGCATTTCAGGCAGTTCCTGCATTTCATCCAACTTTTCTTCTGTAAGAACGAGGCTATTTGTAACACGTTCTTGTAATTGAGAGATTCTGTTTCTCGTATTTTCTGAAGAATCGTCTTACCAGTTCTCTGCAATAATAGGTTACACGCACGCACACCCTCTCTCTCTCACACTCACTCACAGTATAAAATCCACTCTTGAAGACTGTATGTAGTGACATAACTAATGAAGAACAATTAGCACTCAATTTATAAACGGTGAAAGCACCAAATAACACAGGAAAGCACAATCATTTGCTGATAAAAACCGCCTCAAATTGACTACAAGTTGCTATCTATACATGCTTTATACGGTCTTTACAACTGACTTGTTCCAGTACTCGGCCGCATTTTAATGACATGTAATTCAAATAACCTCACTGTATTTTAAAAAATTTGATAGTGTTTTATCACTCTTTAAAATGTTAACAATTTCTCACCTACAAATTGCTACTTAAACAATTTTTTATAGTTTTATACACACGTTTATAGATGTGTATTAACTAATGGTTGCTCTGGATTTTATTGTAAATAGGTTATAAGAATATTTAAATATTAACAATTTCAGATATTTTAATATTAAATTATTTAAAAGTTTCAAATTCTAACTAGCAAAAATACATTAATATCAGGGAAAATTTAAGATCGGGTAAGTACATTATGAGTATAGTTGAAAAAAATATAATTATATTTCATGAGGTATTCTTTTAGTATTTATAGTTTTTAGACTATTAGAGTAACTTCACTACTCCTTTTCTACATCAACAATTTTTTCTTCCCCATTGAAGACTGATTGGGCTATAAGTGATGATAATTCACTGTATAGAAACTATTTGTAGCTAAGGTAATAGATACAAAAACATTAATTTAGAGAACAGGAAATATCTGAAAAGAGAAAATAATATTTTTCGTTTGTTTTGTCCTAAACATAGTACCCCATTTGAGCCGGACTGAACCCGAAAAATAAAAGAGCAAACGATTTCAAGATTGACTTCACATTTAATTTTAATAAGTAGATTTGTATAGTTTGGTAGGTGGTTTAGACTCCTATAACCAGTTAAATTGCCTAATTAATTTAAAAGTGTAAACTACAAAGATGATACTCTCCGCTGCACTGTGGAGAGAAGAATGGAACTCATCTCTCCGCTTCCTCTGGAATAATAATAATAATAATAACAACAACAACAACAATAATAATAACAATAATAATAACAATAACAATAATAACAATAATAAGAATAATAATAATAATAATAATAATAATAATAATAATAATAATGTATCTAGCAAATTAGGTCACACATTTCTTAATCTTAGCTCACCTTAAAGCTGAAATTCTTTTATAAGTGTCGACCTATCAAGAGTCTAGAAATTACGAAATGCCTGAATTACTCTACGGCAACTTTTTCTATTAATATGCGTGCAGGAAAATGTTTCTGCTTTGCATAATCCAATCGGCGAGTGTTGAAAGTGTGGAAGTCACCATTTTAAACCTATAGACTTTTTCCCTCTGAAGACAGCTCTAATAATTGCTGTTAAGGGACGGCGTAATTGCATTATACAGAGCTGCCCTGTTGAAAGACGGTATTTAAAAAAAGACATGATTTTATAAACGATTGAGCGAGGCATTAAATAATGAAGTTGGCACATTTTTTAGTATTTTCTTCACGAGCTTATACTGTTTTTATTACAAGGGTCATTTCATAAATAATGGACACATTTTTTACACGTTTATTCCTACGTTTTTTTTAATACAGTTTCTCTGCTTACTAATGTCTCTGTCCAACTCTACTGTTCAATTCTTGAATGAATGTAGTTACCTGTGCAGAGATTTTTTCGAGGGAGAGAAACCAATATTCATACATGAGCTCCTTCATCTTGCTGGAAAAAAATGAACCCAAGTTCTCTAGTATTTAAAAATGGCTAACAACATTTTCTATGTTCCTGTGAGCACTGTAATGCAGGGTAAACGGCCCAACCTCACGCAACTGGGGGCGGTTTTTATGCATTTGTGTTCATATTTTTTTGCATTTTGATTTCATTTGGCAATAGCGACAATTTTATATAGGAATCCTTGATCTACAATATCGAATTTTTCGATGACCATTTGTTTCTATTTCTCTTCAGCAGTAAAGCAATCATAAGCACATTGAGCATACTTTATTCTTTTCTTCAAATTGTTAGTCAAAATACGTCGTACCTATTTGGTGTAATCCTAGTAAATTCTGAAAGTTCCTCGCACTCGCTCTATATGTTTCAAGATCATCCGTAACAAGCATTACGGCTAGCTCTGCTCTTAGTTCAATGTCTAACCCAACGGAAAACTGTACTGCGGTCAATGAACTATGCCTTTTGATTTTTTTGCCTTCCAAAGCTTCAATCATAAATTATGACCTATAAATTTCAACCGTCGCAGTACTCCAAGACCCTGCGGATTCCATTTCTGGCACTCGTTATCCACAGACAGAAGAAGCAACGGAAGTTTCAGCACTTCGGAAAAAAAGTGGCGAGACGCAGCGCAGTTCATGTTCAGATCTTCCTATAGGTCAATGTCGTTGTTGTGGCGATAAGAGTTGCATCGTAGCACAAATACAAAGATAGAAGCATGCGAAGCAATAGATTCTTGTGGGAAAATGTCTGGATTGTATGAGCCAAATGCAATGTCATGTCCTTGGTGGCAGCAGTTTGAGGCATGGCTGATGATCGGCAAGGAAGACGAAGGTTCTCAGCAATCGCAGAGTGACTGTGGTGAAAATTACACATTGAGTATCTCAATGGACATTGTTCATTTCATCGCCTAATGTCGCCTGAAGCGTCTTTCTATCGTCAGGGATTCAAAGATGATTGAAGCGCCTAAACAAGTGTTTACAGAGACTCGGTGATTGTGCCAAAAAATAGTGCAATATAACTGTGTCGTATTGTAGTGCCTCAATAAAGTTTCTTGCCCCCAAACTTACTTCTGAAACAACCTGGACTTCACAGATCTTCCTGTGCATTATAGACCAGGTCAACTCTTTTCTGAAATAATTACAGTTTGTTTTTCAGAATAGAGGTATGCCATGCAACATTCCGTCTCTTATTTCTACCGCTTTTATTTTGTAATTAAAATTGCAATGCCCCTAAGAGACGCGTTAAATCGATACCACGTTTTCTCTGAGTGTGATTCGTTCAAAATACGACAGCAATACCAGCTGGTGTCTGAATTAGATCTTTCTGTCCTGGTAGTCTAGTAACCAAACTCGCCTTATAGACTCAAAGATTGCAGGTTCATTTCCGGCCAGGGTCGGTGCATTTATTCCAGCGTAACAATGGGTCCCTTGTTGCAAATTTACGGTACGTAAAGAACTACAAGCCTGAAAGAAGAGGCCTTTAGGCAAAATTTATCGGTCGCTTTATGCCCTGAATTAAATGGGATGCTGATGACCTCTTATGACCTGAGCGTCCGTAAACAAACAAAATAAATACAAATACGTATTTGATTGTGTTTTGGATTTGTGGCGAATCGAGAGTGCGAGATATCATTCCTAGAAAGTAGTGCTCGTGCTCCAAACAAATACGAGATCAGTAAATCGAGGTAGGACGAACATACAGACGTGAATCTTTTCCGCATATCTGTTAGGAGCACTAATAATGTTTTGAAATTGTAATTACCAATAGTGTAATATATTTTGATCGCATAATCAGTTTTATCTGAATATTTGAGTTACTACAACATTAAACTCATTTTTATAAACCATTTAACTTGCTGCGCATATTTTCCACAAAACACTTTTTAAGGAATTCTTCGCTTTTAATATCTAGTGCTTTTGAGATAATGTATATATTTCTTCGGCTCTTAAAGAGCCAGAACATGATACAAATATACTTTGTTTTACAATATGAAATAAAGTTGGGAGTATCCCAAAAGGGAACGCCACCAAGCAAAAGAATGTCTTTGATTTTGCTCTGTTCAATTGAGTAATCTTTGAGCATTTGCATTTGCAGTTTGCTCTCTCCTGCGAACCAATTTTAGCACATAACATTCCTGTTTCTTTGCACAGTGCCAAATACGAGAAATAATTCAAGGGTTTGCATTTACCTGCGGCAGTCTCTAAATACTTCCCTTCTACACTTCTTGAACTGCATCTGTAATTACAGAATGACGTAAAACACTCAGCCATCAAATGTTGCATTTCATTTTCTAAGTAGATGGGTTAATGGTTTCTACTCTTCTACTAGAACATTATTTCAGCTGGTCACTTGATTTCTGTCTCTAAAGTGCTGTATTAAAGACTGTGGTTTGATATCACACAGTGCACTAGTAAAATAATCCCTTTTGCATAATCGATACTATGTCAATGTCGTAGCAGAGCGATTAGCTCTCCAGCGCGATAATCCCACTAATTTTATTTGTTTCTGTACAATATTTTGCAATGGAGGGATGTTACTTCACTATTGCAAATTTTATAAAATTTTTCTTTTGTTTCAGGTGAGTACCTTGATCACATATACATCAGGTGGACACCGTAAAGGTAACGTTATGCAATACATTTCTCTTTCTTTTGAACCCCATTTCTTTCGTTACTTATTAGTTTTAAATAGTGAATAATATTGCACTCATCATAGTAGACGATCGTAGCATTTGCTCTTCGCTGCTGAAATATACCTGAATTCCTTTAAACAGATTTTGAGACATTCGCTCCAACTCTTCCTCCCGAATATTGCAAACTGCCGCCGTGATATTCGGTAATATTTCTAGCGAAGACCCTACAGTGAAGATTAACGGATATAGAGAAGAGAGGGGAGTTGTGGAGGAGAAGTAAGTAAAGAAAAGAGGGGCTCAGCAATAAGGATTCTTTCATGTTTTTATATATGTATATGAAATTATTCATAGAAAATGTGTGTGTATATGTATGTATGCATTAGGTTTTGAAGTATGTATACAAAGTTAATCATAGCAATTAATGTTACCGTTTTTGGGTACTGTATTTTTTATTGTTAAAACGTCGGTATTAGCATGTACGACCGTAAGGCCCATGTGGCAGTTATGCTTATATTTGTATACATGTAAATATGCCACAATTACTACCTATTGCATCTACTACTACTACTACTACTACTACCACTACTACTACTACTGCTGCTGCTGCTGCTGCTGCTGCTGCCACTAGCATTATCTGTATTAGAGCCTCCACGGGTCTTATTATAGATTCAGTAGTAACTTTTAAATAGATGAAGATTCTGTAACTGAGTGGTTTTATACGCACTGCTGACAGACATGCCGTAATGCTGCAATAATCGTGTTAAAGGCTTTCAATAAGGTTCTAATCGATAGCCTATTTCACCAGGCTTCTCTTCTTTTAACACCCGGATTTTAGTCTCCGCATCTTGTAATGAAAGCCCTATTTATCAATCTGAAAATTGGCAGCTCCTGATTGTTTTCGTAAAATTATCAAGAAACTCTCGCCTACAGTACTTTTAAGATTGCTGTTGCTTTTAACAGTCATAAACACAGGTTCTTCGTTCTGGCACATACCTTACTCTCGACTACTCCACAATACACAAGCGCATAGTAGATAATATACATGTACCTCCTACAGAAATGAAACTGAATCTGTTTGCGTGATAATGACAACTGAGCAAGCTCAATTTCCTGCGGAACGTTTACCTCCACTCTTACCGTGAATTGGCGCCCAACCAGTTTCCAATAATATATACAAAATCCCATTGTGTAGCCAATAACGAAAGACTATTTAAAACATCCTTAAGTTCCTTAAATTTGTAGCTATTTCTAAAAAATAAAATAATATAAATACATGTCCTTGAGAGAAACACAATGTATAGGTACTTGATTTTTGCTTGCGTTAAGCTAAAGTAAAAAATTTTTGACCTAAAAGTCTAAATAATAATTATATACTGCTTCCGGCGCTTTTCAAAGTTCTAAAAAACTTCTAAATCCATTCTCAACTATGTAAGTTATGTTATAATGACGTACTGAATATATTACAGGATATTTCACCCAATAGGTTACCAGAACTGAGGTATCAACACATTTTATACTTTCGAGGCATTTTTAGACAAAGTTTATACAAATTGTTTCTTTTTTCTTCCCTCAAATGGTTTTGTTTTATAGTAGAGAATATATACGTTATGTAGATGTCGTAATGACTTCCTGAAGAAGATTTCAGAACAGTAAATATGTACTTTTTTCCTTAGCATATGGGAAAAATGAACCAATTTAAAAAGTTTAAATATTCAATTCGGCATAAAATGATATTTAACTAAAACCATTGTATGGTCATATAATATGCAACATTTCCCACGTTAAGTCGACTTCCAGAGCTATCAGCGTTTCTCTGCAGCCAGTCACCATCTAGCTCTATCTTCATATTTAAATTCCCCTTTCCTATAGTCTCATAAACAATGAAATTCGCTGTCCAATTCTCTTCTTCTTGCGTATGTCCTTCCAATAATTTCTTGGCTCATCTTCCATTTTCATTCATTTTATATTCCCAAGCCACATCAGCATATCTCTTTCCATATGCATTTTTCTTTATATGTCATAATTCTTTACTCTTCTCTTTATATATTTTGCTGATTTACTTAACTTACAGTTAGTGATTATGATCCATATAAAGTCATACATTTTATGAAGTCTTAATCAGAGGGAGCAGTTCAAGTATTGCGAGGTTTTCTCGGCGCATACGTCTTGGGGACGTATTTACTTACACCTTTCAGCAAAGAAGATATTCAAAATTTCCTGCTCTCGATAGTTGTAAACTATGGCCAAAAATCAATCGCCCACACATCATTCGTACACTTTGAGAAATTTGGAAACTCTTTTCCATAGTGCATGTGTTTGTTTTGTACACCATTGCATTTTATTTATCCAGAAATGTTAAGATATTTGTTAAAAGTCGTGCTGAACATGACGAGCTTACTATGTCAGTATGCACAAATTGTATGTATGAATACTTTTTGGGTAATACTGAAAATAAAAATGCCGCCATAATGTGGTTTGCAGTTCATAAACTTTCCCATGTAGCTGAAGTCTTGACCGACTCGCTTTATAACTGCCCTGATCTTTCTACTAAACGTTCAGAGTATGTCTTTAACATCAATAGAAGGCAAGATCGCGCCAGTAGATGATATTTGTATTACTCGCCTGGTATATTTATTTTTTAATTCATTGTTTCACTTTTTAATTATGAGGTCGTTGAATGAAGAATTATCATAATTATTTTTGACACGATACCTTGGCTCATACTTATAATTTTGATGGACTTTTTTAAAGTAGTCCACGTTAGATGGAATTCATCCATCCAAATGTTTCTACATATCTTCAAAGACATGTCAGAAACCATTTTACAGGCTTTCAAAATCACCCTCTCAGCCTTCGTTCTGCTTCTGACACTATCGGAATCTGCTTTCCTTGAAGGTGTTTATTCAAAATGTGAAAAAACAAAACAAAATAATAATAATAATAATAATAATAATAATAATAATAATAAAATCGCACGGGACTAAATCTGGCTATAAGGAGGATGAGGGATATATCACACTGATTTTTGGGTTATATCCAGTAACAACATTTGCAATGTGCGGTCGTGCATTGCCGTGATGCAACATCGAGCGGATATGTACCCGAAATGTAGCCTTTAGCGTGTGATATGGACTTACAGAGTTATTAGACCATCTCTTTAATATTGCTCAGTTAGTTGTGTGTGCAGGTAGGACATGCTGGGTAAGCCATTCCTTGAATATTGAAGAATGAGATGACTATTACTTTCTCAACAGAAGCAATCCACTTTGTTTCTTCAATGTTAGTGATAATGGAGATTTCCACATAGAACTTTGCTGTTTGCTGTCAGAATCGAAATGATGCAGCCAAGTTTCATCAGCAGTGATATCCTTTTAAAGAAACTCCTCGTCATCCTGCAAATTCATCTTCCAACAGCATGTCATCCTACACGCGGATCTCTTTTTGTTCGGAAATCAGCAGTCTTGGAACCCACCGTGCACAAACACGTCTCATATGCAACGTTTCAGTTACCAACGTATGGGTGCCATGCAGGGAATTTTTCATAATTTATGAAAGCTTCATTAATGTTATTCGACGAACATGTGTCACAATGACAGTAGAGATGTTAATATTTCTTACGTTAGAGCACAAACGGGAGTTTCGAATCCATTTTCCTTTGAAATTAATTGCCTCCCCTCTTTAAACATTTTAACTCATCTTCGAGCTGTGCTCTACGGAAGAACAAACTCTAAATAGACTTCCTGTAACATTTCATAGGCGTCGATTGAATATTTGTTCAGACGAATTTCTGAGCATAGTATTGTTCGTCACGTGTCACCTCCATTTTGCTCAAGGCGAAACTGAACATGTCTAAATTTGCACACTTCCCACAGGCGGGAACCGGAAGTGACGTCAATGGAATCGGTAACGCTTGTGCACTATGCATTAAGCTAATGAAATAGTATAAAACTAATTATTAATACAGTACAAGTCATGACATTCGTGTAATATTGCCCCTAGCTAGTTACCGCTTCAGACTGTGTTTGCCTATCATCTTTCAAAAGATTCTTCTTGAATGTTCCTAATATTATATGACTGTTGTTGCTCGTCTTCAATGAGGCCCACTTGATCGTCAACTTGAGAAAGAAAAAACAGTTTTAATCAAGTATTGATATATCCATATTCCTGCATATAAATAATTAATAAAAGCTATGATCATGCCGGATAATTATTTGATATAGACAACACCTAAGTTGGAAAGAAAGTTTATCAGTCCCTTTAATCTTCCAAGCTCTGGCGCCAAGACCTAAAACACCGCGTGAGCATACAAAGTTTAGAGCCAAATGTCTATAGTAGGTATATTATAATGGTTTTATGAGCACTTTTGTAAAATATGTAAAAAAAATATATATATATATATATATTATTGGAAAATTGAAAAGTTATTAAATAGTAAACTTTTATGGTACTGGTAGGATGCTTATGTTAGTGAATACTTAATTACTGAATTTGCGTGTTAATTCTTAAGATATCTAACATAAAATATTAAGACGTTTGAGATCTGAACGTCAGAAGGGCTCTTAAGCCAAAAAATTAGGTATAGGAACGAAAGAGGAGGAAAGAAGACATAGCTGGATAAGAAATATTAAGAAATGATGAGGGGATTTTCTCTGCTAGCCGTAAATCTCCAGTGTTATTCGTCTTAGGCTAGAAAGGAATGCGCTAACCAGTTAGAGAAAAGACAAGTTGCTGTGGCACCCTCTCACTCTAGACACGTCTTAGGGTGTTCCTAGCCGCATTGAGGCAATCTGTTACTCCAGGGTCAGACGTTTCCTTGGGATTACCCTCATTTTGGGAGTTTGTGGGATAGTTGCGGCCCACCGCGATCTCAGGACTCCCCCAGTTGCTTCTAATATGCCCAAGGAACCAATCCCTTGCAGAGGTGACGAAAACCTCTTGGAAGACCATCTTAAAACATTGCCAGGCTATGCTTAACTGCTTAGGTGCATTTTGAATCGTATATTAGAATGAAGAAAATCATTGTATTTATCGCTATAAGTAAGCAATATACAAATAAGACTTATTTTACAGGAAATAAGTCTTCTGTATTTATAATTTTGATATTTATGGATAGATAAAGTACATGTTTTAATTTATATACAGGTTTTTTTTAAAAGTAATGCAAAGTTTGTTATATAGAAAAATGGATGTGTTTAAAAAAAAGTGCAAATTTTATTTTTAAAAGGACTTATTTTGTAAATGCGATTTTTTTTTTTTCATTTTCATTATTGTATTAGCTAGAACGTCATATTTTTAAATAAGAACCTATGATTTTTGTCACATTTTACGTTATAATGCCAAAAAGTCCGTATATTTTAGCACACATAATTTTTATGTATGACTCCTATGTGACAAACTCCTGTAGAGAAGTGAGAAGGCAATTTATAGACAGGCTCCCTTCTGTTTTTGCGCCTCACAGAGAAACGATTCACAATAGGCTTACGGATTGGGACCTTTCTTGATAAGAAACCGAAAGTAAAACACCGTGTTCTTACAAAGGAAAAACTCGATGACATCGAGAAGAGTTAGAAGGAAGCCCTAAAAATCTCTGAGAAAGCTTGTCCAGGAATCAGGAATTTCGCAAACCTCGGCTTGGAATGCCACTATGCTTGTAAAATTAAAACCCTCTAACATAACTGTAGTTTAGGAATCGCAACCACGCCATGTGAATAGGGTTAATTTCTGCAATTGTGTGTTGGAGTATGTTAATGTTCGCTCTACTGCACGCGTTTAATTTTTTTTACGAACGAAGCATGGATTTATTTATATGATCTTGTAGTGACAAAAAACAAAGATACTGGAGTGTAGAAATAACTCGATCTTTTGCTGTGTGCTGTGAATGCATACAGAAATCTATGCGATTTAATTTAAGGGGTCATGAATATTCTACTCCACTGGCAATCAGCTTGCTTCCAGGTGCCAAGCAAATCTCTGTTAAGCCGGCCACGAGTCCAAACGAGGGCTCTGTAGCTGCCAATAACACATCTCAAACTTATAGCTGCTTTTCCTAATGACGCAAGTTAGCCAAGTATAAGATAATGAATTACTGTTTTTTTTTCCCCCTTACAAAACTCCACCGTTCTTTAGTAGAGGACCCTGTATAATTTTTTTTAATAGTATTTAACGCCAGTTTTTAATACTGAGGCATCACAGGCGGTGGACACTGATAATACATGAAATGGTAAATTGGGAAACTGTTTTCTAAAGAAAGGAAGCATTTCAGGCCTAAGTTTAGGGTACCTCCCCGGCATTTGTCATTTATGAGGACTGAGAAAACCTCAGTCAGGAAGGATGGTCCTGGTGGGAATCGAATCTCGGCCCTACCAAACACGAATCAGCTCCTTAACGAACTCTGCTACCCGTGACTTTTCCTCCCCCCTTATATGAAAGTTTCGGGAGATACGAAAACTTTTGAAAACCTTTCATGGCTCAGATTTTATTAAAAAAAAGAGCATATGTCTCATCTCTATAAAGAATGCTAAACAATTAATTGAACTTTCTCAACAATTAAGGTGTTCTTTTGGATATTAGTTTATATTTATCCAAAAAGAATTAAATAAATAGAGAACAATGGAAATAATAGCATACAAACTACGGTATTTGGGGAACAGAAATATTGTAAGTACAGGTAAAGGTCAGGATGTACACTTAATAGAGCGAAATGTGGGCTTTGAGTAAATGAAGGCAATCTGATATTTGTGAATGAACAGAATTTTAAAATAACTTCGTCATAAATACCAAAACTAAATAGGAATAAAAGTACATAATTCTATGAAAATTTTTCTGTTACTATGAACGGCGAATATTACTGTCATCTTTTGATTAACGGAAACTATGAAATGTCCGAGGTGCATGCGTTTATTCAACAACTTCGTTAAAATCCTGAATCTAAATGTCCCCTTGTACTCGAGTGGTGGCAGAACCTTTTGCTTGGCAGGCCAGCACGTCATCCTTTATTCATCCACGTCGCTGCTGTAGGGAGATACTTGTCCTTTCAGAAATGTTTATCTACCTCTCCATGAGCCGGTGAAGTGCACTGCCGCTCTGCTCAAGTGAGAGCTGTAAGGAGCATGTGCGTGTCTCGAGGTATCATTAACGGACACGCAGTATTTGATCGACTATCGCTCGGCAAAGCGCAAGCGATCGTGTCCTGTTTTATTATTAATATATCTTTACTTCCAAGCAACAAGCGAAGAGTGCATTATTCTCATAGAGGTTTAAATATTTTATGCTTGGCTTATCGTTAAAAGCCATATGTTCAACTTTCCTTCCTGCGTCTCATATCTTCATAAAAATGTTTATATCGCGGCACATGCCTGTGCATTCTCTCAAAACTTAGTTAAGTAGTTAGCTGGCTGGCTACCAGCTAGTGGTAAAGCTACTGGTTTCTAGCATTTTGTAATTTAATAATTAATTGTTCAGTTGATCTGGTGTTTTAGTTTATATATATATATATATATATATATATATATATATATGTGTACTCTTAGCACTAATTCTTTTTATTTTATTTCTCTTTATAGTTTATGATGTGTAAAACTATTATGAACAGTGGAAATTAATTCAAGAATAAATGATAAAAATTGAAAATCTGCGTTCCGGTATGAACCACAAGTTGCCGGAACAGAATAGTGCAGATTTTATTTTATTTTATTCTTTCAAAACCGGCAGGGAAATTCAAACCCCACATCTTGTTGTTGATTTGTTTTATTTACGGACGTTCTTTAACATCTCAGGCCATCAGCGTCCCATTCAATTCAGGGCGTGAAACGGCCGACAAATTTTGCTCAGAGGCCTCTTCTTTCAGGCTTGAAGTTCTTTTTCGTGCCGCAAATGTACGACATGGGACCCACGGGCTTTACTTCCCTTCCGACGGAAGCCATACTTAGGATTTTTACGCTCCGAAAAAATCCATCTACCCTGGCCGGGTTTGAACCCGCGATCTTGGGTTTAGGAGGCAAGTATAGTTATCACTGGACCACCAGGACCGACCCGCATATCTTGCAGAATTGTGTAAGAGCTTCTTAAAGTACATTGTGCAATTATTTACATTTACTAGCAGTCTTCGAGAAATTGAGTCCATAAAATCTCGCAATTTAGGTCAGTGATATGCTGAAAAATAATAAAATTATTTGTTGTAAGATCTATCCTTATATTACAAGCAATCTCAAGTTTAATAGAATACATTGCGGAAAATGTTTGTGCTTGGGTAAGGCAGTGGTGTCAGTGATGTTTACGACAACTCCCCACTAATAATGGAAAAAGGCTGCTTTTTCCTGCATAAAAAACATGTTCATTTATCTTGTGCAAAGTATAGAAATATAGAAGCTTAGATCTGCATTTGCTAATTAATTACATAATATACGCAGTGTGTTATTTGTATACGTAGCCTAGCCACAACTATTGTAAAAATGTTGAATTGTCAGGAACGACGGAGAAAATTTCGGCTAGCCGTTTGTGTTCAAGTCCCCTGGTAGGGAAACCTGGGCAGGAAGGGTTGAAGTTTTGTATTGCTCTATTTACGACGTTCTTTAATATCTTTAACCATTAGCGTTCCATTCAATTCAGGGCGTGAAACAGCCGATTGATTTTGCTCAGAGGCCGCTTTTCTTTTACGTGCCGTAAATCTAAAACCCACGGCTTCTTTCGGTCCCATCTCCCATATTTAGTAACTTTACGCTCTAAAAAGAATTTATCGACCCTGGTCTGTTTTGAAACCGAGATCTTGGATCTACAAAGCTAATACGGTTACCACTAAACCACCAGGACGGCGAGGAAGCCTCGGGCGACGAGGCATGGAATAAGGGGCATAGTCCCTAACATTGTTTACAGATAGATCAACAGACGCCATAGGAGCCCCCCCCCTAAGGACCGCGACAGAAACCTTTACCAAAGCATAACGCACCAGCCATCTCGCTCTGGCACTTTCTACTCTTTCTAATGTATTGATTACTAAATTATGACTGTAGCAGTGAGTAGAGTGTGGTTTGAAATAACTACGAACTAAATCTGCGGGAATTCCCTATAGTAATAGCTCAGAACGTTTTTATTGTAATTACAAGAAAAATACAAGTAAATTTAAAACAATGCAGTAACACGCCTTTGTGGAAGATGCGACTTCATTAATGTGAACAACGTGTTTCTTTTTGCAGGTTTTTCACTTTTAAATTTTACCAATCAGTGAAAAATATCAAGAAAAATATTGCACTGATATTTTTTGAATTAGCACTAGAGCTGCGGAGATCATTTTGGGCGGTGTTAAATTTTTAAGCTGCTACTGCTGCCAGAAATTTAATTTTATCTTGTTATGCGCTTGTGTCTTTTTAAACGTTATTTTATAGTTCATTTAGACACTGTAACTTTTATTTATTTCGAGTAGTTGCTGATTCACTGGGATTTCTACTTTAAACCGCTAAATGTAACTCTGACCGCTGTTTTTCTAACAATAATTGCTCTGTTTTAAGTAACTGCGTGTGTATCATGGCAATATGGTGCACTCTTATTGCTAGTATATGGAGGATAAGCATGTCTCTTGTGATCGATGATGATCGATAGAAAGATATTGAGAACTTTGGTGATATTTCCAAGAATCTTATCAGATCAGACGCTCCCGATATAAACAATAGGAATAGGGAAGCATTGTAATAACTCAGGTGATGATGACCACCCTGCAATTTTTTCCAAGAATTACCAATTAAAGTGACTCGCCAGCAGTAATGGGAATTTCCATTCTTCAGTTAGATAATAGAAATAAGTGCTGCATTTTTTATGAAAACCACAAGATTATAAGGTTTGAAACAGAGAAATATATTCTAATATCAAATTATTGGAACATGTTTATTGATAATTGTCAACTATGCTATAATCCGGGTGCAAACATCATTATAGTTAAGCAACTTTTCCCAAGCAGAACCATTGTCCCTACCTGCAATTTCAAACAAGCATGGTAAATTCGGTATAAAACTCTGGGTTATAGTAGATGTTGACACAAAATATATTTGTAATGGACCACCGTATCTTGGCAAAGATGAACAGAAAGCAGCTGACGAGAAACTTTCCGAGAGCTTAATGATGAAGTTAGTATGACCACATCACAATAAGGAGCGAAATATCACTACAGATAACTTTGTACTACACTGAAACTTAGGTAGCAAGTTAAAAGCTGAAAGGACTGTTCTGGTTGAAACAATGAAACGTACAAGATAATGTTATAAACACATGCCGATTGTCCAGAAATAATTCAGACACCACGCTGACTCTTTGTCAAGGGGAAAGAAAACAAACATTTTTTTCTGCACAGTCAATGTACCCTGGTGTTGAGATACAATAATACAAAACTACCACCAGATACAATTAGCTTCTACAACAAAAGTTTGTGTGTATATATATAACACTTGCAGAGTGGTCTAAAAAGAAATGATAATAACCTTAAAGATATCATGGAGACGTATAATTTAAAGATTTCAACAACCAATACAAAATCAATGACTTTTAAAGGAAATAATTATGTAAGATATAAGATAGTTAATAATGAAGAAATAATAGAACAAGTTCTAATTTTATTATCTAAGCTATAATATAGCATACACAGTGAAATGGAAGACTGAATATAAAACTAAATGAATTAAGACAAATGAATGGAAAAATAAGGAGAACATCAAAGAACAAGACCCCAAAAGCAACACACATTAAATTCTATAAAGTAATTACAGTACCAATGGCAATATATGGAAATGAAAACTGGACTATGAATAGGACAAGAATAGAAACTGCAAAGATGAGATTTTTAAGACCAAAAGGTGGATTAACTCTCTTAGGCAAACAAAGAAATTAAGAAATCCGAAAAAGTTTAGTATATATAATCTAAATGAATAAAAATAAATGAAAATAAAAATAATTGATATTAATATAATAAGAATGAAAGAGAAACTGATACTAAATTATAAACGCAGAGGATATCGACAGCAGGAAGACCAAGAACAAGACGGGGTGACATGTTTAATTGAGGACGGAACAGGTCGGCAGACCTATACCTTTTAGAAGAAGAAGAAGAAGAAGAAGAAGAAGAAGAAGAAGAAGAAGAAGAAGAAGTGTGTAGTTTACGTAATGGATCAGATGACAAAAATATTCTGTTCGTTTTGGGATAAGTCGATATACCTTTACTTGACTGCATAAATTCATGAAGTGTTTTCAAGGGAATAACAAAAAGTAGATAAGTGATAGAAATATACTCCTAGAACTTGCAGGTAACTACGCTGTGAATGTATGGTAGCTACAAACCATACAAGGAGCATGAAGGAGGAAAAACAATCAGCATCTCTGAAGAAACCCAAAATGAATAATCGGAGATGAAAATGCCAAATGAAGAAATGTCGAAACAAGACAAATAGTAGTTGCAACAAATGCAGAGAGCGCGTTTATGGACCCTGCACAGTGAAAGAAGAAAGGAATTTGTATTGAATGTTGCACTAGAATTATATTATACTGTTATATTTTTGTATTTTGTATGTTTGTTAGTCCTATGTAAAGATAATGGAAACAAATTTAGAACACACATGTACACTTAACAATATCTCAAGAAGGGTTCACCATAGGCGTATTATAGTCTTTTATTGAGCTACATACTATGTGTTCTTATAAAATGTGTTTTAAAGTACTAATATTATCATTTAGTATAACATTAGTAAGTATTATAGTAGTTTTTTTAATATATATTTAACATCAAATCAAAATGACTACTTCAGCGGTTCAAAGTGTACAACAGGTTCCGTCAGGTCTGGTGGTAATCATATTTGCCTTGTATATCCAAGATAGCGGGTTCAATCCCGGTCTGGGTCGATGGATTTTTTCGGACGTAAAAATCCTAAGTATGGCTTCCTTCGTAAGGGAAGTAAAGCCGTGGGTCCTGGCACGTAAAAGAATCTCAAACTCAAAAGCAGAGATATCTGAGAAAGCTTATCGGCCGTTTTACGCCTTGAATTTAATCAGATGCTGAATACTTGAGATGTTAAAAGACCGTCCGTAAATAAACCAAAGCAACAAAAAATTGTGTTACATGTTATCGCTTTTAATCTAAAATTTTCTGAGCTGAAAAACCTCAACCAGAAGTTAAATCGATTTGGCAAAGATTAACGCTTATGTCTTCTAGAAATGAACGTGAACTAAATAGAAAAAGCTGACAATTAATTAATAATCTTTTTAACTCCTAATGTTTTTATTCACAATAAAGGAAAGGGTGGTACTATGGCTTCTGCTTGTAATATGGCAACTCTGCTTTTTGGTCTTGTTTTATGCTGATATCTAGTCAATGTTATTTGAATATATTCTTATCCTAACCGTTTACACACCAGTCTTGCTGCTGAGCTCTTCCTGGGAGTATGGTAGGCACATTGTGTGATTTTCTGTTTTACGGATTATATGAGTTATTGTCGTTAGGTTAAAGAACTGCATGTTATGTTATGGTTTGTTTACTACTGAGGATCCTATGCTTCCAGAAATGTATAGGTACATGAATTAGTTTTATTAATAATGTAAACCTGCATAGGTAGTAGAGAATGTATTTCTTTTAGGTTTATTGTATAACATGGCATTCCTCCACATTTGGGAATATAAAAGGAATTTGGCATAGTGGGAGAAGAAACCCACACATCACTTTCTGATGCACATAAATAAGTAAAAAATACAAGAGGAAGAAAAGAACGCTTCGTGATAAATATGACTAATTTGAAGTTTCTGATGATCATGTGTCCATTGCTACTGACAGCAGAGGCCGAAAACCGTCGCCAAACGAGAAGGACGCAGAGTTCTTTTTCTGAAATGGAAAAAAAAAAGTTGGAAGATAATCGAGAAGAATACTGGGTAAAATGTGGTGTCATATACCTGTTCTAGATGTGAAGGAGCAGACTATATTTGCGTTTACTGTAAATTATAGTGAAATTAGTCTATTGACTTCGTTCTTAAGACTGTTTTTCTTGTTTTTATGCTGTTTCAGATAAATGTGTTCGTTAACAAAACATAGAAATATAGTTTAACTCGTTTTCAATTTAGTCTTATTTTGTTTATTTCTCTTTCCTGTCCGGTAATTGTACTTAAAAATGGGTGGGGGGGCATATTTCCAACACAATTTATTCTCGTGAGAGAATAGTTACATACGTTTACTATAAATAAAATAAATAAATAACTACTTATCACACATACTTTAAATGAATGTACTGGATACAAAAATATATTATCTATTTACTAATTTATTTTTTGAAAAGGTAAGGGTAAGGATTCTCCTCAAAGAGGCAAAAACAAAAGTGTTTGCCATATTAACATCTTTTCTTCTAATAATACAAATATCGCAAAATAACATCTTAACACCTATATACCCACTATTAACAAACACTGCCAACTTCTCTATAGAAATACATATGCTTTTATATTGATGTTCTTTCCTTGCAATGTTAATGGCGATACAATCGCTTTCCTCGGTTTGAGAACAGACGCCCCGAAGCAATTAGCGCGGCCGAAACCAAAGTCGCACGTGAAAGTTTTGTTGCGTTGATGCGTGTACCATCATGTTGCTCGTAAATATTGCAAGCGGTGCACAACTGGCGCTAATAGCTTTTGTTGATCCAAGCGAAGTTAATGTGATCCGGAAAGTTCGGTTACCGGCCACGGGGACGTTGTGGTGCTGTCTTCAGTGAAAGCCCATGTCTTGCAAGTACCTGCCAGCGGACTTGCAAGCATAAAGTCTCATTATGTGGCGTATAGAGTTAATCTGGTGTAAATGTTTTTCTTTTCAGTGTAAAAATGAAACAGTAGAATGACACCAACTCTGTCTTTCGAGGTATGGTTTTACTTCTTCAGCAAAATTTAGAAATTAGTAGCGTTTACAAGGCATGTATAACAAAATAATTGTTTACCCTTAATAATATTTGTAAAATAGCACAAATATAACTATAAAAATAAGGTAAACTTCGGAATTGCTATTTTTTACATGTTTATATATGAACTATTTTTACCTATACACTTTAACGTCCCTGTTTTTCCTTTGCATTTCTCTTCTGGTGCAACTTTTGCAGCATTTCAACAATAGCCAGCAAGCAGTGGATACAATCATCATTGGTGGTATTTCTTTTCATTGCTGAAATAATTTGGTTAAAGCATTCCTCATGTTTGTGTCATAGTTTTTATAAATTTAAGGCCTATTATAAATTTTAAGCAAATTTATTAAAAATGTGCTGTTATTCTTTAGATACTTTTTCGGTGATATTTTGGTGATTAACTTCCAAGCCAATGAAAACAAAACCATTTTCAAATGTAAATACAAAGTTCGGACTATACTGCCTATTCTTTGCACGTTCAATCAAAACATGCGCATTTAAATTTCACGCAGTATATTGTAGCACGTCTGTACGACCATAGAACACCCTACGATTATAAACAAACCAGTCAATCATGACAAAAATAAATATGTAAATTGCTTGTTCTTGTTGAAGAATTTGGATTAGAGTATTTCACTGTAAAAATAGTTAATATATTCTGTAAATTATCTATGCCACATATAGTTTAGACCATAAAAAGGTGTTCATCAAAATACATTGTAATTCTGTACACTATTGAAAACGTCAAATTGTTTGGTAGAAATAAAGGCGATATCTCATCCTCATTAAGAAATTCAACTTCCTATACATGGTCAGAGTTTTTAAATATCTATGTGAAATGATGTGCTGCAATTTTGCATTTCACAAGCTACAAAATTCCACCTTAAAATCATTTGTGTATAAATACATAGAAAAATGTTTTCCGAGAGTCTATTTACTAAATACTATTTAGTTCCTTGCTATTATAGAATTATAATTTAACCATATTTTTTTTTTTCCTTTAAAAGGGCCCGAAAAAATCAAAGAAGTATTTTTTTGACAATTTGCAAAAAGGTGTTACTTAATGTAATAGAAGTGCAGAAAGTCTAATAAAATACATAATGAATGTATTTGTATGTTATTATTTAAGTATTTTTTTTTCCTAGAGTGGTTATCTGATACTATTTTGAACAGAAAATATAGTTTGACTCAATAAAAATAAAATTAAAAATGCATAATTCATTTTAATCAAATATAAATAAAACAAGCTTTTTCATATTCTGCACACTGTTGTATTGAGTCTTCGTTTTGTTTTTCTCCGCACGCAGACCAGGCCGGCATTCTGTCTACATCATAGCGCGATTGGCCAAATTACCGAAAATCCGATTACTTTTTCACCGAAGATGCAATTTCTTCTTCCAGAAACAGTTGACTGTAAGCCATACACTTCAGTAACGTTGTAGAAATTAAATTTAAACATTTTCATAGAAGAATGCGCTGATCTACTTCTGAACTCCGCTTGTTGCACTAACTTTGCAAGAGATTTTCCCAGTGATTGTTCTAATCGAGCATCAATATCATTGAGTTTTTCCTCTGGTAGCACAAGACGCCTGTTGTCTTGAATTCTAATACTATTTTACGAACTCTAGATATGTCTGTTAGATGAACCCTGGAAAACGTTCTCGAAACTTTGCACGATATTGAAGAACTGACTCATTTCTTAAACCGTTGCAACAAGTGCGTGCTCTGTATTAAATCTTCAAAACTATGGCAAACGGAGAAATAAAACAGTGGCTTCTCACTCTTCCGAAATTATATACGCATCAACCTGCTTTTTCAGCAGCAATACACGTCCTTGATTGTCGATGTACGCAGCTGTGACCTGTACCTCTCCCTGTCCACTATACGTTTGAGAACACTAATCGTACTCTCTACGCTCGAATTGCAGCTAACTTTACGCGAGTTTCCAGTGATGCCTGAGCTTTAACATTTAGTAATTTAATGAAAAAAATTAATAAGCTTGCATATATCTTTAGTACTTATACATTTGGTAAATATCAGAACGTACCATTATGAATGGAAAGTTTTTTGGAATTTCAGCACAGGTTTGCCTGAAATGCTTTGTTCGCAATCCAGAACCGCTATAAAGCATAATATGTTCAGTGACATATAACAAAATTAGAGGAGTTGAAATACAAATATTACACAAATTAATAATCGCAATTTATCCTTAATAACACAATGACATTAAACTGAAATAATTTGTAAATGTTTGCGTGAAATTGTATTCTACACGAGTTTCATTTAAGCAAGATGCAATGTCATCCACAGTCTATACACATAAACAAACATTTTGAAATTCGGGCAGAGTAGTAGGCTACAATTGTTGTGAACAGAATTTCAATTGCAATTATACTCTGCAAATTAGGTTGGATATTCCGTTAATGCCATAGCTCGCCGGAGGGTTTTCACCATTTACGAAAATGCATTTGCGCTTTCAGAGGCACTTTTCGATGCTGTTTCGATCATAACGCAGACAAAAGGCCGGAGAAAGAAAGAAAAGAAGGAGAAACCCTGTTGGTAGACCACAGAAGCTCCAGGCTTGCCCCAGGCAGAGTGGCGGTTTTTGTGCAGCAGGTGGTGTTGACGTTCAGAATTTAGCCGCGGGCGCGCTGCCGTCAACCGAACGTGAAGCACCTTTGTTGTTTGGGCGCCTGAATTTTAATTATGTAAATTTGTTTATTCCATTGTTTGCTGCTGGCTGCCGTAATCATTTGCGGCGATAAATGGTCTGCGCAGTGCAAGAGCGTCTCAAGTCATGGATCCGTCTATTGTTTACGAAAAAATTATGCCTGCTTGTCTGATCTGCAGATTTTCACTTACATTTGATTTTCCATACTTAAATATACACATTGCTGTTATTATTGTGTTAAATTTTCTAAAGCAATTAAAACATTGTTTTTTTCATTTTTTATTAATTTATTATACAGTGTGACACAAAATTCTCTTGATATATTGGGAAAGGGTGTTTTGAAAATAATAATAATAATAATAATAATAATAATAATAATAATAATAATAATAATAATAATAATAACAATAATAATAAACATTATTATATATAGTTTTGAATACAGCTCATAATATTACTTTTTCTTATTACATTGTTTGTTTATTTATTTCATTAAATGTATTACTCCAAAGAAAGCAAGCCTGTTTATAAACATGTTTTCATGCCAAAACTGTTTTGTATTCTTATCTTAAGGGTTCAAAATGTTTTCCATTTGCTTAAAGACAGTGTCTCACTTTATCTGGCATTGTTTTATTATGTGTAAAGGAGCTACTGGTAAGATATGCTGAATAACATGAGTGATCCCATGATTCGGTTCATTTACAGATTCTGGCTTTGTATGGAAAGCATTCTGTTTAAGTTACACTCAAAGAAGAAGTGTGCTGAGGTGCACCTCTTACAATCAATTGCAACCATACATCTTATTTAATTTCCCGCAAACTGATTGAGAAAATGTGCTGTGGCTCCATCTTGCTCAAACCAAATACTATTATTTATTCAGTGGCATATTCCCCAGCTATTCCATTACAACACTATCCAACAATTCACCATAAGTGTTATGATTTACAATATAATTCCAAACCATGCCACACCATAACATCACTGTTAGAGCGCCAGGTTTGTTCTTTTCACGCATCATCTTGGGTTTTCTTGGACCAGTATCGTGCATTTTGGATATGAGTATACACATCTAGGAATGAAAAGAATATCCTGATGGAGCGATAGCTTTTTTGCAAGTGCTATGCTATCTAGTTGCGATATGCTACACTTTTCTGTGGCTCTGTTCTCTGCATTGAGTACCTAAGGGTGGAAACTAACTTATTTCTAATGGAGATACCGCCACGGGTAGCCGAGGTCGTTAAGGCGCGGACTCGGAAGTCAGGGGTTCAAAACCCCCAGGACCGTCCTCCCTGACTGAAGTTTTTTCCTGATTTTCCTCATTCCTCATAAATGGCAAATGCCGGGGAGTTACCCTAAACTTAGGCCTGCAACGTTTCCTTCCTAAAATAAAAATATCCTTTCCAAATTGGTAATTACATCTCATATCATCAGTGTCCACTGCTTATGGTGCCTCAGCAGTAAAAACGGGCGTTAAACACTATTAAAAAAAACATGCTCAGGAATAAATTCCAATATCATTCAATTACTTTTCACAACAAGAATAAAATAAAATATAATTTAGTAGTAGGTCTTTTGTCTTCATGGCCTACCTCATTGCCTACGTTTACAAAAATAAACATTTGAACAATTTGAACATTTGCTATAGAGCACAAAACAAATTAAAATTAAATTTCAGGCAGGTTTTCTTTGCAGTACTGAAATTTAATTAAATATACAAACAATATCATAAAGTTGCACTGTATTGAATACAATAAAATATTTATTAGACGATTAATTCATAATAATATTATATCTTTGTTAGTAATTTTCGAAATAAAGTTTTGTTTTCCCCATATTAATACCAAGCTACTTT
This sequence comes from Metallyticus violacea, assembly GCA_030762175.1. Taxonomy (NCBI): domain Eukaryota; kingdom Metazoa; phylum Arthropoda; class Insecta; order Mantodea; family Metallyticidae; genus Metallyticus; species Metallyticus violacea. The sequence continues at coordinate 36,168,093 of CM060844.1, forward strand.
TGTTGGCACAGTATTGCGTTGTTTTTAAATATCGTGCAAGTGCCTCCAATGTAAAAATTGTAAACCATATGTGCAAAACGCTGCTTTTTTCAATATATTCAAAGCATGAAATTGGCAACTATTAATAACTGTGTGTTTTAATTAAGAGAGAAGGTATTTTTAATTATTGTTGAATAAAAATATAATAATATCGGTAATAATATATTTATCTGAATGCTATTTAAATGTATAAAAGCATTGGATATAAAATTCCAAATAAAATTTAAAGACACTTTCTCTCCAAAATACTCTAGTAGCAACTCTAATGTGTAAGATAGTTTTCTCTAATAAAAGATATTTAACATGTGTTTATGGAAAATTTCCCTCCTCAATGGAATTTACCATGTCTCTGTTATTTAAGCCCTAACCCATGTCAATGCTGGGCCAAACATGTTATCACTTTAGCGTATGCTTGTATAGAATTTAGTGTAAACGTTTTATTTCCTTCTTCACAATACAAGAAGTATTTTAGTAAATATCCTGGCATTTTAGTATAAACATTAAAGTTTTACTTAAATAGCAACTTAAAAAGTTAATTATAGGCTACCTAAGGAATAGCCTAAATAATATATCCAGGTACACTCCTGTTGCATATATTTTTATAATATCCTATGATCGTTAGGCTCTCGGGGTTTAACAAAAAGACACAGAGGAAGGTGGTAAAGGAAAATGCAGACACACATTTTTTTGCAATAAGTTAGAGACCGTATAGGGAACGGCGAAATAAGGAAAGTCCTGCTAGAAGTTTTAAATGAAGTTTAGAAGGTCACGTGGTATAGTTTTCATCTAACGGACTTACAGACATATAGCTTCGGTCATGGAATTGTGGGATGTTAACATACAAAATGTAAATAATAATTAATAATAAAGATTGACGGGGAGAAATTTGTTAAAACGTATATAATATTTAGTTAGACGGAGTGGCTAACCGACTTTGCTAAAAATTATTTATCTAAAGAAGCATTTGCTCTAATAAAACTTTTGTTTGCTGATTTTAACAGAACTGTTGTGCTCTATAGCAATCAAGAAAAGAATATTCTAATAATGATATACTATTTTTAAAACATAATTCGTATAGCAATATCGTGAAATTTTCATTTTTTATAACGGGGATTCTTTCTAAAGATAAAAACAGATTGCTCCGCAACTTTTTAAATCTTACATCATTTTAATAGAAAAGTCGCGATACTTTTAGAATAAGCGTATCACATAATTATATTTGTAATAAATAGGTTTTAATGGGTTAATATAGTCGGAAAAGAATAGTTCTGTACTTTCTTGTTACAGGACTTATTTTTTGTGCCTGAGCTTACATGGGGGTCAGCTCTTGGAGGAAGGGATTAGGTGAAGGTGGCGAGAATATATGAATAGTGAATCAATGACGTATACGGAGTCCCTAACATTGTTTCCAAATAAATAATCTCGATCCCTGCCGTAGACCTCTGCATCCCCCCCCCCGCTTTTTCCAAGAGTTTGAGTCTTAGAAAATTTGCTTCCATATCAGACACCATAACAGAAAATCTTTTCCAAAGCGCAAGCCACCATCACAACACACTGTAATGCTTTCGGCCCTGTAACCAAACCAACAGAATTAAATTATATGAAAACATGAGAAACAGCAAAATACCTGGAAAGGAAAAATCCATTCCAGCATTCCCCTAAGCGACCAGGGAAAACCATGATATATCTCAAGGTCATAATGGCCTTCCCAAGGAATTTGAATCCTAGATCTCCCGATTGCGAGACCAGGCGTTACCTCCTGAGCCGGCCTTTTTAATAAGTAAAGGTACTATCTCATAAATAATACCATTTTAAAACAAACTTTTATTTATATTTTACTTACGTTAGTGGTAAATATAATGCTGAGTATTTTTGCCATGGTTTATTGAAACCCGGCGAAGTCCTGTAGAGTTCCCACATGAAATAATAAACTGCACCTTTCTCCCCTGAATTTAACCACTTCATTTGCTTCTGAGCACGCGGCACTATTAGCAAATAATCAAGGAACAACTCCTGCTATCATTTTCTACTTATTTGTTATAGTCCCCAGATTAACTTATCATCCTTATAAAATTAAGTTCTTAAGGACGAACTTCTTCTGTTTTACAGCAGTGAAGGGAAATAAAAAAAAAAAAAAAAAAAAAAAAACCGAGCACATTAACAAACGACAGTGCCATGGTTTTGTATTTGAACAAGAACGAACTCATTATTACTTTTCATCGATTCCATTTAATTATTACGTCTCTTATTTATCGCGTTACAAAATTACTGTGCACACAAGCCTTGGGGGCCGTGGTCCGGGGAAAATCTGGCATTTAATTACCAGAGCAATCACGTCTTTTGAATGGGGTTTGGGTTAGTGGTGCACATAAACCTATTTGCTTTACCCAGTCCGGTTGCTAGTAGCGATTCCATTGTAACCCTTCTTCCCCGCACCGCCGCTTCCCCCCTCTCATTTATTACCGCCCTGGGCCAATTCTGGGGTCTCCGGCCCAACGTAAAAATCATACTATGTTACTATATCGAAACCCAGATCTCGGACGGTAGTTTTAGCTTAAGAGAAATGTTCCGAGCTAAAAATCCGCATGCGTAGAAGAGAAAAGGGTGGTAACAAGAAGCGGTTTAGCAGAAATAGCCAGCATTGTTAAAAAGCTTGGCACCTATTCCAACCGTAATAATTAGGTACAAAGGCAGTCCTGAAATTGTTGTCTAGATAAAACTTTTATTGGGACAAACGCAGTGAAAAGAAAACTAAAATGTAAAGCAGACATAAGAAAAGTTTGATAAATAAAAAAGTAATAAATAAATAAATCAGTAATTAGAACAGTATAAAATGTAAAGGATGTTTCCTCTGTTCCACTTCTCCCTGAATCCCTTAAAATGCTTCTCTCTATATTAAGGGATCAAATCTAGGTAATATGCCGAAAAAATGAAAATTTCCACATGTCTCTTAAGAGACAAATACGCAATTTGATCAAATTAATTACATATTCGAAGTAGAAATTCCATTTTTCGTGTATCAAGAAAAGGCAATTAGAGTAGAGTTTGGTAGGACAAATATAAAGGTAGCAAGTATTTATCGTCTCTTTTTTAAGAGTGGATTACTAGCTTTCTTTCTATTCTTTCCAAAACACAGTAGACCGCAATTGATGGACTGCTCTGGATTGATTGATAGGAATGGGAGAGTAATTTCCAGTTCTTTAGCTGTGTCTACGCTCCCAGTGGGGATCACCTCCATGAAGAATGGATGAGGTGAGGGAGGCAGTTGACGGCCAGGATTCAGGGACAATGAGGCATGGGCTCTTAACAGTCCTTCCATATAGAGCACCTCATGCCATCAAAGTCCTCCTTCGAAGCCTTCTGAAAGACCGGTTCCACACCATACCCGGGCAGAAATATTTCCATAGCGCAAGCCACCGCGACGCTGCACAGATCACCAGCCCATCATGTCTGGCACTTTTGACCCCGTAAAATAACTATCGGAATAAAATTGGAGAGCGGGAATTTCATATTAGCCTTAGCAACTGAAAAAATTCACGGACAAGAGGGCAATCCCAAACTATTTGAATAAGGGACCCAATATGAGTCCCAAACGTTACTGCCTGACCCACCGCGTCGGTACCGATTACCATAACGTGCAATAATATCCTCGACATTTATCAATGAGCTCCAGAAAGCTACATAGCACATTGATGGCATTACTTAAAATGATTGAGAACGCAAGAGAGGCAATGTAAGTGGGAAAATTACGCTAATAGCACTCGTTGACTTTCCACAGCCTTCCACACATTAGACGTTGACCTTAAACATACTACATACTGTCAGGAAGACAAGTTGTAGACTGAATTAATATGCGTTTAGAATAATAATGATTTTTTCCCTTGGTGTATCATAAGTCTGGTGTATGCTAATAAGAGCATTTCTCTTTTCTATGTACATTAAAGGTATTTCTGTTAACCTAATATATTGCAAGCATCACATTTACCCGATGATCTACTATGGACCTGATAGGACGCGGTTAGCTGTATCTAAAACTAACTGTCACTTGGGTTGAATTTTCGTTAGGTGAAAAAATAGGACTTTAAATCAATCCAAGTAAGTCTCAGCTTATTTTAACAGCCATTTGTGGATTAAAGTGTGATAAAAATAATCTAAACCTCGATTATAAATCATCTGATCTGCCTGTGCATTTGGATAGGTACCCCACTCGTGTAAAAACTATTGAACATAAAACGCCATTGGAAGAGTTGGAAATAAAGGATCAGCTAAAAGGGCAAATGAATACTTTTAAATATCTGTGATGTGACGTTTCAATCTATAATTTGAACCAAGATCTAGAGAACAATGTAATGAAATATAAATGGGTGCATCAGTAGATACTTGGGAAATTCAGTGAGGAAGGAGGGCAGATTACTTAATATTGTATCAGAATCAATTCTACTCTATAATACTGAAACTTGGGTAGTGAAGGAAAAAGACAAAAAATAAATTGAAAGCTCGAAAATGAGATTTATGAGAAAGTTATTCAGCGTATCTGTAAGAGATAAATCAAGAGCTGCAGACATAGTGGAACTGGATGTAAGAAACAGTAAGGTACACGAAGTAATTCACTACCAGAAGAACTGGCAAGCATATCAATCGGATGTCCCCGAATAGACTACCACAGTAACCTTTTATTTACAAACCAAATGTAAGACGGGATATGGAACGGCCGAGAACTAGGTGGAAAGATCAATTTAAAGAATAAAATACCTTTGGCGCTGTACTGGATAAATCCAATCCTTGAAATGACAGAAGCAGAAAAATAATCTACCGCCTGTAATACTAGTAAACAGCATTCTTATTCCATATAGTTCTTTAGTTAAGAAACTATGATTGCATGTGAACTCTTCACCTTGAGTGGAATAATCTTGTGCACCATATATGCAAGAAATGAACCGGGGACTGGGAACTCGCTCAATCAAAGTGGAAATTTTGTACCTTGTTCGATTATTTAAAATTTAGATATAGGGTTAGTCTAAAGTCATTACTGTATTAAAAGTTCTTTATTTTGAGGAGATACACCTAAATTGGCCTGGGCCTGATAGGTGGAGACCCCTTGTAGTTTGTATATTACTTAGCACTTTCAATAAATTTCAATATCTTTAAGAGACTATTTTCGGTCATTCACTCCCTCAGGTAAATAAATTATTTCTTTTCTGACAAACTGAAATTAATACTACTGGTGATTCCACACTTGTACTCTACCGCCACGAGTGGCCGGAGTCGTTAAGACGCGGACTCGTGAGAGTGAGGTCTGGGATATGATTCCCGCCAGGACCGTCCTCCCTGACTGAGCTTTTTCCAGGTTTTCCTCATAAATGGCAAATGCCAGGGAAGTACGCAAAACTTAGGCCGGGAACGCTTCCTTCCTTTAAAAAAAAATACTCCTTTCCCAATTTATCATTTCATTCCACATATCGTCCACCGCCTGTGGTACCTCAGTAGTTAAACGGGCGTTAAACACTATTAATAAGCGCTTTTACTGTTAATATCGTTACTGACTTCAGCAACAATTTATAAGGTGTATATAGTGCATGTGTCCGCTATATTTGCAATATTAAGTATATTCTTGAATCCCAATGTTCTGAGAGACTTATCTGGTTAATACTATGAACGACGTATTGTACATTTTCTTAATATATTACATCAAATTATGTGTATCGCTATTGTTGTTTGGTTTCCCATTTTCAAAATCTATCCTATATCATAATTTAGATACCAGATTTGATAGAAGCTGTTTACTTATTATAACCTGTCACAGTATATCTTTGTATTCTTCATCATACACTGTCTCTGTTATCACAAATTGCAATCTACTATCACTTGTAGTTGGAGGTTATGGATTATACCATACTTTAGGCCAAAATTGATGAACTGTTGTTTAATGGATTAGTTACTATTTCGCTAAGTATTGTAGTGAATAATAATAATAATAATAATAATAATAATAATAATAATAATAATAATTCCGAATGTCCCTATGAACGACAAAGGTCTCGTACAAGAGGGTGGCTCTTATTCGCCACTGCGGTGAGCTAATTCACATTAGGGTTGTGTACATTATTACATGATACATTTTGTTACACATTTATTCATCAGATTTCACTCGTTTCGAAGTCGACGTTCGATGGTTTTCCACGTATTCCTGCTTCTTACTATTCTGGATCGTTGTCGACCTGTCTGTGCCGCGTAGAAGTCTTTCCATCTCCGTCTTGGCCTGCCTCTGTATTATTTGCATAAGCGTGTGTCCTACAAGGTGATCTTATACGTCCATCTGACGTCCTGCATCCTCGCTGTGTGGCCTCCCCATTTCCACTTCAGTCTGGCGGCTCTTTCTGCGATGTCTGTTGTTGTTATTTGGACTAACACTTCCTTGGAGATGTTGTACCCTTATTGTTATTCCTAATATCCTGAGCTCCATTTTCATTTTGTTTATTTGTAGGGAATTCTTCTGTTTGTTTGTAGCCGACCACGTCTGGTACCCGTATACATATTAATGATTGGTATTAATTTATTTTTATTATAAACTTAAAGAGGGGTTCTAAATAATTCTAAATAATAGTAATTTTTGTTTTTTATAATATTGCTTTACCTATATATAATAACTTTAATGTGTTTTACCTAGCATATTATAGGTTATGATAGGCTTTATCGGCCGGTATTGTTAAAGAATGTTTCAGTATCCAAGAGTAGTGGAAGTGGAAAGAATCATGGCAACTCAAAATGCAAAACATTTTGTAATAGGTTTGGGAAACTTAATGGATAAATAAGGAATACCAAAACAGAGGATTCTGGGAAGAAATAAACCTAAGATTGGAAGATATTGAAAGACAAGAAATATTCGGTAATATGGAAGAAAAGAGATCATTAAGACTTTATAGGAAAATTTAAATAGTGTGGGGTGGGAAAAATATATAGAACAATGAGATACGGCAGATCGGGAAGAGAACTGGAGTTATGAATTTAAAAGGGTGAATATCTGATAAACAAGTACAAAAATGTCCAATTTATGGAAAAACCGATATGGATTTTCATTGTTTATTATACTGCAAGCAAACAAAGTTATGAAGAGAAGAGGGTTGCCAACCAAAATGGAAGAATTTAGATAGGGAAATATTAATTAGAAAGATTTTAACTGTAAAAGGAAAGAATATAAAATGATAGGGAACTATTTGGGAAAAGTTAGAGAGAAATGGATAAGAATGATTAAGAGAAAGCAAGATCAGATAAGTATAAACAAGGATAGAATAATACAGCAATATGATGTTCAACAATACACTAATAACCTGGAGTTGTTGAGATCAGAGTGTAAACAAGCAACTTTAGAAAGAAAATATTTAGAACAGATAAGAAGGTTAGTATTATTTATTTTTAGGTTTTATTTTGTAATAATGTGATAGCGTATGTATTTTGAGTGTAGTATATTATGTAGTCTGTTGGGATATATATTCAATAAATTTCAAAATTTCAACATGACTGACAAAATGTCAGTTCGCTGTTTATCGTAACATTACTATTTATACATGAATGTTTTAGTTCGTTTTCTTAAGGGACTTTCAACAACGATATCAAACCAAACTGTTACAGTATACTGAATAACTCAAGAATAGCAAAACTCTGCACGATCTACCATCTGCAAGGTATTCCAGAACCTGCCTCAAATTTAAACGAAAATAGATTTTTAATACTTAAAAGAGACTCGCTTTTTAAAACGTAATATTTATATTGGAATGCATTTATAATTTAAAAATAACATATCTTAAACGTTTCATTGCTGGCTTAAAAACATTCGCGATTATTGGCGTGATATTAATTCATGCTAAGCTAAGGAAAAATGTATAAAATCTATAAGCTGCTATTTTAAGCAATTAAATAAGCAATATATAGGTATTTCATTTATCTCATGTGAACCGAATTAAATTCATTCATTTTACAATAAAGATGATGAATATGATGATGATAATAATAATAATAAGAATAACAATAACAATAATAATAAATTCTGAAATATTCCATCTCGGTACCCTATTTCTAACACTGGGACGTGTATTGCAATCTCTTACACTTTATTTCTAAATTACCAAATTACATTCTTATATTATTATTTTCCAAATGATACTTATACTCAGGTTACAATTATAAATTTACAAAAATAATAAAAATAACAATTTTTTAAGTAACAAAATTACATTCCCTTCAACTACTCCCTAATTGCTGGAAACCAGCTACTACTTCTACTACTTCCACTTAAGCTTTAACTCTGAATTAATAAAACTTCTATTCACCGGTATCCGATAGAAACTCTACTAGTGACCGGTACTTTTCTTACATGTTTTTACTTTACTACTTATATGTATCTACTCCTGTGTATATTTGTATAAAACTATGTGTATAATATAAAAGAAAAATAAAAATAAAGTAACACCATTAACAATGTAACAAATTAACAGTAATTATAATAGTAGAAAAGGATAAAACACTAAGAAAAAGTCACACTTGAGATCGCCATACCCTCGTAGAGTCCTTCCATGGCAAGAAGGTCACTTGTCTTGCGATCTCAAGTGTGACTTTTTCTTAGTGTTTTATCCTTTTCTACTATTATAATTACGGTTAATTTGTTACATTGTTAATAGTGTTACTTTATTGTTATTTTTCTTTTACATTATATATGTTGATCGTAAATGTTTCTTTATTTTCCATATTATATCATATCATCTTTGTATATTATATAATCTTTATAAATATATTCGTGTAAATTTCACATTTATATCTTATATTAGCCAATTTTTAAACCCTATTTATATTCTTTGTTTGCGAATCTAATTGATTTATCAATGAAACATTTACCCTAACAATTCACTACTTTAACATTGTTATAGTAATAATAATATCACTAGTGGTATTAATTATAATTACATTAATTATTATAACACTTTTTCATTATGTTTTACTTTACTTCTTCTTTATCTTAATTTAGGAAACAATGAAGATAACACGTAGCAATATTCCCGGCTTAATAATTATGGAATAGTTCAATACTGGTTGAGTGGAAAAGAAGGCCTTATGGCCTTAACTCTGCCAGCATAGAAATAAAACATTCTATTTATTTCCAGTTCATTAAGATCTGTCATTGAGTTCAAAATTAGACAAAGAATACCACTCTTAACGCTCTGCAAATGTATGTGTACATTTTAGGAAGTAATTATGTGTGTTTGAAAGAACACTTTTTCTTATTTTACCTCATTCGTTTGTTCTGTTACCACGCGTACAACTTTCCTTCGATCCTGCTGTATTTCTGTTGGCGCATGCTCTCATCTGCAGCAATACTTCATTTATTATCTCCGAAATGTTACCAACTGAGTGCCGCTTTAGGTTTTCCTTACACAAACATTTGTAAACCAATTAGAGGAACGGTAATGTTTGTGATCCGGAATTAATTTCCACTTATCTCGTCATTTTCACGAGTTGTAGTAATTGTATGCACTACTTTGCCTTACTGTAAATGTTTCCAGAATAATTATTAGTGGCGACTTAAAGAAAATAGCAGAGTATAAAAGTGATGTTAAGTTTATATTTGCTCCTAACTTCTCTTTTGTCGGTCCTGGTGGTGTAGTGGTTACCATACTTGCCTCCTAAACCCAAGATCGCGGGTTCGAACCCGGCCAGGACCGATGGATTTTTTCGGGGCGTAAAAATCCTAAGTATGGCTTCCTTCGGAAGGGAAGTAAAGCCGTGGGTCCCGTGTCGTACATTTACGGCACTAAAAAGAACCTCAAGCCTGAAAGAGAGGCCTCTTAGCAAAATTTGTCGGCCGTTTCACGCCCCGAGTTGAATGGGACGCTGATGACCTGAAATGTTAAAGAGCGTCCTTAAATAAATCATTAAAAAAAAAATTCTAACTTCACGTTAGTTAGAAAAAAGAGTTCCGGGAAATAATTTTACATCTTTGTTTGAAGATCTTATTTCTGGATAACTGTGTTTAATTACAATTGTACGTGCACCAAAAATGAAGAGCGCTTCGGACATGCAACTGAAGTCACTAAAGCTACATGGTAACCATTTACGAAAATAGTATCACATGCCAAAACAAATCGCAAAAATAGTAAATTTATACCGACTTGAATTTATTCAAAATACTAAGCAAAATACAAACTTCAAGGGGTTCTCAACCTATCTGCCAAGGCCATTTTAGCTCTATCTCCTCACGATTACTGAAATTTGAATACGATAATGATTTTATACTAACCCTGTAATTAATTCTAAATAAGTAAAGTACAACATTTCTATCCTGATTGCATCAGACCCCGGTCCCCGGTTCATCAGCAGTAGTCTACTGGAATTCCAGGGGACCGAGGTCCAACCCAACCCTTGGCACTAAAATAAATGTAAATTTATACGACAAGTAAAACATTTCTTTTAGCTGGACATGACTTTACAATAATACGATAACTCTGAAAATGCTATGTTGAATAATCTCAAAACATGACAGATTTAGCTAGCGTTATAGCCAATTGCTGTTTGCTGGTCGACACAGCAGCGAAGGTATTGTGTTAGGTAATTAGGTGTTAAGCAATGACGAACATTCCTGAGAGACATTGGGAAACAAAGTCTAAGTAAGGTAATGCCTTCAGCTTTAGAAATTGTACTGAAGCAATAAACCCCCAGGAATTGATACTGGAAAGGTTTATGTACCGAATCTTTCACACATTGCTCTAAAATTTATTTAACAAGCTTCAATATTTTAATGATTTAGTAAATATAATCTTCATATTTATAAGTTCAAGTATAACAACGAGTAATTTCACATTAAAATTATAATTATAGTGATCAAGTGCATCGAAATATTCCCATTCATAAAATTTGAATTTAATGCATTAAAAGTAAAATAAAATATATTTGACCCGAAATTACGAAAGAGTAGGACAAATATATTAATACCTAAATCTACAATCAAACACGAATGCAATACATTTGTCTATCAGTCATACTTGATACAGCTTAATAATAATAATAATAATAATAATAATAATAATAATAATAATAATAATAATAATAATAATACCTCAACTTAAAAATTACCAAAATAATTTTCACAGGGTCTTCACCCCAAAGTTAAAAAGTAACTCCTTAATTAAATCCTTTTCTAAAATTGAAGGAAATAAACCAAAGAAATTTTCCATAAATTCTACTGTAATGAAAAGAATAATTATATTTAACTTTTTTCAAAAGGTGTAAAGATAGTACCAAGCAATACCCAAACATACAGAAGAATTGCCATAATGTTATAATAACGAAAATAATTCTCGTTTATTCCCTTAAAGATAGTTTGTTTAAAAACAATAACAAAGACATTCTATAACTGTCCTGCTTAAAAATTCTTAAGCAAAAAAATATCTGGGTCACTGGTAGTAAACGCAGGAGTTGACACCTTCCCCCCTAAAAAATAAAATTAATGCTAAGGACACACGGCCCAAATGCAACACATGGAAAGACAAGGTGCAACCGATCAATAACGAATACCACTACATACTGCAACCAATGAGCGCTAATTACTCTATTGGAGAATAATCCAAGGAAATAGGCGCCTTAGAGGAAGTAAAAAATGTAGAGGTGAAAGAATGGAAAGGGGGATTACTTAGTGCGATATTTAGCACTATAAATTCGTAGCAATTAGCTGAAAACTTACTAACAAAATTATGAGTAAATCCTTACTCTCATGGAATTTCACCAGACTTCTCACACCTTTAGTTTAAGCAATAGTGGACATTGTAGAGGTCATGGTTGCTTCAAAACATGTGTAAGAATGTTATAAAAACCATATGCATCTTCAATATTCAACTTTGAATTATTACGCCAATAAACCAGTACTATAAAGCTTTGTGTTGCTATTTTCTAAAATTGTCCGAGTGCACACATTTAAATCCCTGACTTTTCGTGTTATATTTTTGCAAACACATCGCTTTAAGGGTTTGACGTAACTGTGGAAGGAATGCTGTTTCGATCCACTCTTTGCTAATGCTCATTTCCCTCGCCGCGCCCTCCACGGTGGGCAATAAAGTGCTTTTCTTTGCAAATTCCAATGACAGCAGTACCAGCAGGGAGCGGCCACTTCCGGAAAGGGTGATGCTTCGAGCATCCCCTCCGCAAAAGACATTTCTGCTTTCAGCCGTTAACTTTTTCTTTCCCCTTCACGGAATGTGAAATTTATTCAGTTAAAATCACCGCCAGCATTGCCTACTGCACCCCAATTCCTTCCTCCAAAACACAAGAAAGGACAGTGTAACGACTGTGGCCCCTCGGCGTTTATTAGCCGTTCATTGTTACCGTAAAGGCGCAGATGGGTATTACATTGACAGTAAAGCATACGCTTAAACTGAAGAGTTTATGTAGTTATCTTCAGATAGGGGCTTAGACATTCTCAGGTTGGTTAAAGAAGGCAAGGCAATTGTCCCCTGTTGGTACAGGTGGAGAGCATTAATGGTGTTGAACGTATAGAACTTTAGGATATCATTGCATTCCGTTTGCAATTTCTGCAATCTCCAAACCTGGTTCCCTGCAACGTGGTCTCATTGACTCATGGCAAGTCTGGTATCAAAACACCAATAAAATTAATAATATATTACATATATCCGTCTATAGATTGAATCCATCACGAAATGCATATTCACTCTAAATGCAAAGCCTCCATATTGTAAACAGAATGTTAAGCGGTTTGGTTTGGCTTGCTTGCGTTCTTTCAAACGGAACTTAACTTCTCTTGAACGATTTAAAAATATGTATAATATATTTTTATTTCTTCCTATCCGCTTCCCTGCTCGAGTTGAAAAGTATTAGAGGTCTTTACTATACCCCAGATTTTATATAATTATATTTTTAATGCCACATATTTGTGCACAAAGAAAAAGTAAAATCTTTACGAAATATGCAATTAGAGAACTTTTCCATAAACTTTGCTTCACACATTTATAAATATTTTGTATAATCCTGTATACTTCACGCCATCTCATATTGTAATATTACTACAAAATTATTAATTTTGTTTTAATATTATTGCGTTCATAATTGTCTTAAGAGAAACGTTTTGGAAGAAAATTAAACTTTGTATTGAAGATATTGTAAGTAAGAAATATTCAGTGCTTTTATTGTTGAAAATAACCCTAAGTTTATTTAGAACTGTAAAATCCTGGAATAGGAAAAAAATCAGGTTCCCTGCATAAGTTTAAAAATATTATAGATCATAACTAGAGCCGATATTTTATGTAACTATATTTTAATGCCACATTTTGTGCACAATTTTTTTTACGAAATGCACTAATACGAAAGTTTTGCATACATTTTTGTTACTACTTATAGATATTTTGTATAATATTACCAACAGAAGTTTTGTTTTAAATTATTATCTTCCTCGTTGTCTTAAGAAAGAAAGGTTTATGGAAGGAAATTAAACTAAGTGTCGAAGATACTGAAGTATAAGAAATATTTGCTGCCTTTTATTGGTAAATATATCCTCGAGTTTATTTAGATGCGTGAAATAACATTGGGCAGGGAAAAATCTGCTTCCTTACGGGAAAGTATTGAAAAGTATTTACTTTTTGTTTGTTTTATTTACGGACGCTCTTTAACATCTCAGGTCATCAGCGCTCCATTCAATTCAGGGCGTGAAACGACTGATAAAGTTTGCTCTGAGGTTTCTTCTTTCAAGCTTGAGGTTCTTTTACATGCCGTAAATCTTTGACATGGGATCCACGGCTGTACTTCCCTTCCGAAGGAAGCCATACATAGGATTTTTACGCCCGAAAAAAAAACCTCGATTCTGGCCGAGATTGAACCCGTTATCTTGGGTTTAGGAGGACAGTATGGTTAACCACTAGACCGACATTTTTATTTACCAAAATATTTCTTAGAGAATAAATGTTTTTCCTGTTAGTAATTATTTTCTGCATTTTACAATACAAATTTACTTATAAAATGATTAAAATCTTAACATTTTCAAAACTATTTCAGCTTGTGTACAGTTCTTAAATGAATAATTCCTGAAACTTTCACCTTCTTAGTACAAATACAAGCTGAAAAAATGTTTCTTATATAATGAAAAATCAAAATTACAGAAAATAGGTTCAACATTTGAAATCTCAAAGTTTTGAGTCATATTATGCTCAATAATAGCACCTGGACATTTATAAATAATATAAAATAATGCTCATGATATCCAAATAATTTAGCAGCAAGCTTTGAATTATTAAATAAGATAATTGAGTTTAAAAATTCAATTTTGTATTTAAATTTCGTTCTATTCCTCCCCTTTCCGACGTTTATAATACTTTCTTTTAGGACTAAAGACAAAATGCTATAATTATTAAATATTTATCCTTACTGGCCAAATCAACTATTTTTTAGAAATAAGTTTTGAGTTTGTAAAAAGAAGGAGATTAAGGATTATTGAACAAGTGCGATGCGGAGTAATGCATACAGCATTTATTTATGTTAGTGTGTTGTGTTGCATTGGTGTGTAACATTCATTGCTTTAATCCTGTCTCTCTGTATTATGACGATGACGCTTCAGAAAACTTCTCTTTCTGCCTCAAAAAAGTCGGAGCATGGCAGTTTGGGAAATGCAACGCCTCTGTGAGCAATACCATGGTAACATTTGAACGCACATGACACAACGTTGCAACTCATTGCGTACACGAAACTTAAAGCAAATGAGGTTTTTTGAAACAGCTTGTAGCGTTTCATTAAGCGTTAATATACTGCACCAGCAGTAGCACATTTAATCTTCCAAAATAACATCACAACATAACCAGCAAAGTTGGCAATGAACTTTGTTACGCCTGATAACAGTGAGTCAACATTCCAACATTGAAATGTTGCCAATATGACGTTTTAATGATCAGTGAACTTTTCAAATATGGCCTCTGTAGCCCGCAGTTTTAAACGGTTCCTCCATTGCCGCTGGACCGTATCAACACAGATCACAGCAAATGAGTTTTATTTCCTGTTTGATTTGTGCATACATTAAAAGTACCTGCTTTTTTCCCCCCTTCCCGGAAGGATAAACCAGCAGCACGAACACTGTTGCCACACATACCAGTATTTATGGCGTAAATCGTTCATGTGTATCACCCGCAAGGTGTATAATTTCCGTTAGGTAAACATCCTATATCTCGTTCAGTAATTGTAGCAAAGTTGGTAACTAAAGAATGGCCGCGTTTATACACCAGCTAATATTATCCAAAGTTAATCCTCGTCTTTTTCTTTAAACTGTGAGGTTCAAAATACAAGGGTCATTTGAAAAGTGCTTGGAATGGAGCACTAAATAAAGACTAGTAAAAGTTTTATTTCTCATATCTCCTTGAAACGAATACACTTTGTCGAACGATACGTTAAAGACTTTTATATACCCTTCCTTGAGACCTGCAAAGCATTTCTCAATTTTTATTTATTTCAACCAAGGAATTTTCTCAGCCTCGGGAATAAATATAAGTAGTCCATAGTTCATCAATTTTCTCCTTTGCAATGACACGTGTAAGGGCGAGCATTGTCTTGATGTAAGGCTACATTTATCTTTGAAACTCGGTCTTCTCTGGCATATATTTGCTTTTAGCTGGTCCATGTTCCATAATGAAGGTAGTTTCATTATCCTTCCCGCCGGCTTCACCCTATGGCGATAGAGAATAATGATGCTTTCATTGTTTTGTCTCTGATGTGTAATAGTCCACCGATGTTTTATCGCTGGTCATGAATCGATTTATAATTTTATTTGAATCTATCTCAAAATGCCCCAAACTTTGTTCAAAGATTTGCATTGTCACTAGCTAGTTTGGTCTGGGTGTTCAGGAGTGTAATCAGGGTAGAGAAAATATCCAATAAGACATAGTTAAAGGTTTACCAAATCGACTAGGTGTATTAAGTAAGAAAAAGCATTTGGGCTATTCCTTTAATTGAAGAAAAAAAATATGTTGCTCTTTTCGGAGATGCTGCCAGCCCTTGTTCCAGTTCCTCACTGAGGAGAAGACGTGCCTCCTCTCTCAAAAGCGGCGCTTCTTGACAATGACTGCATTTAAAGGAGCCTTTTTCCATTCAGAAAAAGGTTGAAGTTTACTATACCTCTATATCGACACTAATACATTTAAAAAGTGACGATGATGTCATTAAGTAAGCTAGACCTGTTCTAGTTTCCAGATATATGTCTTGAGAACATTGTTCCTCCATTCCGACTAGGAAATAGCAGTAACACTAAATAGCGTTTTTGTCACATATTGAGGTTGTTCGACGTGCTTCAGCTTTTTCAGAGCAATTGTGAAAGCATGTCCAACTAAAATAATGTTTATTGACTGTATAAAAGTTCCATTTTTGCTATCTGTGGCTCTGGCATGTGTTATCTCCTTCCGGATTACATATTTCTGACTTCAGCGACTAGAAATAAACCAATATATCATGAAGTCTTAGGGGAAAGAAACTGCTGTAGTTCATAAGAAAATACTTTAGATTATACATGTTAAAAATGTAGTTACATAGTACATATCGTATTTACACGAATCTAATGCGCCATTTAATGTAATGCGCACCCCAAGTTATTTCACATTAAAGAGGGGGCAAAAAAAGCATTTGGCAATTTCGGAATAATTTGAACTATATCTACAATTGGTTTTCTAGGCTTCGTGGATTTGAAACTGAAAATCAGAAATATATTTTGGCATATTCTTGTACAACGTCTTAGAGATAAGCCTGTCCGCTTCATGAAACGATCGGAACATAGAATTTATAAGTGTACTATTGTTACGTCTTGGAGCACGTAGAACAAAATTCATCACTCGTGCTGTTGCCAGGACAGTTGAGCTAGGTCAAAGAAGAAAAAGTTATTTCTTATGGTGTCACTAGTCACAGGTTGCCCGTTCTTCCTCCTTTCACGTTCGAATTCCAAAACTTTTTCTTCAATGTCAGGATGCCTTCCTTTGTGAGGACCAGTGCATTTCTTCCTACTAATTTTAGTTGCAAATGTCAATTTCTGTTGCCGCCACAAGCAAACGTTGAACCAACTCTCTTCCTGCCCAACTGTTACCATTTTTTCAGCATAATTACTTTCAGCTTCATAATTGAATAAGATTTAGTTACTAGCTACTATTCAAACGCTCTAAGCAAATAATAAGCCAACAATAAAGGTAACGAAGTCGAGAATTGCAGCAATGCATTATGAAGTACTAAATGATAAATTTGAATGATTTTACCGGCGAACTAGGAACGAATTTGCATTCGAATCTAATTTTTAATACATTTGGACAAAAATATGTGCATTATATTTTTGTAAATACAGTATTTCGTTTTTGTTAGGATATCAACAGGCGTGGAACTAATCTTAACTAAAATATTCATTTGCCTTCAGCAATCTGATACCTTTAGTTTGCAATCCTCGAATAATATATTTGCACACATTCTTATGCAGGCAGACTTTGGCTGTCCTCTACCGTTGACTTTCCAAGCTTTCATTACAGCGTTTGAATACAGTGAAAACCGTTTAAAGATATATCATATATGTTATTCTCTATATTAAGAATATAATTAAAGTTGTCTTGTGAGCTTTTTATAAAAGATAACATAAATTATGAGTAAAGCTTTAAATATATACGGACTTACAAAAACTTGAGCATGTGATAAGGTCAATATTTTGTACCAATATATTCCCTGAAATTTACTTAACACGTTTCTTATTGAACATTTGTGGAACCTACATATGGAAATTAGATTAAATTAGATTAGATACTTTTTTGTAATCCTGTTTTGAACAGAGTCGCCGTATTTTCAGCGCGAGAAAAGTAAATTCTAAACAACAATTTAGTATAATGCGTAAAGAAAATATAATAATAAAAATAATAAATTTAATTTGGGATTTTACCCCGCCAAAATACATATTTTAAAAACTATAAACCACTGCTGTAATATTGATAACGTTATCCAGATATTTAGACGTTTCTTACATTCTCCTCCTAGTGAGAAATAGGAGAACTTTTCTTTGAAAAACGAAATTTCTAGAATGTCTGCAATAAAATTAATTTAAAATTACTAATTTACCTATAAATATATTTTTATTCAATTCTTACCCTGTTCTCTTGGAACTTGAGCATTTTCCATCTGGTGTGGTAGTACTTTATCTGTCTTCTGAGGCCGGGCCGCCCAGTGGGGATCGTGAAAATGATTATAGGCAACAGGCAGCTCCTGACCTAAACAGTCCATGAGAATCTTCCAAGATAAGAAAGGATCTCCAAGTCATGTTCGGAAATCGCACCCACTAGCCAGGAACGCTGACCTCTAGATCATAGGCTGATCACTAATAAATATTAAGGGTTGTCTAAAATGAAGATAAAAAGTGATGTTATTTTGTTCGCAACCATCCTACATGCCACTTTTAACACTTGTATCATAGTTGATGCTACTTGTATTATAATATAGAAAGTAGGCTAAGTTTAAGCTACTGGTTGGATTCTCCAGGCAAATGATGCATTCACTTTGAATCTTGGTTTGCACCTCTGTTTCATTCTTTTCATCATAGAGTCCCGGTATAATTTTGCAATTCAAATGACACAATCCATACCTTCATTTCACATCATAGCGTGAATTTACATCGTTGAAACGAAAGGCAACTCCCAGAAAACCCGGGAAAGAGACAGAACCTTATATAACTGAGCAAACATTCTGGAAAGTTTAAACTCTGTTATGCCTTTGGCAAATGCAAGTCTTTTTTGCAACCTTTTGTATGCAACAATCGAGCAGTTATTTTCACATTAAACACGCCATTTAGTGCCGTTAATTCAACCATCTATAATTTTATTTAAATATCAGTATTTAAATATATCAATACTTACACCTAGAAACATGTAAACGGCGCCGAATTAAATGAATAGCAGAATTTTTCAGGCCATTTCTTAAGTCATCTATGGGTTACTCAGTCAGAATTTTGTTTTGTGTTCCTTCGCTTCTTACTCTTAACTCGTTTCTTTTCCCGTGATTTATTAATTAAATTATATATCATTTAATCACTCGGTACTTTTAATATCGAAAGAAATTTTGTTAAAATCGTATTCGTTCTTGAAGCCTCAATCTTATATGTACAGCGATAACCAGTCATTAGCATACTGCTTGAGTGGTCGATATTTGCACTGTTATCGAATGTATAATTCAAGGAACTGGAAATAGATACAGCAAACAGTGTATTTTTACTTCCCAGTTATCTTAAATCTAAACTATGAAGTTGTTCGGAAAATAATGGCTGATGTCATAGGTCAATTCAGGGAAACTCTTATTGCAAATACAGACTATTCGAGAACTTGCAAGCAACTCAAGCTTGTACCTTATGCGGTTTTTAATCACTTGAAGAAAGTTTAAAAACTGAATAAAACTTGATTCATGAATTCCAAATGAATTAAACGGGCATCAAAGTAGCATAAGTTTCACTGCTTTTGTGTAACAAAAATGTTCCCTTTGTGAATAGTATTGTGACCTGTGATGAAAAATGGATTCTTTAGTGCACAACGACTAGATCTCGAAATAGCGAAACGCTTCCAAAAACCGAAATTACATTAGAGGAAGGTTATGATTGGTTTATATCGAGAAGTGTTGTCTAAATGCATCAGAAATTGCAGCACTAGTCAATAGAAAAGAACCTACTCCTCTTCACGATAACGATCGGCCACACATTTCCCGAAGCTGAATGAACTTGGCGATGAAATTTTACCTCATCCAAAATATGCATCCGATCTTTCAGTAACTGACTTTCATTTATTGACATTTGGACGATTTCCTGAAGAGTCAATGTGTACATATTTGCAGAGGGTGTTATTCTGATTAATAAAGTTAATTTTTAATTTATTAATGCCAGTTGAAGTTAAATCACAAAACATTTAATACTTTTCAAATGAACTAATAATAACATCAAAGTTATGGAACGATTTCTGCGCTGGTCAGTACAGACAACTGAGAGCGTGAACATGTACCGCTTTTCCACTGCGACCAAGTAACTGCAAACAGCGTCAACACTTCGCCCCGCGCTATCCATCACATGCGGTCACGTGACAGCAGAGCCCAGCGACAAATTGCGATGCTCCCCCACCCCTTCTAGACTTGCCAGGTGTAATATAACTGAAGGTTCATAAACAACCCCATACATGTGCGTGTGTGTTTCCGTGCGCGCCAGCGAACCGGCTTAAGTTCAACCACACGCCGCTTTTTATTTTTCCCTTCTCCTTCCTTTACTTGTCTTCGGTATCTTCTTCGCAAAATAAGTTTTAAAGTTTTGAATGCATTTTCTCGGCAGTTGTTGTGTTTTTCCACATATCCATATTGGCAGTGTTTCAGACACACCCTGTTTTTAAGCTAAGAGGATTATTCCCATTGGTCCATTTCGTTTCTTCGGTCTCGTACGCCCACCTTGCTCGGTGTCCTCCCCCTCTGGTAGTTATGTAATGGGGGTGAACTCGGGGTGGCTGTTTACGAGCCTCCATGGAGCTATAATGGCGACCTAACGTTATCCAGTGGGGACCCCAAGCCTTCCCATATCCACTTAGACGCAGAAAACTCTCCTTTGCCATCCTCAGGACTCCGTCACACGGTAAAGGCTACGGTGTAAAACCTGATTATTAAAGAATTCGATTATTCACAAAGAACCGCACGAGTCCAACTTTATAGAGAGTTTAGTCGTTCAAGTTTTTTAGGAGAAGTAGAAAAATGTGTTAATGCACACACATAGACTTTTAAGGAAGTTCCTGTCAGAAACTGTTTTATGGCCAAATAATCCACTTGCTCGGTGTCTGGAAGATCATGGGAAATTCCGCTATGGCAGGACGCGTCGCTCAAATAGAGCCATAAAACGTTCTTTGAAAACCAGTTAAGATGTTATCGAAAACACTTCTGACGGAGGGAGGGTCGTCATCACCTTGAACTTGAAGCTACCCTTTCCGTCCATCGCGTATGGAAAGTATGGTCTTTTATGTTTTTTAGAGGGTTCAGAAACTGTAGTAATGAAAAAGTAAACATTCCCACGAAACACGACTGCATGGACTGAGTACAGAGGTGGCCTATGAACAGGAAAAATATTTACCTAACTTAAAATACTCTTGGTCAGAGCATGTGAAAGAGGTTTTCTATCTGAAATTCTCATATTAACTATTGGTAATTGCTCCTTTCGGTAGTATTATATATTACTCGCTTTGTAATATAACATATTTTTCTTTATTTACTATTTTGTAAAATGAGAAGTAATAAACGATGGGCGTTCAATAAGTCCTTAGAAAAAGATAGAAAACAAACTATTTTCGGTAAATAAGGTTTACTTTTCAATGTAATCTCCATTTAGCTTTTTTAAGTCGTCCAAAAGGTAGGATTTCGGAAGATCCTCAAAATAGGCATTTGTTTTGGAGATGACCTTCTCGTTCGACGTGAGTCGTTTTCCGCCGAAACCATTTTTTTTTTCCAGTTTGGAAAAAAAAAAAAGGTCACTAGGGGCCAAATCTGGTGAGTACTGTGGATGTTGCAGTAATTCGAACTTTAATTCTATAATTATCGCCATCAAAACTCAAAACTGGGCAGGTGTGCACTCGTGCATTGTATTGATGGAAGAAAACCATTTATCGTTTGTTCTTTCTGGAAGTAATTGATAGATGATTCCGCTTGCACCCCCCCCCCAAAAAAAAATCGTGGTCATCACCTTGTCGGCCGATTTCACCGTCTTCGCCTTCTTCGGAGCCGGTTCGACTTTAAAAAGCCACTGTTTCGACTATTCGTATGTCTGTGCAGTGTACAAGTGTATCCACGTTTCGTCCAGTCATGTATCGACGCAGAAGCGACGGAAAAGCGCCAAACCAGCCTCCAAAGTGTCACAGGATTGTGTTTTTTCTCCATTGAGAGCAAACGCGGTACCCATCTTGCCGAGATTTTTTCCAGATACAATTTTTAGTGCGAAATTGAAAACAGTGTACCTTGTGATAAGCCTGTGATCCCAATTTTTTAGCGAACTTTGATTTGTCGATCACTCAAAACCATATCGTGGATTTTGTCAATCATTTCGGAGGAAGTACTTCCACTGGACGTCCCGAATGATGTTCATCATTTGTGGATGTACGGCCACGTTTAAACTCATTTACCCAATTGTAAACAATCTCAAACATAGGAGCAGATGTACCAGGAACTTCATCCAACTCGTCTTTGATCTCTTAAGTAGAAGTGTTTAATCACCGAACGAAACTCGTTTTTTATTTTTCATTTTATTTTATATTTCTTCCCGTCTTTCAAAATAAACTCAGGTTTGTTGCTTCAATCGCCTATGACAACGAAACCACGAGTTGAACATAACTGAAACATTGGCCGCAGTCTAGTGAGAGATGTTGGCCGCAGTCTAGTGAGAGATGATGCTTACTAAAAGCAAACAGCTGGTTTACTAAACTACCATCCATGGATGCAGCGAAATCATTTGTGTAACTGTGTATGGGGCTTACACCCCAGTGTTGATACGACAGTGCATAATAAAGTTGATTATGATCACTAGTTCATCTTTTATGTTTTCTTCTTTAATGAACAGGTTTGCCGTTTTCGCAAAGTTTCGTGTCTTATGGCTAATCACACGGTTTTCTTAAATGTCTTTGCAAGCTATGACAGTAGCGATATGTCACGGACGAAAGGTGTCATTTTAGGGGAGCGAGTTTTTTTTTTCCATCCTTTGCAAATTATTTCTCCATATTTCTATTTATTGATTTCTTTTGTCATTAATTGGAGAAATACCAACTTTTTCTTTTATTTCTTCATTTTTTATTTTATCCATTATTGTACATCCCTTAGTTGCTCTACCGCATTTATTTTATTCCACTCATTTTTCTTTAATGTTTCATGTTTCACAGCCGTACATTAACGTTAGAATCGACACTGTTTTGTAAAATTTTAAGCTAGTTTCTCTTGTTGGTTTATTTTTTATGCTTTTGCTAATATTCCCCAATTGCTACTTTGTTATGTATTTCTTGATAATGATATGTTATATTGCATCCTAAAAAGTTGAATTTTTGTACTTGTCCCAGCACTAATCATTTATTACTATTTTGGGTCTATGGGTCTTTCCTTGAAACGCCATGAAATATTAAGAGAGATAAATGAGAAAATATCTTGAGGAATTTCATTAAATAGGAATGTTAAAATATATGCTACTCTATACTGATGATATTATGGACTCAAGTAACAAAAAATGATTTACAGATAAAAATTTTGAACTGGGAAATATATTAAAAAGTATTGACTCAAAAGCTCAACTATTAAAATAAAGTATTCGTTTTTCAAAGAAAGTACCTTCGTGGACTGAAAATGGTAATTAATTACATATCAGCATAACAGAGAAATAAATAATAAAGTAAGTAACTTTCAGAACAATTATGAGATATTAGCAAGAACATTATAAATAAAAACAACGAAAGAAAGAAGCTTTAAATTGTACTAAATAGTGGCGATAAAACTTTGTGTGCTTCAGGAACATGGGCAATAAAGAAAAATGAATGTGAAATATACAGAGGGTGCCAAAAATGTATACACACTTCAAACAAAGAAAAAACTGTGTTAACATAACAAATCTGAGTTCACACATACAGAAAATGATGAGCATTAATCATCTTACACTTTTACAGTTGCAACAGTTACTCAAATTGCTCACCATCGGCGTCGATACACTTCTGAGTACGTTGAGCTACTGATTGAGCAACGTTTGCGAAAGTGTCCTCAGCGATTGCAGCATATGCCGTTTCAATTTCTTCCGAAGTGCTGCCAGTGTAGCTGATCTGCCCAGATCTGCCCTTGTGAACATCGCATACGATTCCATGAGTCTCAATTTTCTCTCAAATGCGTGCAATTGTTACTCGCGTTGGGGTTCTGTTCTGTACACACGTCTCCATTGCCTTTGAACTTCAACAACATTCTCAATTTTCCAATACCACTTCAAAATTGCTTTCCGCTGTTAAAACGAAAATCTTTGCTCCATTTTGTTGTAGCAACGCTAGTATAACGTAATGTGAGTCACATCTGTTTACAGAACATCGTACTATAATCTTGGCTTCATTTGTTCATTGTTGATTTACCTGCCATGTAGCAACGCTATCATAATGTATGTGAGTCACATCTGTTTACAGAACATAATACTACACATTATTGTTGTTGTTTTTCGGTCCAACTTTGAAATATACTAAATAGATATCTACTGTGAAAATGTGTACCCATTTTTGGCACCCTCGGCATATATGCATATATATATATATATATATATATATATATATATATATATATATATATGTGTGTGTGTGTGTGTGTGTGTGTGTGTGTGTGTGTGTATTATATTATATTTGTGGAAACATTGAGGGGATAGACTACACCCTTGTCTTAAATCACTATTAACAATCATTTCTTTTGATAACTGTCACTTCTAATCTAATCATTATTTTATTTTCATTGTGCATTATTATATGCGTCTGTAGATTAAATCCCCTCTTCATTTCTATTTCTATGTTTACTGAAAATATATTGTCTATACATGATGTAAGCCTTTCCTGAAACTACTTGGTATTTTTAATGATATTGATTCTGTTATTTGTTTCTAATCGGACATTGATTATTTTAGTGTATAATGTATAAGCACTATTCAGGAGGCTGATGCTCCGGTATATAGTTAGAGCAATTATTTCATTCGCCTTTCTTAAAAATTGGGATTACACTGGCTTGATTCCATGACTTTTGAATTTCTTTTCTTTCCCAACATTTATTTTAGGTATGCATTTCCATAATCCGGCGTGTGGTTCTTTACTGCCATATTTTAATAATTCTGTCTTAATAGCGCCAGATCCTGGTTGTTTTATTTTTTCCTTTTTTTTTTTTTTTCCATCGCATGTTTTATTTTCTCTTTTCTGATTTCATTTACTGAATTATCAATATCTTCATTTTATTTTATTTTTTCTTACATTTCTTCTGTCATATACTATCATTCCTTATAATAACTTTTACACTCTTGTTCTGGAATATTATTAATATCTCTAAAGCTGTTTCAAAGTTGGCATGCTTTTATAGCTATTTTCAAGCACAGCTCTGCCTATATTTTAAATTCTTTTTCCAGAAAACACAAATGCTTTGTGCATGTAAACAGCATCATATTGAATTTAGTGAGTGAAAAAAACAGCATTTTTGAGTTACGGGTTAAAAGTATTGGCTTCGGTGTGCTTTAATACAGCTAATTATAACCGCCTCTCCTTGGCTTTAGGCCAGATGCAGTTAAATCATCAGTTTTATCTCAAATATCTTAATCTGACACGCATGTTTGAGTATAAACTTATTAAAGGAACATAGCAAAGAAAATAAACTTTGCATTAGGGATTATTCAGTGGATAGAGAATCCTTGTACTACTGTTTGTTTTAGCGAATGAAATGCACATTCTGAATCATTTCAGGAACGAGACTGTAAAATGAACAAACAGAAAGAACCGTATCTCTTTCCTAACACGGATGCCGAATGGAGTCGTTGGGAGTTTTATGTTGCTGTTCTGATTCTAGGTCTCTACATATTTTCTAAGGTTTATGTGCACAATTTTATTTTTACTTTCCGGTTTACTCTTGGCTTACATTGACGAAACCACAGTAGGTGGGCTTTAGTTTAGAACTGTTAAAAACAGTAAATAAAAAGTTACTTTGCTGTCCCAGTTGAGATCAGAGATTCTCAAATTATCCTTGACCGCGCATTCTCTAATCTCTCGCTATCGCTAACTCTAAAATGTAATTCTAATATTAAAATTCTAAATTTGCATTCTGCATATTTTTTTAAAGTTTTCATCGCTAGAGTAGGCGAGAGAATTTTCTTTTGTGATTGACACTTGGGACGTGTTTATGCCGGTGACTCGGCTGGCGAGAGGCTCGTCTCATCTCTGAGCATATAACAAAAACACATTATTGTCAGAGGCATGACACCATCGGCGTTGCAACAGTTTACAATTAACGGAAATTACGTAGTAGCAACGCGTTTTCAAGAGAATGCGTGGAAATAAAGTAGTGGAACGTTTTATAATAAACTTGGATGAGTCTAATGATTTCATAGAGAGTGATAGTAACATAATGAAATGGAAATCGACAGCGAAGAGGAGCAGAAAGAAGATGATCTTGGAGTGCAGCCATTGGAGATGGGCAGCGAGTGACAGGATGTGACAACAGCGTGCTGACGCGGTTACGTGTCAGCAGAAAGGTCAATTACAAGTTAATTTCTCGCCTACTATTGATTACAAAATATCCAACTTTATTTGAGACAGTATCTATAATTCCTGATTGAGAAAGAGGATACTGCATTTAGCGTACAAGTTGAGATATATTGGGTTTAATTGAATGAATTGTATAATCTTTTCGTGTAACCAGAGTAGTTATTTATTTCTGCATGCTTTCTTCAAACTTTAATATAAATGATGGTGTTTGTATTAAATTCCTGAGTTTCATTCTATTATCAAAAGGTTAATACTTTGTTACAATGAGGCGTTATCAATTTTTTCCCTCGAAATGGAATTTAACTAATTAGTTTTTAATATTTATGAAACACATACGTAGCATATTTATATCCTCCTGAATAGGATGGACATGAATGTGAATCAAGCATATTTCTTTTTGCAAAATTATTGGTTCTAGGCGGGGCTATTCTTCCCCTGTAAAATATTGACGCAAACATAGTCCAAAGCAGTTTACGAGCTGTTGACCTATTTATCATACAGAAACATGACTTCCTATCCCGAAACCCGTTAAATAGCCGAGATGTGAATTTCGGGAAGATGCTTCAGTTTCGTTATCTGCGGCAAGGACCATTTCCTTAGCAGCAGTGGGCAGTTGACCAGAAACATGAGCGTTAGCGAAATGATCCCCTTAGGTCCCTTGTCAAAACCATCCACACCCACGCGAAGCTGAGGTAGCACTCTTTTCCCACAAAGGGAATACTTTAACTGCAAAACTTGTTCAGACTTCTCCGCCAAGTTTGGAACCAGTGTGAAAAATGTTTTCTTCTACCGCAGAAAGCACAGCCGAGCCCATGTCAAAGTTTGCAGGTTTTCTACAGACTTCAACAACGAAAGTTCTTCTTGTAAACAGACAGGAATAAATTTCATTTAATGTATTACTTTGAAGTCAGGACCGTTTTAAGTGTTAATTTAAAAAGAATATTTAATCTTATGCATTTAAAGTATACTCTGGCAGTAAACTTAGATATGAAAGTTTATTTTTTAACTTATTTTTATTCCAAATAGGGATAAAGCCTAATATACAGTTGACAATGTTTCTGTAATTATTATTAACATTTTTTTCTTAAGGCGTATACTTTACAGAAGAAAGCATTTCTTCTGTGCATTTCTTCCATATTGGAGATACGAGAGTAGGTCCATAAGTTTCCGTCCTAACCATTATGTAGTTATGATAAAGACAAAAAATATATTTCCCTTGTCAATATAGTTACCCATTATTGCAACACATTTCTCACATCTTTGAATTAACATTTAAATCCCTCCTCCTGGTGGTGTAGTGGTAACCATACTTGCCTTCTAAACCCAAGATCGCGGGTTCGAATCCGGCCAGGACCGATGGATTTTTTCGGGCGTAAAAATTCTAAGTATGGCTTTCTTCGGAAGGGAAGTAAAGCCGTGGGTCCCGTGACGTACATTTACGGCACTAAAAAAAACCTCAAACCTGAAAGAAGAGGCCTCTGAACAAAATTTACCGCCCGTTTCACGCCCTGAGTTGAATAGGATGCTGTTGATCTGAGATGTTAAAGAGCGTCCGTAAATAAACCAAATCAATAAAATCACTCAAAAGTTTGTTCTTGTGCCCCAGTGCTAAAATCGCGAATATGCCAAAACTCGTTATTATTGCATTAAAAGTATTAATTGATAAGGATACGAGTATTTTAAAAACTGGAATCAGAATGCCATTACAAGTATCTATTATGTAAGTGCACATAAGTGAAATTGCCAGATTTTGAACATTTGCGGTTTTAGCATTGGAACGACGGTATGTTACTGGCGTCGTTCAGGGAACGAAAGTTGTTTAGCATGAATAAATATAAGTAAATTTACCTATAGTATGTCACTTCAAACATTCTGTAAATATTCATACTTTTAAAACACAAAGGTTTGTTAATTTGCTGAGAGGTGTTAAAAGATGAAAGAAACCTGACATCATTCAAACTGAAATACAAGAAATACTTCAGTGCTTCTTGAGGTAATAGGCCAATAGCATGTTATCTATTTCTATCTCAAAAGGTCAATTTTTCTAACTATACATTTAGCTTTATTACAGAGAGGTTTTATAACATGTTATATGTACTACTGTGTATGTACAAATCAAAGAACAGTATCAATAATTAATTATCAATAAACTCAGAAATGATCAATTTTGTCAGCGTCAAGTACACTCAGTAATAATTATACTTTCACGGTGTGTCACTTCAATTATTGTACCTTTAATTAAATTTAATTTAAATTTCCATTTGCACATATTTTCCTGTGTTTACAATAAAAAAATTAAATGTTCCCGTCATTTGACCGGCCTTCACTCAATTGTAAATAGATGACCCTGGGCTCATTTGTAAATAAATGTTTCAATTGTTTCGTTAAGAACACATTTGCAAAATATGGATGATTGTTTTATTTTATTTTTAAGGGAGAACAAACGGTACAATGTTAAACTGAAAACGTGTTGAAAAAGACATTGAGAACACATTTCTCAGAATTTTTTTTTTCAAATGCGCGAAATGTCGCTTCCCTACAGGCTTTCAGAACATTAGATGCCGTTAAAATGTTTGAGCACATTTTGTGAAGTTATGTTTCATGCAATATATTTTTTTACGGGGGCAAAATCGCCTCACAAAGTCTTTTCACCTCCATAGAGCACATTTTCGGATCTTGCGACTTTTTGCTTATAGCTACTATAAATTAAAAGGATTTCGTGCTGTAGCTAACATTAAAGAGATTACTATATGGTAGCGAATGGTGAATTTGAAAGGAACTAAACAGTCCTTGTGATAGATTAGCTATTTATGTTAAATGCTTGGATGTTTTTCGATCAGATATTTCCCCAAGACCTGTCCATAGGAATTTGATAGGCGCTGAGTAATTACTGACCTACATCCTTAGCTGACTTGCTTTTATTTCATAATGAGATAGCATTTTAAGACTTGTTTTAAGCAGTGTAAAACTGCAGTCAAACATTTCTGATATAAAGTTATCAAAGTTGCATTCACCTACAATTGCTGTGCATCGGCACATTTTAAAATGTATGCCTCTACCATACATAACATTACTTCTATAGATTTTATTTATTCTTTTTATAGTTGTCGTGTTTCAATAAAAATACACAATAGTACTTTTAATAGGCTGAACTCTCTTTAACAGCTCAGATCCCATTCATTTCAGTGCGTGAAACGGCCGGTAAATTTTGTTCAGAGGCTTCTTCTTTCAGGCTTGAGGTTCTTTTTCGTGCCGCAAATCTACGATACGGCACTCATGGCTTTACTTTCCTTCCAGAAGGAGTCATATTTAGGAATTTCACGCCCGAAAAAATCCATGGATTCTGGCCTGGATTGAACCCGCAATCTTGGGTTTAGGAGGCCAAGTGTGGTTGCCACTATACCACAAGGACCGACACTTTTTAAGGAGTATAAGTGAATGTAACACTGAACTTGGATCACATTCAGTCAGTTTAATGAGCATCAGAAACCTTGTGTTTGTTATTTTCGTGCTTTCAAAATGTAAATAACCACTGCAGTTGTTTTAGTGAATCAGGATGCGAACTATTACGTCTGGGATGAGGCTTAGGCAGTCTCCTGGAAAATATATTTTGAAATCAACTAAATGTATGTTATTGATATGAAAATAGGACACAGTTTTCTGAGCACAACTTACATAGAGAGAGCTAATCTAGACCCAGCCTACCTGAAGCTCGTCTTAAAAGTACCACAAACCGCCATAAATTTCATAAATTACTTCAGTTTGGTAACAAAATCTCACCTCATCCACCCCACCATGGTCGTTCCCACATTGTTTCCCCCATATGCAATTCGACAATAACATACCTCCAAAAAACAATACCCTTCCAAACAATAATTGAAGCGATTTAGTAGTTGTTCCTGATGGTAATAGCAACAAAATTGAAGCGACGAAACCGAATACAAGCTGAACAACATGCACATGTTGTCACCAACTGAAAAAAATTAGTATTAGTATTAAAAGCTGCTGCTACCAATCACATTCTAAAAAGTAATTATTGGTAGATATCACTGTTAAACCCTCCACCAATTAGAATAAATCAGTAATAGCAATCACAAAACCCTCAACACCTCAAATATGACTGACATACAGTGAGGTTATATGAGCTATGGGCCAGAAGTGCAGTCGCCGTAACTAGTAAAAGAGAGACAGAGTCGCAGCCCGTACAGTTATTATTTATATTTTTACCGAAAGCCTATAAACTGTATTTTAATCTGACATTAGCATTAATCTGTGCTATAACAGATGTAGAAAAGTATGCCCCTCGGTGGCAACACATTGCCGGCATCTCGTATAGCTGGCGAACAGTTTCTCTATCTGGAATACGATTACAAGTATTTTCTTGCAAATTGCCTATCAGTTTTCACCAAGGGTTTGTTTCGCTCGTGTATCATTGTTTATACCTGTACATTCAATATCAAATTATGTAACAGCGCTCTAATGTTTCGCAGATCTCCAGGATCCGCGAATCACTTTTGAGAACCGCTATTCTGAGACTTTTCATTTCGCTGTTCATACGTTATTACAAACCGTTTTTTTCATAATCAATTTTGGTAACCAAACAATGCAACTGGTACAGTCGTTGTCTTGTAGGAATTTAGAGTATTTTTTTTATATATTTTGTTATTTTTCTAAAAATGTGTTCAAAGTTTTACTTAATTTAGTTTCCATTCCAGCGTTGTTTTTGTATGTCACAATCTAAATCACATTTCCAATGTAGTACTTATTTATTCAAGAGGATCTATGATATTATTATATGCTTATCTGTAAAAGCCATAACCTCTCATTCTTCACTTTAGATATTAAAATTGTAATTTTTAGTTCTTTTTGTAATTATAATTATAATTAAATTTTAACTTTCTTAAATCTTCCTATAAGATATTTTTCTTTTAATCTATGAGTAGCAATATGCATATATACGGTAATAAGCAGTGGAGGTAAGCTCTAGTGTTAAACCTATTATTAATATTGAATATACAGAGTGACTCATATGAAAATTGCATCACAAATATTTCTGAAGTGGGAGGTGCTGTTGGTGTACTACTTTCACAGAAGTGCAGTTGAGGGAGAGGAATATAACTGCAGCCCAGGCACAAATAATTATTAGAATGTGTATTTCTTGAATAAAGTTTTTTTTTTCAAATGGAACAATATCTTTGACACCAAGAAAATAAAAATAGAGAAAATTGGAATGTCAATTGCATTTTTGAACGACTCTAGTGGAAGTAGTTTACGAACTACATTAACATGAACATTTTAAATATTTTGTGTACTCCATTTAACTGCTAAATTACTAGGCCTTGAAGTTCGTATGTTTGTTTACATTTTGTTTCCTTTACATTGATTTTATTGAAATTTCCTTATCAGTGTTTTATGATACTTCTTGAACTAAGAGAGTTAGAAGATGGTATTTACTAATGCTGAAAAAGTCGACATGGAGATTTAGAAAGAGTGTTGTTCTTTCAAAATCGTTGGACTGGACGAAGAGGACCTGTACGTTGGCCTGCCCATTCACCACATTTGAACAGTTTAAATATTTTTAAGGGGAAAACTAAAAGACACAAGGACGTACTGACTACATCAGAAGATATGAAACGACGTATTACAGCTGTCTGTTCTGAAATTTCTCCTGAAATGGTACATGTGCAGCAATCTGTATATGACAGACTCGGAGCTTTAATTATAACGAGTGGTCAGCATTTTGAACACAACCTTGAACACCAGCTTTCAAAAATTTAACAGTGCTGATACACGGTACAGTAAAAACATATACATACGAAAGAAAAAAGAAACACCCTAAGTAAGAAAAATAAACATATGAACATCGAAGTCTTAAATGGAGCAGACAACTGTAAATATTTAAAATGTTTATATTACTAAAGCTCGTAAACTACTTGAATTAGAATTCTGATAAAAAACGCCGTGATATTCTAATTTCCTTTAGTTTTATTTTCTTGGTGTCAATGGGTATTGTTTCATTCGAAAAAAAATGTAATTTTTTTCAAAAAATACCATTCTGACAATTATTAATATCTGTTTATGGGCTGCAATTACGAGCCCTTGTCTAAACTTCAATTCTGTGAAAACAGTAAATCAATAGCAGCTTTCATTTCAGAAATATTAGCGGTGTAAGTTTTAGATGATTCATACTGTGTGTATTTATTCTGTGAGTTGTCCATTACTGAAAACTATGTTTAGTTATCTTGTTTTGTATTCGTTTGTCGGTATGTTTAGTAAATATTTAGAACATAATTCTTCCAAATCATGTGCTTTTTTACGTTTATGAAAATTAATATGTTTCGAAATAATATATTCTTTGATTTGGTTAATACGAGTAACAAATGTATTGTCAATGCATAAGCTTCCTTAAAAAAAAAAAAAAAAAAAAAAAAAATCGAGTATGCTTTTCTAATAATAATTATTGACTATTATTGTCAGTACTACGCGCTTATTGCGAATAGTCAGATAATAAAAAGGAAGAAAGATTAATTCCATGATTTTTCAGGCTTTTACTGACGCGGTAATCTTTGGAGCTGAAGAGTTTAAAAATTTTCTCTTTCAAATCACTCTGGAACCTTCCATCACCCCCACGCTACACCGATACACATAGATCATTCATGATGACCAGAAGGGAGAGCTAAAAGGGTTTAGGTTTGTTTGACTGACATTCTTTTACCCTTCCACTACATGAGCAAATAACCAACTAAACGGCGCTTTTAGATGACGTCAAATAAAAAGTGTGTTTGGAAACTCTAAAGGAAGAGTTTTCTGTGATGATGTGCTCGCGGACTAGAAGCTTCCCGTGTTTTTCTTTCCGAAAGTATTCTCTGCACCAGATATGTGGACGTCCTCCCAGAGGACCTCGAGCTGCGGTAATCTCCCCCCCCCCCTCGCTCCCGCTCCCGTTCTTCATTAAACACCAGAAGCAGCACCCTACACGTCGTCGGGCGGCAGCACGTTGATCCCACACTGTGTCATCCAACACTATCTTCAGGCAAATCGCTGTATTTACTCTTGCTTCACCCCTCCGCACTGTGATTCAGTAATGAATCTCTTTTTTTCCATTAGTTACTCCTAGGGCAACGTGACTCATTCATTGAAGCGTCTTTATTTATTCCTTCTGTGGTGGCGCGTTTGGGCTTGAGGCCATAGGGAAGGAGATTATATCTACCGGAGCTCTTTGATGAGTACCGGTGCTCCCTTTTGTCGTGTTAGCGAGCTTCGCGAGTCTTCTGGAAACTAAATGCGCTTGAAAAACACATTTATGTTTTTTGTAATAGTTCTTTCAGTTTTTTTCAACATTTTCTTCTGTTAATCATACACGTTCTTAATAAAAATACAGCGGTATGTCAATCAATGTTCTCTTACACGTCAAGTATCCCAACTTAAATTTTTTTTCATTATTAGTACGGGGTAGCCCACCGAAATACGAAATGATCCATAAAGTTTATCGTCCTAGTGATCATAGCATCACACTAATCCCCTGTCATACTGAGCTGAACGTCTGTAAGTATTCTTACATAAATTAAATTGCCTTTATGGTTGGTATTTTGTTCTACCAAATCTTCCGGTAGTTCTGTTAGCAAATTTTGAAATAAATGTTCTGCATTCTACAGCCACGGGTAGCCGAGGTCGTTAAGGAGCGGACTCATGAGGGGGAGATCTGGGGTTAGATTCGCACCAGGATCGTTTCTCTGACTGAGTTCTTTTTTTTTTTCAGGTTTTCTCAGTCCTCACAAATGGCAAATGCCGGGGAGGTACCCTAAACTTAGACCTGGAACGCTTCCTTCCTTAAAAAAAAATACTTTCCCAATATATCACTTCATCTCATGTAACATCAGTGTTTACCGCCTGTGGTGCCTCAGCAGTAAAAACGGGCGTTAAACACTACTAAAAAAATTTTTTTTGAATTGTGTTCTATTTTTGCTTTTTAGTGAGTCTGGTGAGTACCAGCTGAAGTGCGAGGGGGGAGGGGGCCTTGAACTGTTTATCTGCACACGTGCAATGTATGTGGAATACCATGTTGCCACATGTATGAGGACCTCTGAGGCACAGATCTAGCACAACCGCTAGACGCGAGTATCTGACAACACTGTTTATTTTGTCGGCATGAACATAACGAAGAGAGTATAAAATGTTTATGTAGAGCATTCCTCTCGCTTGCCTTCTTCCTATATCTTGTTATATTTTCCCTTCTAGTTACTGGATATGTAAAGTTCAACTGAAGAATCAGCTGACATGATTTCTATAAATTCTAAACGTAAGCACTTTGAAACTTCAACTTTCTTGTTACATTATCCACCGGATCGAAGTTTGTCTTCAGTGTATCAACCATAGCATTTCAATGTATGATCAAATAAACTTTTTATATTGTTACGTCCCCGCGTTTGGAGAGCGACGATGGAAAATTCCTCAGATTGTATGAATCCTTATATATTCAAACATAATTTAATATAAATATATTTACGACTAGTTTTGCCATGGTGGCTTAGAATTCCATTTAAGTACAAAAGAATTCAGAGACATGTCTCAGGCCTAGCTTGGTGTGACGGAGATCTAGGCGTCGTGGGTGGGCCTTGGCAGAGGCGGCTTGGACCGGATGACGTCGGAAGAATGAGTACCAGTTTGAACGTCACGTTTTGTCTCTGTTTCCTTTCGAAACTCTGGCCCAATTTTTATCACGATTGCTACTAGTTATATTGAGGTTGGTCTTGCACGGGAACGTATTGAAAGCCAGACTTTACATTCCTCCAATTTAATGCTCCTGAATTTAATGCTCCGCTTCTTGCTTGACGCTCTGCATGTAATATCACGTATATTGATGTTTTTGTAATGAAACATTACTCGTTTGTGTATCAAGCTATGAATGTGTCAATATTGACACATCTTTATATTAAAATAGTTTGAAATTGAGAACTGTCATTTCTTTTCTGGGAATAAGAACCGAATGTCAAGAGATATAAAAGTTCCTCAACATAATGACGAAGACATTGCTCGTTAAAAGTTCCAAATCATACCGTTATGTCCGAGCTCTTTTGAGCTATTTATATTCAATCAGAGAAAGGTACATGTTAATTCACTTGGAAAAAAGGAAATTTCTTTCACGTTGTTAGTTTTCCAGAGAGATAAACAGAATTTATATAACGAGTTTTTGATAGAAATACCCTGGGAGCCAGTTTTTATTTTATTATTTTAATGTTTGGTTTGCTCAATATCGCGGGGTTAAAAAAAAAACAAAAAACGAGAATATGATGCACGACTGGAATAGAAAAAAAAACTACAACCCAATTACTGAACATGGTTTTCTCTCTGGCTTCGCATCAGAAGCGTAATAAATAGTAATGAAGCTGTTCCGGGCAACACTGGCCCAAATCCTATGTCACGTCGGATGACATGCTGGTCACGACAAACCTTGTAACTCCTTCCGCGTTATGTGTTGAGTGTACATTTTTCCTTCATAAAATTTAACGACTGCTCCAAATACGTGCTTGCGCATTTTTCAATATCTGCTTCCTTCCCAAGCGCCACATTTCATGCACATTTCTCTGTAAACATTTTCTGGTATGAAAAGAAGGATTTCGTGTAATCGCATTTCTGGTTGTCGATACTGGTCTCCATCTACTGCTACTCTCTCAGATATGCACTGCTTTTACAAGTAGCCGAAGTGGAGTGCACTCACCAAAGAGCGCGATCTAAAAATAAATTGCCAGACTCGGGTTGGAAAAATGCGCTATCTTCATAGATTGAGAGTATCCTAGTTACATACAAAAATAGCGCTTTTTAATTTGTTTAAAGAACCAATTGATTCTAGGTATTTTTATAATCCTTTGTTTTGTTTTTTAACTGTATAATGTAATTGTATTTATTTATTTTTCTTTAATCTATTATTTTGAAGTGATTACTAGAACATACATCCGGAATATATTTTGATAAACTGTTGATCAATATTGTAAAATATTTTCCGCTAATTTTGGTCTTTTATGAAATATGTTTCTTTATTTATTGTGACCTTCTCTTGCACTTTATCAATCTATTAATAATTACGCTAAGTTTCAGTGACAATACCACAATTATATCACAAAAATACGTCACGTGGATGCTGCGTAAACTAAGCGAATTGAATAACTTTTAACAAAAGTGAGTATAAAATCCTAATTAGGCCTTATTAATTATTAAAATTAAAGAAGTTATGGCATTACTGTGTGGTATTAGGGGAACATAATTAAAATATTTTTCCAATCTATAAGTATTATAAAGAGAAATCACATTTCTATAATAATAATAATAATATTAATAATAATTATTATTATTATTATTATTATTATTATTATTATTATTATTATTGAGATTAAACCACAACAATTAATGTTATACTATTAATTCAATTAAATGTATCACCACTGATAGACAAACTATACTATGTGAGAAATATTTAAACATTTTAAATGTAATATTGTTTATGAACTTAGCCCTTGGTATCATCTTTATATACACTAAAAGAGACAGAAATAACAAAGGTTCGAGTTATATTGTATGTTTAAGATGTTTATATGTTTCAATAAAACAAAAACATGTTACTGTTTAAAAACAATTACAATGTACAAAGCAAATACACAATCGAAAGTTACATCGATTTTCATTGGCTTTTAAATTTAATTTAAATGTTATTGTAGTAAAAACATGTAACGCAGATGTTTTCTGAAGGATATTACAGAACGCTGTTACATACAAATATAATTCTCACAGGCATATTAGATTAATATTTCACATTTGCTACCTTCACGACGATGCTTTTGTTAAATATAGAACCTAGGCGTAGTTATAAATGCAGGATATGTGCTGAATTAATTTGTCCTTTTATTTTAAAATAATATATAGAAAATTAAACACGAGGGTTTTTAAATTTCGGTTTTCAAGTATACCCCTTCTCCTAATGGGCTAATTTATCTAATTTTTGGAAACTGTTTTTCTTATTTAATTTAAATGTTACATTTCGAATTTTGTTGATGCCACTAGAGCGATTTTTACATTTTGAGTTTCAGGTAAACCCCAAACCAAATTGCCCGATTTCCTTTTTTTTCACAAGTTATATTCTTTATGTTATTTAAATGGTATATACGAATTTTTGTGTCTGCAAAACCAGCTAATAGTCTAAGTATGTGAGTTAAGTAAAGTATCAATATTAATATTATCTATAATTATAAAACTTGTGTAAAAATGAGTTTGAGACTTTAAATAGCCTGCATAAGACTTATTTTATTCTAGAACTTTCTTAAAATTCCATATTTACTTATCGGAACTGAATAAACTAACGGACAGGGCGTTAAACACTATTAAAATATTGGAGCCTTGTCAGGTTGGAGGAAAATCAATAAAATGTACCCCACCATTTACATGTGCAGATTATGGCTTTTTTTCTGCGCGAGAAAATTGCATGTTATAATAGTAATTTGGTAATTTTTGGGTCCAACCGAAGAATATTTTTAAAATTTCTTAAAAGTCTTTAACAGCTTACTGAAACATTAAACTTTATTTATTCAGTTGTATTTTTCACTAGACACGACTTTTTCAGAAATGGTTTGTTTATTTTAATTACATCATAAAATTCACAACAAGAACGGAACTTTCTTGTGCACCCTTTTCTATGTTTGCTGGAGCAGTAGCTCTCAACTGTTCAACTGTTTTCAAGTGGTTTTCCATCTGTGCAACAGAAAATCTCGAGTACGTGGTGTGCAATAAACACATCATTACGCAATTTCAAAAATGTGTACTCCTGTTGCAGATTAACATTAAACACACATTTTCATTTGCCCGTTGCTAAATGATGAAAAAAACCAAATAAGAGATAAAATGATCAAAAACGCGTAGACAGTTACTTCACACACGAAATCAACATAAACACATTGCCCCTGTTGTGTTGCCAACTGACAAAAAGTTGTGGCGAGACCAGTAACCAGACCTCCGTCACAATCGACGTCAGCACTTGCTCCTAGATCGGCGGAGAGATGCACGGCCATAAAAGAATGTTTAAAAACACGATGCCAAACATATTGGTCTAATATTTAAAAAAAAATCCTGGCCAGTCGTAAAATTTTCAAACACCGGGCAACACTAAAAAGCCAGGAGTGTCCTAACAACATGCATGTATAGAAAGAGCAATAAAGATATTAAAAATAGTTTTAAATCACTAGAAAATGAATAAATACATTACTTGTATATCTCATGGTTATTCTGAAGTTAGAACTACCTTTTGCTCTTAACAGGTTTTGTCAATTTAGAGTCAAACCGACCAACTGTCATTCAAATGCGCTCATTCCGGAGCCACACACGCCGACATAAGTCAAGTTGGCGCTCGGGTATTATAGTGAATAACAACTTATGTGCCCGACAGCAAACAGAGAGCACAAAAACAGCATAGGGCAACCCCTACGCGAATAATCTCGGTGTTTTATCTGCACCTATATCCATGTTTCCTGTTAGTCTAATAAGGAGACTAATGGCTGTATGAATAGTTCATTTAGAACATAACTGCATGGTAATTGCTTTATAATTGGCGGTGTGGGACAATTTCCATCTCTGGGTTCGGTTCGTCGTAGGCGTCGACATTGATTTTCTTGTCCTCTTAACTCTTGGGTGTTCTTCACACAAAACAGGCATGGAAAATGTACAAGGTTGCTCTCTAAACACCCTGAAGTACAAGCAAGCAAGAAACAGCTATACTTACTTTGGAATATTTTGATTGTACAAAGTCATTATCATGTAAATCAGGTCAACATATGGATGTTAACTTGTAGGATCCGAGTTCGAATCTCGGTATTGGGGCATTTTATGT
Organism: Metallyticus violacea; assembly: GCA_030762175.1. Classification (NCBI taxonomy): domain Eukaryota; kingdom Metazoa; phylum Arthropoda; class Insecta; order Mantodea; family Metallyticidae; genus Metallyticus; species Metallyticus violacea. Next base: position 36,207,300 of record CM060844.1, read on the forward strand.
GAACTAATTCAGAATTTTTGCTTTATTTTTCTGGATTTTTTCCTTTCCGCGATTTAAATCCCTTCATCTTCTACATTTCTAACATATTTTACCTCTTCTTTGTGTTTATTCAAAAATGAATTCAAGAAATGTACAGAGATGGGGCTTGTGGTGACGTAGGGTTCCTTCATTATTGGTGGCACAAACTTTCGTATAGGTTAATGGCGCATACGCTCCTTATGCTGTGCACAGAGCTATTTTATATTTTGTGTTTCTCATTCATATTTTCGGTATTAAAAGCAGTACATATAAACGTCTTTTTGAACCCGTTTTTTAATTTTTGACAATTTCAATAGTTAAGAGCTGGGTATCTACAACGAAAGTGTAAAGGACACTAAGTTAAGAATTAAACGGGAGAATCAAGTACTTCTTCGAGCTGTATGTCTGAGGGAGCAAGTAAGAGAAGAGTAGTATATGAAATGAGCATCGAATATAAAGCAAGGCTTATAACAATTTGGAATGTATATTTGGTTAAGACGACCGAAAATTACACGCAATAGCTGGATGAAAGTTAAAAGACGGCTTATGGATATAGACAAAATGCTGAAGCACAATACGCAGAAAAGATCTTGATTAGTCTGCAGGCTCAAATAGGGCAGGTGTTGGGGAGAAGAAAGAAGTGGTCTCGCATGATTCAAATTAGGCAATTGGTAAAATAAAATAAGTTTGTATTTCGGTAAAAGAATTTGCCCGCCATTCTAAGAAAGGGATGCCTGGAGGTATATTCTGACAGAATGCACAGAAACAAAACTTTTAGGAAATGAGCTTTTACCATATGAATACCTGCTTGGAAGTGTTGGTGCATAACAGATATATTCACAAACCGCGATTTTTTCTGTCGAAGATCCTACAAAGAAGGCTAATGGCTATGGAGAATAGAGAGGAGTTGAGTGGTGATGGTGGTGGTGTATCTTCATTATTATTATTATTATTATTATTATTATTATTATTATTATTATTATTATTATTATAAAAGTCTGTAAACACATTACAAATATACTTTATGCATGGGTCGGAAACCGTATATGCTTAAATATGATACACAATTTGAAAGAGGAACAAATAATATTAAAAAAATAAGGCAATATTAGTAATAATAAATATTTTAATTTTTTTTAAATATGAAGAACGGTATTTATAGGCATATTATTGAAACATATTACATATTATTTATAATTATACTAGTCGTTGCGTTCTTCCCAGCAAATAAATTGCTTCTAGTTTCGCGTACTTTGGCAAGGAAAATGCCCGTATTCAACAATTAGCGTGGTTCACAAACAGATCCCAGCGTGCCAATTGACCTCTAATTGCCTTAATTTTTTTTTTTCTGGTAACAGCGAAGAAAGAGTAAAGGCAAGAGAACTTGGCCAAGGTATATGTTTGTACATATGTATATGAAACTATTTATAAATGTGTGTGTATGTTTGTATATAAAGAGATGAAGTTAATAGCAAATGTTACCGTTTTGGGGAATAATATAAATTTGTTTATTAAACGAACGGTATTAGCATGAACCGACGTAAGGCCCATGTAAAAGTTATAATTACTTATGTACTTGTAAACCTGCCATACTACGACTAGTTATCGGTTTTCTCTAATAAATTTGGATATTTTTAAGTAATGCAGCAATTTTACTCTTTTTATGAAATAATAAGGGATGCAGTGCCTTTTTGCAAGTCTAAATTGTATCTACAATACTGACCCTTAAAATTGCAACACGTGCAGAATTGATATCTTTTTTTTTTCTTTCTCGTCGTTTATTTGATGAGTTTTTTGGGATCTTCCACGTCTGTGTGTTTGTCTTGCCTCAATCTATTGATCTCGTATTCATTTCGCTGTGAAATTATTTCATCCAGCACGAGCAGCAATTTTTTGTAATGATATTCCGTACTCTTAGTATGCCACATTCTCCCCTGATCAAATTCAGACACCTGCTGGTATTCAACAGGTTGTACATGTTCTTTCTGAGAAAATGTTGGGTAGGTTTAACTGATCTCTTGTGGACGTTGCAATACTAATAGCCGCCAGCAGCGTATCAATATCATTTAGTTCTAAAATGTTCAGTTACATGGTAGCTTTTCAAGTTAGACCAAGGTAATTGCGAATTATTCATGTGGCTTTCGATGATTTAGAAAAAAAAAAAATGAACAGGAAAGTAGGTTTCTGCTTTTTTTTTTTTTTTTTCCATTTTAAAAGTAACATCTAAATATTCTTAACCCTTCGGTGCCATGCTTAGCGCAGTTGCCTGGCCATTATACGCCCGAGCCGATCTGTTTGGCTTCTTTAAATTTAGTCCTAGATCTCGTCGTATGGTTTGTGACACACTTATTTTTGTGACAGCCTATAGTGAGAGAATGCAAGCGTTTGAAGAGAGACAGCTCTGACTTTCATTAATGATAATTACGAGGGATTTTCGGCTTTAACAAGAGTGCTATTTAGTGTTTGAAAGTAGCCCTGTCAGTTCCTGTCTCAAGTGCTGTTCTGAGGGTTGAAAATAAACAAGTTGTTTCCGTGATGCTTTTACTGCATGTGTAGACGATAAGATAATCGCATATCTTGAAGAGTGCGATGTTAGTGCTGATAATATGATATCCGATAGTGAGAGTAATAATTTCTCTTCGTGTTTTCCTTATTTGTATTATCAGTACTTTACAGAGTATTAGTGTTAGTTTTTTAACTTTAATGCACACATGTTAAATAAACCCGAGTGATTTAAGAGTGTTTTCCGACCTTATGCGGTATAAAATATAATATTTCATCTAATGATAAGTCTTCACTACTATTGTGTCGGTGGGTACATCTAAACTTCTCTTTCCATACCTGTACATACTATTAATTTTTTAAAATGTATCCCAAGAGGCGAATTAGCATAATTTGTTTTATGTTATTTTGTTCATAAATGAACACCATATCTTATGAATATTTAAGTTTAGATCGGCGCTCGGCATCAAATGAGTTAAACAGTACTTGTTGAACGGATTGACTCGGGTGGTAACACTGGGACTCATATTCGGAAGAGCTGAGGCATTACTTCATTCTTCTTCTTTGCCTGTTACAGTATCTGCGACTTCTATGTTTGTGATGCCATCGAGACGGCCCTGATATAGAACTGACACCCTTTCAGGGAGCCCTTCGGTGTCCAGGTGTATTGTGTGTGCACCTGGAATAAACAGCTCCAACACAGGTCACTAACCCGGGATTGGTTTACAAATCCTACGAACGGAGGAGGGTAAATAACAGCAAATGAAAGAAGAGGGAGCCATTATTTCAAACAAATCTATTATTCTTTTATTTTATAATGTTAATAAAAAGCTTAAGGACCCAGCAAGATTAAAAAGCAATTGATTAACAGGTAAACAATGCGTACCAACCGCCACGTGTGTCCAAGGTCATTAAGGTGCGGACTCATGAGCTTCCGCTGGAGCTCTAGAGTTCGATACCCACCAGGACCGTCCTCCCTGACAAGTTTTTTCCAGGTTTTCCTCCGTCCTCATAAATGGCAAATCTCGGGGAGATACCCTAAACTTAGGCCTCAATAGTAGTTTACCATTTTATTTCATGTATCATCAGTGTCCACCACCTGTGGAGCCTCAGTAGTAGTAAAAAATGGCGTTAAACACTAATGAAAAATGCGTAGCATATAGTGCAGAGAAAGCATCGCTGGAAATGCAATCAAGAGTTGGAAAAGGGATGGAGCGTTACATCCAAACAGGGGCCAAACTCTGTAATCTCGGGCTCGCTTGGTTTAGGTTAGGCGCCTGGCGGATGAGTAAAGTAGCAGATAGAGAGGGTTCGAGAATCTGCCCTATATGTTTGAGAAAGAATCTTGGAAACATATTCTGGTTTGTTGCAAGGAGACGGAAGAATGAGGAAAGAGATATATACCGGCTCCGTTTGTTGGAGGGCGGTGGTTGTGCTGTACTTTGCTGGCAGTTTGGAGGGAGGAAGAGGGAATAGGTAACTGTTTTAATAAAGTGATTCAGTTCAGATCGGAAGAGTCGGATAACCGGGTGGGGAAATATGAGTAATTATATTTTTGATATTATTTGTACATATATGTATGGGAGTGTGTAAGTTATTTACTTTTGCAACATTCTCTTTTCGGTTTATTTCATGCATTTCGATGTTTTTTCTATTATATATGTATATATATGTTTAATTTATTCGTTTAATTATTATATGTACTGCTTTTCTCTTAACAGTTATATGGTTTGTTTAATTTCATGTATTTCTTAGTGTATTGGGAAAATACGTACAGTCCCAGGATCCTTGCGACATGGATAAGTTAGATTTGTAACCAATATATTTGGTAAATAAGTACACTACTGCCGCTGCCGCTGAGTCTAACTGATAGTGATATACATAGAAAGGAGTGTATGAGTTGGTCGTGGTACAACACGTAAAGAGCACTTGTTCTGGAGCATATCCTCCTTCCAAGCTGAGTTTATTGACTAATTACCTTCATTATATTTTCCCAGTAATTTGTTAAGCCCTTCAGTGGCACATTTTTTTATTTTGATGGAAGTTTATCTTTGTATTCACTTAGTTCTTACAGCCAGTTGATTATTTCTGTTTTTGTTTTGATATCACAGAAATGTTTCTATGAGTTGTTAATTAATTTTTGTTCAAATATTAGGAAGCCTTTTCTCCAACCCAGAGAGATTACGTCACATATAATCAGTGAGCACAGTTTCTTAGAATTTTAAAATAAAGTAATATCATTAGAGTTTTGTCAAATGGTACCTATATTACACTGGTGTACTAAAGTTTTATCTGTACCGAGGAAACTACACCTACATTATTCTGAAGTCAGATTTGTCCTAGCATGCCAGGTTTTCCAGTTATAAATCTAAATCATACAATTTAGTATGCACGGCGCAGTTAGAAAAATACTATATTTTTATATTTTGACACATTTTATATTAATTTGAATAAGATTTTGGCATTTATAAAAGGAGAAAAATTTACTTGGATTATGAAATGAGCATCATAAACATTCTTAAAAGTATTGAAACCCCACGAAATGGAAGTTTACATAGATCAATGAATCCATATGCAAATGAAGGAGATCATATTATAATGTATAAATGCAATTTCTATGTCAAATTCGTAAAAGAGTGATACTGAAAAAGAAGTGACATTAAAACAAATTTAATAAAATTGTTAGTGGAAAAGCATATCATTTGAAACTAAACTTTTATTTACTAGCTGTAATATTCGAAACGTTATTTTTAAAGGAAGAAATCTGTGCATCGTATTCGAAGCAAATCCAGAAACATATCTGTGGGAAGCTACACAGTCAGAGATGATATGGTGCTTTTCACTAGCAAGATGTAACAAAATTCATCATGTAGGTATACTAAAGGAGAATGGTATAAAGATTTCACGGTATAAGACAAAGGTAATGGTAAAGGAAGGATAACATTTAACATGGGTCATAATTCGTTAGGGGTGTATTTCATCTCCGGTATTGTTTAATGTATTTATAGTCGCGTGTCCTGTTAGCTGAGGTAATGCCAATATGACATTTAATGTGCATAAAGTGTACTCCCGAACTTAGAGTGAAATATCTGATGTAACAGAGGCTTCTTCAAATCTTTGAAATATGAAATCACAGGCGGAGACCTTCATATTGTATGTTAGATTTCCATTCTAAACGAAAGGAGGTAATTCATGTCGATTGTTGCAGTTTGTGGACGAGCGTAATCGTGAAATACAATGGCACATGCAATAAGTGAACCATGATTTTGCGACATTCTCAGCTTACGGGATAGCGTTTACGATCTTTCCAGAAGCTCAAACAAAAGCGTATTTAGCTGGTTTTGATTTAAATGATCTTTCTATTCTAAATATCCAAGTCTACTACCTTATATTTTACACATGTGCAATTACACGGTTTTAAGCTGTATAATAAAAGCTTAAATTGTTGCTGGGCACTGTTCATTAGTCTGGTATTTATAAATATCTAAATATACGATGAATTAATGTGGTATATAGTCGGCGGGATATACAGACAGGCATATTCTTGCGAAATGTCATTTTCAATTTCCCTGTGGCTGGTTATGTTTATTCCAAAAGCGATTGCAGAAGAAATAAATACCTTGCTTCTCTTTGAGTTTCATTTTTGAGAATTCTAATTAAATGTATCAGCTAATTATTTTAATGTCCTATAGAGCTATATAGAGTCCACCTTCCCTAATTACTTATCTAGACAAGCTTATATATGTGAGCTAACTCGAAGGCAACACAAATAAAACAGGTACCCTGAGGCCTCGGTAGCGAACAGCTTTAAATACAGTAATTACAAACGCCCTTGGCAAAACAGGTGACATTATATGTAATGAACTTCGCAGTTTTTGTTAATTTGCTAATTATAATATATCATTTATACGTAGAAGAATACAAAACATAGCAACGAGTATTTATGTTCTTTTCTGCGTTAATGAATCTAAGTTAGTATGTGTTTTTGTTTGCAAAATGTCGTTGTGCCTTTTTCCTGCCTTTAATGCTTTGTGTATTCTGCTATTTTAGTAGTAATGTTTTAGCTAGGAGCTATATAGTTGCTGCATTAACTTTCTTTTTAATTTCCTTGGTCATATTTTCCACAATTGTGTCATTTTAAAGCACTGAAAACGGTAAAATTGTTGATAAATAGCTAACATTTATAAAATATAGGAAAAAGTTTATATTTTGATGTTACCTGCTTCATAATTACTATCTATCGAGCTCTATCGATTACCGGGATCTCGTTTTTGCCTTAAGTTGGAGAAACTTTTTTTTTTCCTGTTGGCTATTCTGATGTAAACAAGATGGCTGCGCTGATGTGAGGTTATAATCAGTCTGTCAAGTTTTTGTTTATGTGAGTGAGCCAGAGTGTATGAGTGGTTTTTTCACTTAACTTATATAAAGTTGTGAGCAACTGTTCTATTATGCGTAGAGGTTTTAAAAGTTTAAGTGTACCTAATGGAAACTACAAACGTAAGAAGGAAATTTCATTCACAGTGAAACATACAACGTTCGTACAAACGGTAAGAAATCCACGATGGTTCGTGCTTCATACGTTTAGTTAGCTATCTCAGAGAAACATATCTATGAACCCAAGCATAGTTTTAAGAATGGCCATAGTTTTAGATACTTTTGGTGATTACTTAGTTGCAAATTATGCAATGATCGGTAGAGTGAAACTGAATACAATTCAAAAAGAACAGTGCTGCAAGAAATGTAGTTGCAACGCTGAAAAAACATTCTAAAGTTCTAAATATTGCGGGGATTGTTTATTTGATAGTAATATAAAGTTATGTTGTGCGTTCAGGATTATTAGTATAATAAAGATCAATCTCCATCTTAATTAGGGTTGCCGCCCTTCCGGATATTATACGTCTGTTGCTGTTCAGACCTTTGAATTTCAGAAGGTGGCATTCCTGGTTGTAACTCTCTGTGGTATAATTAAATTACCACCACAGCCTGCCAAAATAGAAAGATATACAGAAATAGTTTGTAAATCTGTGAACTGTGGCATTTTTGTTCTGAACCATACTGCAGAATAAGCTTTTCATGAACTTTTCAATTTTGGAATGCAAAACCAGTCTGAAATAATACTTTCTCTTCTCACAGCAAGGTGAGAGGTTTCATAAAGATATTCAAAAAATGGAAAGGATATACCAAGGGTAATGGAATACATCAGTGACTGCAAATTACTGTTGGATGTTGTGTAGGAATTCTACAGACACACACACAAAAGCCAATGAACATTCAAGACCAATAGAATAGATTTTATTGAAGTGATTAATATTTAAAATCTTAATTTCTGTTATAACTCTTAATTCTATGTAAATTTCTCGAAGAAAAAATATTCTTCATTTGTAACACATTCTGATGTGTTGCAATAAAAATATTTTTTTTAATGAGCTGTAATGAAATATTTAGAATCACTTTTAAAAAGAAATACATATCCCAAAAAGTATTAAATTTTAGAGGTTTGCTATCTTAATGTATGTTACGAATTTGCATCTTGGGTTGATTTCCCTGGAAAGCCAAATATGATTTTATTTAGGGAATGTTAAAGTTATATTTATTAGAAGTTTTCTTAAGTTCTAAAAGTACTTTCTTCAGAAAATGTGTAAACCTTTACGAAAAACCCACCCCTTAATTAAAATCTGAAATAATTCACTTAATGATTTACCAGCTCCCACCAATTTTTCATCATTATGATCATTATTTGAGATGATTACTTGATTATCTTAGAGGAATGTTGATATAAAAGAATTTCTCTTAAAAAATTAGCACACATTTTTTTAAAAATTTCAGCTGCTGTTTATATTCTAGGATTATATTGCCTAAATGTAAATTAAATAAATATAATGCTGTGCAACACTCTTTTTATTCTCAAATTAATATTTGTTTTCTTGAGATTTCCATATTTTTATCGTATGGATATGTTTGTATCATTATATATACCTCTGTATGGGCAGGTATCCTTGAATCGATCATTTCATCCCAAAATTTATTTATGTTAACTTTTTCTAATGACATTATGTAGTGTATGAAAATTATGTAAGCTGAACAAACTTTTTATCTTTTCTATTAATGTTTTTAAGATGCTTCTGAATGCTCTTTTTTCCAATGTGAAAATAGTGCTGACAAAGTGCAAGTTTTTTTAAGAATATATCTGAGTTCCCTTTCTCAATTTTCACCTCCCCCCAACTCCCCTCTCTTCTCCATAACCATTAGCCTTCTTTGTCTGGACTTCGCTAGAACAAACTACGGGGAAGCATTAATAATATATCATCTCGTTGCACAGTAACGAAACGTCGCAGCCCATTGGTCCTTTAACAAACCGTGCTTTAAATAACGATATTTAACTGATATCACAATTTGTCGGCCTAACTTTCGAACAGTCTATATGTATTAACAATGTATTTATCCCAATTTAAGCTTTAGGCTTCTTTAACTTTTTTATTCTCAACATGTTTTATATAATTCTAATGCTTCTGTGTAACCGTGCTAGATGTTATTTTCCCCCCCTTATAATCTTTAAATTAATCATTATTTTGTATAACTAAAATAATTTAATTATGTAAATATGCGTTTTAAGGGTATTATTTCACTCTTCCATAGAAGCTGTATTTCAATTAGCACTCGACATGACGCACTACAGATATTTCCATTTTGTCTCGTGTGAATTTATATTCCAGAGATTCTATGCAACGATTGACTAGTTATAAAATATTAGCACCTCTTGGGATGTTACCTGCGTCAGGTATTAATTTGCATCCTGTTGTCTGTGCAGTGGCTGTTTACACTCCGTGATTCTCAGAACTTGGGCGTAGTGGTTCGATTTTCACTTCAAGTTTCTTGTCTCGATTAGACACACCCGTGGCTCCCGCATAAAGGCAGACCCGATTTCTAAAGCGATACCAACTTCCATGACTCTTCTTGCGAGACGAGGTTATGAGTTTATATAGCCGTACACAGGAAGACGCCCCAAGTTGATCAGAATTCCGGCTTCTCTCGTAACTGTCGGATTTCCAGGCAGGGGCATCGGCTTTGATTCTTGCTACAGTTGTAAAAGTCGCAATATGGCAACTTGCGCTAGATTGAAGGGGCCGTTACCGAAAGAGCTGCTTTCGAGGCGTCCTTCCTGCCAGTCTGTAGATGTTTGGATAAGATGTGGGTGAGTAATACTTTAGAAATACGACTGTAAGCTTGAAAGTATTTAGCTGTCGAAGTAAGAGAGTTTTCCTTCCATGTCCTGCCTCTATATTCTCATCTTCCTTTTTCATTTCTTTATCGATTTTATCTTCTCTTTTCATTCAATTCCTTTCTTTCTCCGTTATTTCATTTATTTATTGCTTTTTATTTTCCAGCTTTTGTATTTGGGTTACTGTAAATGATTCATTCGTTTTCAAAACGCTATACAGTTAACCCCTCCAGTCCGAACTAATTGGGACCGAAGCCTGTTCGAATCGACAAAAATTCGTCCTAACGGGGTTAATTTATAATCACAAGTAATATCACAAGAGAGTCTGAGATTGCCGATAAATTCATGAACATTTTGAAATAATTGTAATAATTGTACATTTGTATTATGAATACTTAACCTTTTCGAGCCATCTAACAACAAACGAATGTTGATTTTCTGTAATGCCAATAGGGAAGAGCCAAATATGAGTTTGAGACTATTTCATAAATAGAATAAGAATAAAAGTAATATATATTTGAAATTCGCGTACGAATAATCAACATTTATATAAAAAGTTACACTTATTTATGAATACCTACCTATTCAGAAGCCGTGACAATGAAATAGACGAAAGTCGACTATTAAGTCGCTACCGGGCGATTTACTAATGCCAACTGAGAAAAACAAAACATTTTACCATTCTGAATAACGGATTTATTTACATTTATGGCTGCCTAGGCAGATATTGTTACATAATTTGCAAAATGACTTCAGACTGTTTGACTGAATACGCAAACACAATTGCATGAGTGAATAAATATTAAATTAGTTAATTTACAATTACTGAAAATACAGAAAAGTTTTCGGTCATGCGTGCTCAGGAATATATATATATAGTGAAGTGTTGGCTACATTGATCACAAGACAAATGCACATCGCGGAATAAAACTGTTTTGATAATTTTTTTTCTTTCAATAATTTCACTGTGATATCCAGATGGGATTGATCAAAATTCAAAATTTTGTGTCGTTTCATTGGTCGATTTAAAGACGACGTCACATAAATGAAATAGTCAAAAGTAAAATTGCTTCATTTTGACACTATATATGTTCAATAAAGATTTCTCTCCATTTTACTTAGCGACTATGAAAAGCGTTGAAAATCAAGATGCTAGGAATCGACGGAATAGGGCTAAAGATTCCAAATTCAAAATATGTCATTATTTTTCACAATAGCCCCTTATGGTAACAACCCCTCTGCTCTAGAAAGAAAGCCTGGTATTCACCAGTAGCCGAGCTCTTCTTTAAAAAACAAAATTCCATTACCTTTATCTTTTGCAGCGTTCCATTTCATGTTTTCAGCCTGATTTGGGCATTTTTGTTTTTCTTCAGTCGTTTATTCTACAAAAGCGAGAGGGGGAAAAACCTACACATACATACTGGCAGATTGCAGTCTTTTGCCTTTTGTGAAATCTGTATCTGACACTTTTGCCTTCCGCGGAATATACACATACATGAAGTTGGGCGAGGAAAACGTTTTCTCTTACGTTGTTTTCAGACAGAACGGTGTGCCGGGTAAACCAAGCAGAGAGAGAGAGAGTCAGGTATTTTAGCGTGATTTCCTCGGAAACAGAGCTAGCAGAGAATACGCATCTAAATACAGAGTTGAAATAAAATGTGTTACAACTACAGACGTTCTTTAAATGTAACGTCCATCACCGTGGTCAGATGAGAGAATGTGTGTAGCAGTTTTAATCAGAAGTTAAATTCTACAAAAAAGGGTCGATTTGCCATCAAATGCATAGCTCAAAAACGAAACAGTCCATCACACAAGAGCTGCTATTCACCTAGTTGAATATCTATATTAAAAATGAATATAAGATCCGAAATATGGCCTTGTTATTTAATGAAATGAAATAAGTTGTGGAACCACGGTGTGGTATTAGGGTAACAAAATTTAAATTCTTGCACTCTATAAGTATCAACCACAATAGAATAATAATAATAATAATAATAATATTAATAACTATTATTATTATTATTATTATTATTGTTATTGTTATTATTATTGAGATTACACCACAAAAATGAATTTGTATACTATTAATTAAATAAAATATATGACCACTGATAGCCAAAACTATACCATGTGGGTATTTTTAAACATTGTTAAATGTAACCGTGTTTATGATTACATTGTACACTTAAGATTATGTATATATGCTTCAATAAAAACAAAAGCTACTATTTAAAAACAATGTACTAAGCAAATATACACAATAAACAATAAGTTTCGTAGATTTTCATTGGCTGCGAAATTTAATTTAAGCGTTCCTGTAGTAAAACATATAACGCAAACGTTTTCTGAGGGTAATTATAGAGCGCTGTTATATAACACATATTAGATTAATGTTTCACATTTGCTATCTTCACGACGATGCTTTTGTTAAAGATAAAGCACGTGCATCATTATAAATTCACTTTACATGTTGAATTAATTGGTCCTTTTATTTTAAAACAATATAGAGAAAATTACACGCAAGAGCACTTTTTAAATTTCGGTTTTCGTGTATACTTTTGCTGCTAATGGTCAAATTTACCTAATTTTAAGATTTTTTTTTTTTAACCCGAGTGGTATGGACCTAATTTTGTTGTGCAAAAAAATTGGTGCTGCTAGAGCGAGTTTTAAAAGTTTGAGTTTCAGTTCTAACTGAAAGGCTTTTTAAATAAACTTGATCACCTTTACTCATTTTCATCACAATCCTGTGAAACAGTCATTCTTAAATATTAACTGTTTTATCAATACATTCCATTTAAAAATAACTTCTGGGGGGGGGCAGTCACTTGCTATTTTTAAAAGGATTTCCCACCAGTAGAAAAGGAAAGTTTAAGCAAGTACGTAGTTGAAGAGGGTGAGTCTTTGGTGGCTCAATGACTTAATGGGTAATATTAATTAAATACGTTCCGTCCGATTTGTGCCGCAGGGACTTATTAAGTTAGAACTTTTTTTTAAAACAGGACCTGACTCACTATTCCCTAGCTGGCAGACCGGATTTAATTTTGGAGTTCCTTGTCCCAAAAAGATTTCGGTCAATGCTTCGGTTTTCTTTCGCTTTCTACCGTTTTATGTTCTTCCTCCCGGCAATTCATTCGTTGAAATCTTCAACTCTGCCCCTGAGATCTTTAAAAAAGGCTTTAGAAGCAATACTTTGTATATTTCCAAAGGTTTCTGATGCAATTGTAGCTCATAAATGAGTTGGAATCGGAAACTTCAACACAATCTCCAGTCAGTGCAAGCCTTTTAATGGAAAGGAAGTGCTATGAGATATTAGAAAGCTATAGTACAGTTGTCACCTTTAGTTAAAATTAAAACAGTTAAAATATTCCGGGCTGTTTTGCTGTCATCTTTAGTTATTTCACATAGTGTACTAGTACTGTATATTTCCAATGTAAAATAACTTTAAATGTTCCAATCTACTTAATTTGTTTTACAAAATATCTTTAAAATTCTATTACGAAAAAGGTATATTTTGCATAATGGATGACAACGTATTTGTTAAGGTGAGATCAGAGCCCTATATTACTAATACAAAGTTATTCATTTTTATGTTATCTTTTTCTCAGCAAGTATGACAGATACCTACTGCTTATTTTTCATCACATTATAAGTTCTGAGCTCTAGTTTGGGGAGTTTATTATTTTTTGTAATTATTTTAATGCTCATGCACAAAAAGTTCTGCACATGACCTGAGACTAGATCTCAGCAATGAATGTAATAATGTAGAATGGCTGTAAATTTCATATTTCTATCTTCATTAGTTTATGAGAAAAAGGTGGTATGTTGTGAAATTTTCACTTACGACTAAAATAGAGTTAAAGATATTACAACTAATTGTCAGTTTACATACTAATCCATTTCTTACTCCTGCATCTTCACACACAGGAGACAGTTCCACCGAAAACTGTAATTAAAATGTTCAACCCAATCACTATATTAATATTTCATTTGTCGTTTTCAATATCTTCCATATATTACCACATTGCTTTTTCTTGCAAGCACTAGGGGGAGTGTAAGTAATTGGTTTATCATTAACTGAATTATTCTTTTCAGATATATGCCTATAAATTTCATTATCACTACCGCCGTGCTTTAGTGGATAGGTTTTGCAATACCCATTTCCTCTATTTTTAAATATTTATATACTCTGGTGGACCTAGACATGATATTAGACGTAATTAGGAAAGAAAAATGGGATGAATAACTTGTAAAATCAAAATAAACACCAAACTTTCCATTTGCTTCCAAAATTAAACCCTTTGTTATTAACATTTGAAACAGTAATTTATCTACAAAACACATTAAACCACAGCCTTCTGAATAAAATGGTTTCAAAGATAATTTTATTTTATGCAATAGTGCGTGTTATTTATAAAAAAGCAGTTTGACACATAACGTAATTAAAATAACTTACATTTTGAAAATTTAAATAAATGATATACCAAATTAAGAAGAAAAATCCAATTGTTTTGAACAAAAAACTCAAATTTTATTTCTGATCTTCCCTTAAACTATTGCTTTTCACCATTAATAAAAATGTGTTTTATTCTATTTAAGGAAAGAAATAATCATCTCTGCAAACTTGTATCGGGCTTATTCAATAATATTAAGAATGTGAAGCTATCTGGAGCAAAGGTTATTCCTAACGATAATTGTCAAGGATTCCATTGTGCACACTGACAGATATTCATGAACACGAACTCAGGGCTGCTGTATAGGGGCTATTACGTGTACGTGCACAAGAACAAAATGGTGGACATGTAGTACATCTAGGATTAAGCTATAGGGTGGTGATGTAGCAAAAATCAATTTTGTGTAATTAGCCAGTGTCAGAATTTTTAATAGTGTGCAGAAAATGAAGAAAATGTGAGAAGTTAAAATTACCTCTTACTTTTGAAAAACCCTGTACAAATATGCTTCCTAACCTGTTGCTGTCTTAATTCTATATATATCGGCATCTCCGTTGACTGGATGCTTCTATTACTTCTTTTGGGGATGTATCATAAGCTTTGTTGGCAAGACATTGAAGAACGGGTCAGAAACATTCCAACTATCTGAAGTTATCTCGGGGTACCTGAGGGAATGTGCAAATTGCAGTTATATATGATGGTTGCTTCACCTGTTGTGTGATACCGCCACGTGACCGAGGTCGTTTAGGCGCGGACTCGTGAGCGGGAGGTCTGGGGTTCGAATCCCGCCAGGACCGTTCTCTTCGACTGAAGTTTTTTCCAGGTTTTCCTCAGTCTTCATAAATAGCAAATGCCGGGAAGGTACCCAAAACTTAGGCCTGGAAACGTCCTTAAAACATCCTTTCCCGAAGTATCATTTCATCTCATGTATAATCAGTGTCCACCCCTGTGGTACTTCAATAGTTAAAACGGGTGTTAAACACTATTCAAAAAAAAATACACCTCTCATATTGCTGCCTAGATATTGTAATCCTTACAAAACTACGTTATTGCTTAAGTATGCTCCTTACATCTAAGGTTTCGATTGTGCCAAAGAACATAGGATTCTAATGTAAAGAGTTTGTGTGTTTCTTCTTCTTATTCCTCTTCTCCTCCTCCTTCAGCCAAACATAAATTGAATCTACAGGTCCTTTGCGGTTTAAAGTAACCAGGAAGTGTGAATATAGCAAATAATGCAACAATATACATTTTGTACTGCATATCAAAACGTTTTAAAGTTATCAATATAACATTTTGAAATATTTTAAAAATATTAACTAAATAAAGATGCTCTGTAAATTTTAATTCTCTAATGCACATTAAAGGTTTTTTTTTTAATTTAAACCAAAATAAAATCTTGTTAAAAAACTGAAAACACTGTGACATGATCGTCAAGTTTTCTTATAAACTATTGGTGGAATTGGAATGGTTTATTTACTTAGCTGCAGACCAGATACAAACCTTGGAACTAGAATAATGTATTTATGCTAGTTGCTTAAAGTTGCTTTTTTGAGGAGTTGAATGCCTTGATATACAAATATATTTAATTTAAATGATTCCTGTTGTAAACTCTGTTGTTTTACAAGCATTAAAATTGAACAATAGATAGGAAATGGAGTAAAATTGTTATTCGCAAATGTCACTTACAGTTCTATATGGGATGTATCAAATTTATGCAATGAGATATTTAGAGAATTTAAAGTTATATGGGAAAGACAGAATATAAATTGATTAGGACTACACCCAGTGTATGAAAAATTAGAAATTCAATGGTTAAACAATGGAAATAATTTACAGAGTTATTATAAACAACAGAGGAAGAAGAAGGATAAAACATTGAATAGGTTAAAATAAATGTTTAAAAATTACGCATTGATAGAAGCGGTATCATGTAACCATGGTATGAGTGCAAATGAAGTTTATTGGGAACCATTTTAACATGTTACTTGACAACCCCTAGCACGGTTCCAAGTGGTGCTAATGGTTTTTCTCGTTTGTTTCAGGTCAGAGAGCTGCTACCGTTGTGTTGTCATACACGAAAAACATCGCAACGTGCTTCAATACAAAGAGAGTGAGTACAGGCTTCCTTTATGCATGTGTATCATCGTATATGTCAGTTATTTGCGTGACTTTGAAGTCGCAAAGGTTTGATTTTTGACTGTTGTTTGTGTCCAGGTAGCCATAAAATCTCCCTTGCAATGATTTCAATATATTACCGATATCAGAATGATGCAAACCGCTTTGTAAATAGTGAGAACAGCGTTAGTCTTTAATAATATTCATCGCATTTCACATTTTAATTGAATAATATAATACAATATAAAAAAAAGTATTTGCTCAGCAACTTTAAGCTTTTTGGCATAGAAACGCATAAGACTGGTTAAGCTTATTTCGGTCATGTTTCTCGTGATTAATTTTCATAATGTGTAATGTGGGTTAACCTAAAGCGAAATTTTAAAAATTGCTCTAATGGCCGCAATGTTTGCTTTTTCTCAACGAAAATATATATATTTTATTAAAATAAATTAATAAAAATATTTTCCAAAAATCGGTGAAAACAGACTATTAGGAGTAGGGGTTTGTCTAAAACCCAAAATTTAAAAATCTTTCTAGCGGCACCATTTTTTTTCATGATGAAGTTATGTGTATACTATTTAAAGGAAACAAGAAAATATTTCTAAAAATTGGGGAAATCGTACCATTAGGAGTAGAGATATGCATGAAAACCGAAACTTAAAAAGCACTCCAGTGTTTTAATTTTCTCTCTATTGTTTCAAAGCAAAAAGGTAAATTAACTCAGCACATAAAATGTAATTATAATGATGTATAGTTTTTATATTTAACAAAAACATTTTCGTGAAGATAAAAGTTATGAAATATTAATCTAATATGTGTGTCAGAATTTAATTGTATGTAAGCGCGCTCTGTAATTTCGTAACATTCAGAAAACGTTTGCATTTCATGCTTTTGCTATAATAAAATTTAAATTAAATTTCAAAGTTACTGAAAATCTATGGAAAGTTGTATTGTTTATTGTTGATTGTGTATGTTTTCTTAATACTTTGTAATTGTTTCTGAATAATATGAAAAAATCTGAAAAAAAAGGGCAATCAGACCACTAGGAATAGTAGTATATCAGAAAACGGAAATTTAAAAAGCGCTCTAGTATTTAATTTTCTCTCATTAGTTTCAAAAAAATATCATTAGAAGACCTAAAGAAAAGATGGAAATAAATTAATGAGAGATCGCAATATGCAGGACCTAATTTATGATGGACGAAGAAGAAAAAGAATAAATCTTATTATAAAAGCAAAAGAAATCAATTTCGTAATGTTTCAAACTGTGTGCATATTTTTCTAAAAAGTATCATTTTCTTCGTTTTAAAATCTATGTAACATTTTTGTATCTTTGTTTTAATTTTTATAGTTTGTTTTTTCTCTAAATACTAAAATATTTATAATATATAAATGTAAATAAAAAAATAATATCAAGATAATTTAAGCTATAGATTACTTGGTATTCTGATCGTTTTAAGTTTTGCAGGTTACCTTTGTAGAGGTTACAAAAATACCTGCTTACCACTCAGCTGTTTCATGGCCAACGCCCAAGGACTATTTGCTTATTAAGCATTTAAAGCGCCAAAAGGCTGCAATTAGTTTTCATCACAGGTAGTTAATTTTACTTTGTTTTAAACTCGTCCCGAACGTCAGAAGCTACATAAATGTTATTAAAAACATTAAAATGTTTAATAAACGTACCTATTCTTAAGGCTATAACCGAAATGTTCATAGTTTAGGCAAAGCATTTCAGAAATTAATTTTAGTAAGTGGCGCGCATTAGCGAAAGCAAGTCTTCTTTTAGAGAGGTAGTGAGACATCAAGCGGCTAACAAGGGAAGAGTTGGTAGATCAACATTTCACCCTGGCTTTGCGCTAATGTGACGCGATCATCACGTTGTTCTACTTGCTGGTGACACGAGGAGATACCAGTTTTGACATTTTGCTCTCTCTTCCGCCAACACTTTGCGTTTTGAAAGCAGCGTGATTGATTGACAGGCCAATATGTAGAGTCAGTTTTATGAACTAAAATCGTTAAGCAAGCAGCCGGGTTTATGATTCTGTGGAGCCCCACATAAACATATATTTGTCGGTCCTTTCACAGGGTTACAGTTCGACATCAAATAATTGGTTCTTTCTTTCTTTTTTTATTTTTTTAATGGCATCCCACACTGCTCTCACATTTTGCTGTCATCCGGAAATAGGATGAAAAGCAAAATGCTTGTACTGGAATTTGAGGTATGGAAATCACAGATTGCCACTAAATCGTATGGTTTTCATTTTTACGAATAATGTTATCGTGTTTTCTTTTATGTCAAAACTCCTGAAGTAAATCTCGTTCATTGTTTTGTTTTTATAATTATAGCATTATGTTAGAGTGATAAAAAATGTAACTTACACCCTACCAAATTTTTAAGCGTTTACGGTGACTATTGACATGGTAACATAAAATCGGAAGACTTTTAGATTTTTTAGACACTTTCGGAAGGCAAACTTCTATGTACCATTTTGCAGTAGCAGCACAATGGTTGCCACGTGGCCACTTGAGAAAGAGACAACCATTTTCTTTCCCACACTCCTTGGCCTCGTGGACTTTGACAAGTGGTTGGTCACCAGGGAAAACCCCCAAATGAAGGACTGGCATTTTGTTTCTGGATCAAAGTGATGTATCCATGTTTAGTCACTCGTATCAATATGTGAAACACGGCGACACTCTCCACAGTTAAATCTTTGCAGATTTTTGGCACCATTTCACTCTGGAGCTTCTCTGCGTCAGACAATTTATGGAGCACCCACCTTGAAGAGATTTTTTTACGCGAATGGGATCATAAAGGATGGTTGAAACACTCGGGGAACTAATCGCTAATGTCAGCTCAATATCCTGGAAGGTTAGTCTTGATCATTGTTTTCACAGAAGTGATTTCTTTTTCATTTACTACCGTTGTTGGTCTGCCACTCTTCTCTCGATCCCTAAGAGATTTCTGTCCCCTTTTAATTCTCCAAACTAGTGGAACACAGTGGCATGTAAAGGGAAAATGCCCCAGAAAGCCTCCCCCCCTCAAACGCTCAAGAGACTTCGTTTTATTTAAACCACATTTTAAAATTGTACAAGATCATCGCACGGAAATGCTCTCTCTGATCTCCATTGCACTTACAAGAACGTTCACACTTTCCAGATTAAAGCATAAGATGCAAGAAAATGAATAGCACAACAGAGTTCTGGCTGCTCCCATGGCAACACCATTATTCAACAATGTGGACCCAGCAACACAATACTCTCCCTAGAAGTAGCCAATATTCCGCATCTCTTAGTAGCCCGCGTAATAGCACACATTTACGTAAAGAAAATTAATAAATAGCGAATAACATATGAAAAAATTAACAAAATACTATTTAAAAACATGTTGCCTTCCCTATCAATTGTATTTTTTTTTTAATTATGCCATACTTTTAAAAATCATATACAGATAAGTACAACCTAAAGATTAATCATTACGAACGCCTGCATAAGAGTGTCATCAAACTGTATGACGAATTAACGTGAACGTTAATTAAAAAAAAAACACACACACACACATTTACGCGCGTTTGTCATTTTTCTGCGTGATGCTCACGTGACTATAATGCAGATGAATCCTATTTGGTAAAAATTGTGCATTTGATACAAATGGTGTGAGATTCCGTAAACGTAATGTGTTTGTGCAGCAAATTACCTACATCAAAGGGATGAGAAAAAAAATGGAGTAGGTTTGCATTTTAGACTACCGCAGTCGAGCGAAAGTGCAACACGTTTCAAGCACAAAGTATAC
This sequence comes from Metallyticus violacea, assembly GCA_030762175.1. NCBI lineage: Eukaryota > Metazoa > Arthropoda > Insecta > Mantodea > Metallyticidae > Metallyticus > Metallyticus violacea. The sequence goes on from CM060844.1 coordinate 36,227,391, forward strand.
AGGTATTTCCCTTCACACACGTGTACATGCCAAAACCACACCTCGTTAGTGAAGCGGGCTTGTTCTTCGTTATTGCATTATGTAACAACCTGTATTTATAGGGGGGTGTCAATAAAAATAGTTTCTATCACAATCTTTCAGAACAAAATTTCCAAGTCTAGTGGAGTTTTGTTAGGGCGCGTGCTTAGGATTAACTTTTGTCTTTGTTGATAGCATTTAGAGAAACACTCAAACATAAAGATTTTACAGCGTAAACCATTGCAAGAGTAACACTGAAAGCTATAATTTATTCAAGGAATAATTATCTGAAAATCTCTGACCCTCGAGTGATATTTATTAGGATTATAAAATACGAATTTAAATATAATTCCCCAAAATTTGGCTTACAAGATTGTAACAATTGCATATTTTTAAGCATTTTGCAACAAACAAATGTCGATTGTCAGTAATGTCAATAGAGAAGGGCAAATAGGGGTTTGGGACTATTTCATCAATAGAATAAGAATAAAAGTAATATTATGTTTGAAATATACGAAAGTCGACTATTCCAATCGCTACTGTTCGATTTATTAATACCAACTGCTAAAACAAAAGAGAGATACAATTTTATCATTTTCAACAACGTGTTTATTAAAACTTGTAAACTGCCATAGGTAGCCGAGGTTGTTAAGCGTGAACTCGTGAGCGGGAGATCTGAGGTTCTAATCCCACCAGAATCGCTCTCCCTGACTGAGGTTTTCCCAGGTTTTCCTCAGCCCTCATAAATGACAAATGCCGGAGAGGTACCGTAAACTTAGATCTGAAACGATTCCTTCCTTAAAAAAAATCCTTTCCCAATATATCATTTCATCTCGCGAACCACACCGCCACGGGGTCATTAAGGCACGGATTGTAAGCGGGAGGCCTAGGGTTCGAAACCCACCAGGACCGTACTCCCTGACTGGGGTTTTTTCCAGGTTTTCCTCAGTCCTCATAAATAGCAAATGCCGGGGAGGTACCCTAAACCTGGAACGTTTCTTTCCTAAAATAAAAAAAAAAAGCCTTTCTCAATACATAATTTCATTTCATGTACCACCATTGTCCACTGCCTGTGATGCCCCAGTAGTAAAAACGGGCGTTAAACACTACTTAAAATAAAATAATAAAATTTATGGTTGTTTAGGAAGATATAATTACATGATTTATAAAAGTACATCGTACTGTTTGGCTGAATACGCAAAAACAATTGTTTGGTTGAATTTCACATTAAGTTAGAAATATACAATTATCGAAAACACAGTTATCAAAGTTGAATGAAGCAGTTGCGATTTCATTGGATACAAACGACATGGGAATTAGTAGGTGAAAATGCAGAAGCGGAAACCCACACCTTTATTTAGTATTGCCGAATGATGCTCAGGAATTTTAGTGGCGGTATTGGCTACACTGACCAGAAGACAAATGCACTTCGCGAGGTAATGGAGCTTGTTAAACACTGTACTATAATTTAACTGCAATATTGGGCTGTGATTGGTGCAATTAAAAATGTTGCATCCTTTCATTGGTTCATTTTATGATGAGATCACATAATAAAATAGTTATCTTAATAATATGTATTAGTAAGTAAGCATTCGAAAATGTTTCTGAGTAGGAAAATGTTATTTCTGTGTTTTCTTTTGCGTTTATTTTTTACAAAAAGGAAATTACAGCTTTATTTTTTTAAGCACACCACATTCTCCAAATCTGCTTTAATTACACTTGCAAAACTGAAGGTATCTAAATCCATGTGTTATGTCTTGGAATTATCCATATATGTGTCCTAATTATTTAAAATTAACAAATAGTGGATAAAACTAACGATTATCAAAATATGTTAAAGAACAAAATTTGAAAACTGGCGCACAACACGAGAAAATTCGGATAACCGTGTAACTTGTGTTCAGTTTACTGAATTATGTTTTTTACACCAATTTTGAATACTTTCTTCAATATTTATGAGGTGCAATTCATTTGTTTTCTACCTGACGATGTTACATAGGTTTTAGAATATAAATATCTGTATAATTTTTCAAAGTTATCTTCTGCAATGAATTTCTAACACCTCTGGATTAGGGAGTTTCAATCTCCCTAAATATACAACCAGAAGTTTTTTTTTTTCTGGTAAACAGAGCTCTTCAACCTATGGGGGCAAGATCTGTGATGTACGGTTAATGATCCAGTTCCTGGAAGTCACATGTTTTCATAGCAGCTTTGTGGACTGTGCGTTATTGTGAAGCAAACGAACTTCTCAACATAGCATTCTGCACCTCTTTTACTTGATCACACTGTGCACTAATTGTATTGTATTTTTTCCCAGTTAGCGTTGTGTTCCTTTATTTGATGTTTATCATCAGAATTTCTCTGCAATTTCAAAGAAATATTGCCGTGAATTTCTTCATGAACCGTGTTACCTTAGCTTTCTAGAGGATACTTCATCCTTCATCTTCCACAGCACTGATTCTCTTTTTGAAAGAGGATAAAATTACAATTTTCATTTGCCAGAACTAGTAAATTATAGTATGGAACTATAGTCCAGATAAGAGGAGCAAAAATAAAACGATAAAAATAAAAAACTGATGATATTATAGTAAA